>OX155893.1:79159657-79657157 GCA_944588485.1 Phosphuga atrata | reverse complement strand
AATAACTCTATTTAGGGAATTTGCGGAAGCGATTGATGAGGAGATAAACAGAGAAGAGATTCACTCAGAGCAACATCGCTTCTACTAAAAGAGTTAGCCGTAGAGTATCAGTTAGAAATAAATGATGTCGCAGAATTACACCAGAAAATTTTAAACAGCTGTTGAGTATGGTGAAAGACAAAATTCAACGCGAAGATACGATGATGAGAGATGCTATAAAAGCTGAGGTCAAACTACAAGTTACATTGAACTTTCTAGCTACTGGGAACAGCTACAGAAAGCCTTTCAAATTTTTTTTAGGGTCTCAAGACCTTCTTTTTCCACGGCCGTCCTCACGTCCTTGTTTCTATAGTGTATACTGCCTAAATTCCACAGACACTCTTGCTTAAGAAATAAATCAACAAATTTATTTGTTTCATCTTCGAGAACTTAACCATTTTTAAAAGAAAATATTGCTCAACAACGTTTATACTGCAACTTAAACTCTACTGGTACTTGCTGTTGTAGGGAAGAAGATGTTTACACGGGTAGAGTGAAGAGGCTAGTAGAGTGGGAGTTGTGGTGGGGGTAAGTAGAGTAGAGTACACTTTACTGCACGCAGTCCATACAATAACCTTTATTGGCATAAATAAAATTAAAAAACACAAACCTTTCCTCTTACAATACCAAAAAACAACAAAACCAACCATATATATATATATATATATATATATATATATATATATATAAAGCAAACAAAATCAATACTCGCACACCATAAAAAATAAAGTTAAAAGAGAGAAAAAAAGAACTACACTGGGCTATTCCTCCGTTTCCGTCCCCTGTTCCATCCTTTTATCCTTTCCATCATTACCAAACCACTACCATCCTCATTCATGCACTGTTTCCATTTCGACCCTAACACTCTCTCTCTCTTTCGGTCCACTCTCCTTTTTTTGCACTCTTCAAACCAATGCACCCACACGTCCTTCCCTACCCCACATACACCACAACTCTTATACCTACTTGTATACGAAAGTATTGGATGGATAATACTTTCGTGATGCCCTCTTTCTTCACAGCCGCATCTAAACCTGGCAATTACTGATTGGGCATTCAGGCCCATTGTTGATTTTAAGTATTTAGGTAGCTCTTCAAATATTTGTATTTCCACATAGTCCTTACTATATCTGCTCTCCATTATTTTCCTTTGACGTTCTTGCAGTTCAACTTCCTTCAGCCTAACCACTAGCCATTCGTCAACTCGCACGCCTTCCCTCCTAAGCCTCTCCATTTACATGATAGACATACCACCTTTTTCATACAGTTTCCTTCTATTCCTTCTCCAATTTGTCTCTCTCCTACCATTCATTCCTTCCAAACTTGCTACCCTGAACACGCAGTATAGTACTCTACTCTACTAGATACTCTGTACTCTACTCTACTCGGACGGTTTTTGGGGGTTTCTACGAGTAGAGTTACTCCACTCCCTACTCTACTCTGCCCATTACTATACCTGTGTAAACCAGGCTTAAGTCTTGCATGATCCGGCTCTCTAGTATAGGCAAGGCCACAAATCAACAGTTCAATGGAACAATAACCAAATCATAACACAAAAAACTAGAACTCTTGCTTTTAATTTGACTTGATTTGTCTAATTTGACTCATCCTCTTGACTTTTCAAATAAGCAAGATCAGGCGTAATTATGACTGATCAAACAATATCAAATATATCTGATAAAGACAAATAGACTCTAGTCTTGTCTGGTCTTGTTTGGTCTTGTCTGGTCTTGACTGGTCTTGTCTGGTTTTGTTTGGTCTTTTATGGTCTTGTCTGGTTTTGTCTGGTGTTATCTGGTCTTGTCTGGTCTTGCCTGGTCTTGCCTGGTCTCGTCTGGTCTTGTCTGGTCTTTTCCGATATTATCTAATTTCCGATATATCTAATCTTGTCTGGTATTGGTCTTATATGGTCTGGTCTAGGATTGTCTGGTCTTGCATGGGCTTGTATGGTCTTCTCTGGTCTTCTCTGATCCTCTCTGGTCTTCCCTGGTCTTATCTGGTCTTTTCCGGTCTTCTCTGGTCTTATCAAATCTTGTCTTGAATGTTCTTGTCTGGTCCTGTCTGGTCTTGTATAGTCTTGTATGGTCATGTCCGGTGTTGCCTAGTCTTGTCTGGTCTTGTCTGGTCTTGCCTAGTCTTGTCCGGTCTTGTCTGGTCTCCTCTGATATTGTCTGGTCTTGTTTGGTCTTGCCTGGTCTTGTCTGGTGTTCTCTTGTCGTGTCTAGTCTTGTCTGGTGTTATCTGGTCTTGTCTGGTCTTGTCTGGTGTTGTCTGGTCATATCTGGTCTTGTTTTGTCTCTTCTTATCTGGTGTTGTCGGATATTCTCTGGTTTGTCTGGGCATGTCTGGTTTTGTCTGGTCTAGTCAAGTCCTGTCTGGTCTTCCCTGGTCTTGTCTGGTCTAGCCTGGTCTTGTCAGTTCTTGTCTGGTCTTGTCTGGGCTTCGCTGGTCTTGCCTGGTCGTGATTGAACTTGTCTGATCTTGTCCGGTCTTGTCAGGTCTTGTCTGGTTTTGTCTGGACTTATCTGGTCTTGTCTAGTCTTCTCCAGTCTGGTCTGGTCTTGTCTGGTTTTGTCTGGTCTTATCTGGTCTTGTCTGGTCTTGCCTGGTCTTCTCTCGTCTTATCTGCTCTTGTCTGGTTAGGTCTATTCTTGTCTGGTCTTGTCAGGTCTTGTCTGGTCTTGTCTAGTCTTGTGTGTTCTTGTCTGGTCTTGTCTGGTTTTGTCTGGTCTTGTCCGGTCTTGCCTGGTCTTGACAGATTTTCTCGGGTCTTGTATGGCCTTGTCTGATCTTGTCTGGTCTTGTATATTCTTATCTGACCCTCTCTGGTATCGTCTGATATTGTCTGTTTTTTCTGGTCTTGTCTAGTCTTGTCTGGTTTTGTCTGGTGTTGTCTGGTCTTGCCTGGTCTTGTCTGGTCTTGCCTGGCCTTGTCTGGTTTTGTCTAGTCTTGTCTGGTCTTGCCTGTTCTTGTCTGGTCTTGTCTTGTCTTAACTGGTATTATCTGGCCTTATCTTCTCTTAACTGGTATTATCTGGCCTTATCTGATCTTCTCTGGTCTTCTACCATTCACCAACACATATGTGTATTTACTTTGGCAGCTTTAACACATATCAAATCCATATCCATAACAAATCCATTACACACACACCCACACACACACACACACATATATATATATATATATATATATATATATATATATATATATATATATATATATATAGCCTTGTCTGGTCATGTACGGTCTTGTCTAGTCTTGTCTGTTCTTGCCTGTTCTTTTCTGGTCTTGCCCGGCCTTGTCTGGTTTTGTCTAGTCTTGTCTGGTCTTGTCTGGTCTTGTTTAAGTCTTGTTTGGTCTTGTCTGGTCTTGCCTGTTCTTGTCTGGTCTTGTCTGTTCTTGTCTTGTCTTGTCTGGTCTTGTCTGGTCATTTCTGGTCCTGTCTGGTTTTCCTTAGTCGTGACTGATATTTATTTTGTCATCCTTCCGGATCTTGTCTAATCTTGTCAAATTCTCTTTGGATTTTATTGGGCTCGCCTGATCTTGTCTTGTCTTATCTTGTCTTATCTGGTATTATCTGGCCTTATCTGATCTTCTCTGGTCTTACCTAAACTTGGTGTGTCTTATATGATCATAGCTAATCTGGACTTGTCAGACATTTTATAAGCTTTAGTAACTTTTTACTTTAGCTAGGATAGTCCAGTCCCATCTAAACTTCTCTCCCTGTTCTAGATCATATGCATATGTAAAATTTAAATAGTCTTGATTGTCTTGATTATCTGGTCTGTTACTGAATTAAATTAATCAGATATCAAAAAACTACAATTAAAATAATTGCTCAAAATTTTGGATCATATTTGTAAAACTAGACAAATTTATGGACTTTATTTAATTCCATTAGGATGTGCTTTATGTGCCTAATCTACGCTGAAATAGTTGACTAATAATAAAATCATCAAGGTTATGTCCCTTTTTTAGTTTACAATTTTAGTGCAAAGCTCTGATTGCCCAGATTAATATTATAAAGATCTGATAGCTTGTTTAATATACGCAATCTATCTATTCTTTATTGATACTTTCTATCTTATCTAAACCCTTACCCTATAGTTTCTATTTTCTTTTCTAATTTTATCTCTGAAGTCCAGTATTCTCTATCTACTTCTAGTTTATATGACTTCTAGTTATAAGTTTTAGTAGCTCTTATTGTTATTTTGGTATTTTACCTCTATTTATGCAGATTATTATCATGCACATTCGAGACTTGCGAGGGACTATTTAGGGTTTATTATTATAATTATAAGGTATTATTTATATAATTAGAGGCTTCAGAGGATTATAAGAAATATTAGCAAGTCAAGACGAAGATCATAGAAGCAGAAGTTTAGAAAAACTATAATAAAGTCAATTATGATCAGACAAGATTATACACATCAGTAGGTAGACCCAATAAAACTAAGAAAGCACAAGATTGTTTGTTAGAGCATACGAACATTGAGCACACGAATTTTGACAAAGCAAACGCATTATTTATTCAAGTTATTAAAAGCTATTAAAATATTTAAAACAAGAAGGATGGTCTTAAAAAATAGTTATTTACTAATAAAATTTAGTGGATATTAAACGAGTTAAACACTAATAAATTGAGAATTCATTTAATATCCTGAGATGTGTGTGCGTGTGTGTGTGAATATACATCTTAAAATGGTTAACAATATTGGCCCTCGGGAGAAACCAATAACACAGAGCGAGAGAGAGCTTTTAAATCAGCGGTCTCTTTGTGTAAAATGATCCTGGATCGTTTTCATAGCGGAGAGAGACCCGATGATGGCCGCAGTAACGGTTGTAAGCGAGACGAGACGATCCCGATTCCCGTACAGCGCCGATTCATCGAGGTTTTATTGCGTTCGCCTCAAAAACCGCCGACTTGAAATTTAGATAAATATCATAAGTCTTCTATATTAGCATAAGCTCCTAACTACTCTATAAACTTCAATTTAGATATTATTGTTACACATTAACCAACCATTAATTTGGAATTTATTCCAGAGAGTCAGAAATAAGCTTTCACGACTATGCTTATCTAGTAAAATAAGATGCATACATAGATTGCAGGCGGTGCTCATACACACCTAGCTTCAGATTCAGACTAGACTTGTCTTATTACCAACGCTATTTAAAATCAAACGAACTTACCTTAAGTGAAGTTCGATTGTAATTCTATGAGAGTCTCGTTCGAGATGATTATATTGTAGTTCCGGTACTTTATTCTAGATTAAACCACCAAGTACAGAGTTTCAAAATTTTCGGGCTCCCTTACCGATTACCGACCGGTCACACTTCATATAGTTCAAAGCTTATTTTAATATTAAGGAATTTAGCTCTTTTACACCAGACTCCTTAATCGGGTTGGGAAAACTTGTAGGAGAGGAAAAGGAGGAAGAGCTGTATCATCTCGAACGAGACTCTCATATAATTACAATCGAACTTTACTTAAGGTAAGTTCGTTTGATTTTAAATTATATTTCGAGTCTCGTTCTTCGAGATTACATTGTAGCTGTTTAGAGGAAATTGCATCTATAATTCAATGTATTATAATTATTAACCTGTAAATCGTTTTATAACAAAGTGCTTAATTCTAACTATTTCCAATATCAATAATTAATCCAATACCAATACATTTTTGCAACAATCTTTGAATTTTGCGACCAACCTGCACTGCTACCTACATATAGGCCTTTTTGCTGAGATTTAATGAACTGGTTTAAACCTTTAAGATTCAATATAAATCTCTTAGCTCCATCAGATTTTGATACAAGGAAGTATGGTGATAACCATTGGTATACTACAAGTTCACATTCGACATTATTGCTTCCATAGCTAATAATTTTTCAAATTCAAACTCTAACAATCTTTCATCTACCAATGAAATTTGTATATCCTTAGTGAAGCTCAGAGATTGAGGAGGATAGTTATGAAAAGGAATTTCATACTCCATTATTCAATTTAAAATAAATGCTTCACTAGTGATCTTTTTTCATTCCTTGCAGTAAGTCTTTCATAGACTTAGAAAGGATTGAATAAATAAATGCCCTTCTAGCTGAAGAGATCTGATAATGCAGTTGTGATACAAGTATTCCTGTATCGGCCAGCTTTTCTAATAGATCTAAACAATCTAATGGTTGTTCTTCATCATTTAGAACCATTATAATGCTCTGACTCAAGGCAGACAAGGCTGAACCAGCTAGATTTTGTTCAGCAAGGAACTGTTGATCTCTCTTAATCCCCCTTTCTTTTAAAGTTGATGAGATTTCTGCATTTGACCCAGGTGCTTCGAGATGAATATTACCACCATGTGGATGTTTGTCAATTACACCCATTTTTATCTCCCTGGATAAACTCCCTGGATGGTCAACCAAGACCATCTTGACACGAGACTTTGTTGTAAATTGACTGATTCTTTATTTACTACTACAGGATCATCTCACAGAACTAATTCTACATCATTATCTAATTTGTTATAATTAGTTTCCTCTTCTTTAGCACCTTCTTTGTCCTGACCTTCATGCTGAATGAAAACTAGCCTCTGAAGTACTTGGCCCCTGGTTATTTTCTATATCGAGCATCGGATTGTTTTGTTTGTCAATATCTATGTTTACTTTATGTCAGTTTTGAACACCATCAAACAAATAAAAAGGAAATTTTTCCCTGATAATGCCAAATTAAGATTCACAGTAGTAGTAGTTATTGCCTCCTACATGCAAAAGGCACTAGTCTGATACGCCCATCAAGACTCACACAAGCTGAGTACATGATGTAATGTAATTTAAAATTATATGAGATATCATTCAACCTTTTAATCTTAAATACCTGTAATATTTGTTGATTTCTTTATTTTATCGACTTAGCCTTCAACCATTTTTTCGAATCTCCGCAGTCTCTTATTAGTTTTTTCCTCTTCCCTTTCTCCCGTTTTTTACTCTTAGCCATTTAAGCCACGGATTTGATGTGTTTGTTTCACTAATCTTAAAACAAATAATTATTTTTGGATTAACATGTGGTTAAACACTCTCAACAACATGTGGTTTCGTCTAGCAAAAAGAACGTTATGAAGTGTGACCGGTCGGTAATGTAGGGAGCAGGAGTAGGGATAGATAGTTCCTTCTCGACCCACCTCCCCACCTCCGACCTTGACCTTGAAAATTTCCGGTTTCCGGTTTCGACTTCCGGTTTCAACTTTAGGTTTCTACTTCCGGTCCGGACTTCCGGTTCGAAATTCCGGCTTCATCTTCCAGGCGCGCGGAATCAATAATGCAGGTATGTAGTTGGTTTCCTAGAGAGATGTTATAAGCCCCGGTGCGAACCCAGAGTCTAGAAACCTAACTAGAAACAAGCTCTACGAGGCTAGATATATGAGGTTAGACATACGGGCCTAGAAGCACGAGGCCAGATATATGATATTAGATACATGAGACAGAAGACACTAGAAACACGAGACTAGATGAGGCTACGGGCCTAGATATATGAGGCTTGATGAGACTAGACACTAGATACATGGGGCTAGAAACAAACCCCGCGAGGGGGCAAGAACTAAGCCAACTTCAAATTAATTCAATTTAAATTAATTCAAATCAATTCAATGCAATTCAAATTAAATCAGTTCAAATCATTTCAAATCAATTCAAATCAATTCTCAGTTCAATTCAAATTAATCCAAATCAATTCAAATCAAGTCAAATCAATTCAATTCAAAATCTATTCAATTCATATCAACTAGATACATGGGGCTAGAAACAAACCCGGCGGAGTAAGGCATATGTGGCTTGATACATGAGACTAGACGGGGGAAGATATTTACATAGACGCGGCTAGAAACTAGATACATGGGACTAGAAACACGAGGCTAGATACATGAGATAGGATGGAACTAAAATCATGGAGAATTTCAGAAGAGGCTAAAAACTATATACACGGGACTAGACATATGAGATAAGAGGTATTAGAAATAATAAGTCGGCTTTAGCGGGTATATGAAGGGAGCCCGAAAATTTTGGAACTCTGAACTTGTGGTTGAATCTAGTAAAAAGTAGCGGTACTACAATGTAATCTCGAAGAACGAGACTCGAAATATAATTTATTATTTTTGGCCGAAACTAATTGCAATATTGACATCGTCTATGTCGCAGACAATCATTTCTACATAATCACTTGAAACCTACGGCGTATCTTTCGCCCAGCGAGATTTTTATGGAGTTACTTGGATTTAGCATTGCAGAGATCAGACTCAGGGCAATAGATGGTATAACTGTATCATTTCCAGATTTTTTTGGAGTTACGAGGTTTCCTTGAGTTGTCGACGATATATTCCAGGCCGACTTCTCTTGCTTACTCTTCTATTTTTTAAAACAATTCTTCTAGCTCTGTACTGTCTCTTTTCATGAGCAATATGTTTTCCGCCTATGTTTGGTATGATTTGTTATATTTTCCTTATTTGAGAGGTTTGCAATTCCTTTTTGTAACGAAAACTAAAAGGGAATATAGCTAACTAGGCATCTCCCTGCCTAACACCAGTTCTTATTTCACATTCCTGTTATGTTCTGTTTTGGATTGTTACTGTGGCCTTGGATCCATCCATTGTCACCATGGCTAGTTTGGCAAGCTTATCTGGGATACCCATCAGAACAAGTGTACTTGCTAGCTTTTCGCTTTTAATACTGTCAAATGTCTTTTTATTTTCAATGAACAGACGGTGCAGGTCGATATTTTATTCTTTTCCATTTCTTAGCTTAGCACAACTCATGTACTCTTAGTATTCTTGATATAGAGTTGATCTACTTTCTGGAGAGGCAGATTTTATTTCTCATCCCAATTTGGGTTCAGGGAGCTACATCCCTTGAAAACACTGCGGCCTTATAGGCCTATTATATTCCCCCACATTGTTCCATTCAAGCATCCATCCAGATCATGTATTAGGTCCAGTCTAGAAGTATACGTGACTTCTGGTTCGGCGGGAGTCTCTTGGCTGTAATGTCGAGTTTTATTCTCCTGCTCGCGATTGCTTCGCAATGGAATACGAATACCTTTTCCTCTGCATACGGTTCTACGCGCCGAAAAATGCGCCATGGCCGGACTTGGATTAAATGCAAAAAAGACCAAAGTATTAGTAATTAGCAAGCAACCTAATATCATAGCTAACATAACAGTTGGGGTGAACTATTGAAGCAAGTAAAGCAAATAAAATATCTAGGCAGCATAATAACTAACAGCGTGGATAGTCAAACTGAAGCAAAATCAAGGATTGAGCAGGCTCGAGCAGCATTTAAAAACATGAGTAGGGTCTTGTGCTATAGAGATCTGGAGTTAACTCTAGAATCCGACTTCTCAGATGTTAAGTCTTCTCCACCCTGCTGTACGGTATGGAAGCCTGGACTATAAACAAGTACGAAGAAAGACGACTGGAAGCCTTTGAGATGTGGGCTTACAGGAAAATAGTAAGTTTCATGGACGGAAAAAGTATCCAACTTGGTAATACTCCAACGTCTGAATAAATCCACCGAAATTCTTACCACCATCAAAAGAAGGAAACTGTAATATTTCGGGCATGTTATGAGAGGCGAAAAATACCGATCATGCAGGGAAAACTTTATGATAAATGAAAGCCGGGCCGCAAAAAAGCATCATGGCTCAAGAATCTACGTGACTGGTATAAACTGAACTCAAGCTCTCTGTTCAGACTTTCCGTCGACAGAGTAAGAATAGCCTTGTTGGTGACCAACGTTCTAGAAGAACATGGTACTTAAGAAGAATACGATCACATTGGATAGTACCTAATATGCAATGTAGAGTATTGAAGAAATTAAGCACGAAATATCACAGGAACCGTCACCGAAATCTAACATTAAATACGAGCAGTACCCTTACTTAGAAGCAGTTTGGCATAGTACAAAATAACTTGATACTTGTTTTTAACTGCGCTAGTATCTCTGCGCAAAGAATTATATTTGAAAGACGAGAGTAGAAAAAACTGTAATATTTATTCCATCGATGTAATTTTCATATGTCGTGTGAATTTAGTTTAAACTAGCTGACCCGGCGAACTTCTTATTGCCTCAGAATCTATAATCATTAAAAAATATCTTATTAGCTAAATTACAGTCAGTCAAATGTTTCGCGTATCGATTATCTGGTAATATTACCGTACACGATTATATAATAGATCGGAATATAATCCTGTCTGTCCTCTCCCTCGCATAAGCCCAAAATACAGAAGTTAAAAATCCAAAACTTCAAAAGTGCAAAATGTAAAAAGCCCATGTAAAAAGCCCAAAAGTGCAGAATCCAAAAGACCAAAATCTAAAATTGCCAAGCTCAAAATCCAAAGTTCAAAATATAAAAATCTAAATGTCAAAAAGGCCTAAATCCACAAGTGTAAAAGTTTAAAATATAAAAGCCCAAAATCCAAAAATCCGAAAGTCCAAAATCGATAAGTACAAATGTCCAAAATCCAAAAGTTCGGATACATGTCCAAATAATGATAGCAAATAATGTGCGTATCTGATTTGGAGATGCCGCAAGATCTGATTTAGCTATTGTAATCTCCCAATGAGTTTCGTTTTCAAGCTAATTGAGCTGTTGCCATGCAGCACGAAATGTTGGGCACACTGCACCATTGAAAGTTCGAAGTGATTAGAGTAGAGAAACTTTCGTGCAAATGGATCGCTTTGGCAAATAAAAAATAAACACGTCAATGTTGTCGCTGGTGGTGTTGCAGCACGTTGAGCAACATTTGAAGCGTTGAAATAAACTCGTTGACCATTTTCTAGATGCACCGCCAAATGTAATACATGTGGATGACGTTCAAGAATGGGTAAAGTTTCTGGATATTCAAAGTACAGCAATGAGGGCGGCCATTGTAGGGCAACCAGCGAGCGGGAAATTAAAACGTTTATTCCCGATTAACATTGCTGTCTGCTTATGCTTAGTACAGATATCATACATTCTGGAACTGAAAAGGATGTGCAGAAGAAGGTGCAAAATGCAAGTTTGTCGCAAAAAAGTAGTACAAATTAAATACATTTATTTATTGAGGGTATACAACAGAAATACAAACATCATTCGTACTATTTTTCTACAAACAAATTCTCTCTTTGCAAGACTACGGCTTTCTAAAGAAAATTTTAAAATCTGTTTGGTATGCTTATTCACCTCACTTAGAGAAAAATTAAATCTGCTATTTACAAACATTTTAACTAAATATTGTAAAATCCTATGGCAAGAAGGGATTTCACTTGGGACTCTATTTGGCTCAACTTGTAGCAAATGTTTCACGAACATTTATTTGCAATTTTCCGATTCCAAACGTATTCTTTTGCCATTACTGCTCTCAAACCTCTCCTCAGGTTCACTAACTTGATTTACAACTTCGATAATCATTTTTTCACCCACTGGTATGTCGACAGACTTCACTAACAATAAATCATAAAATGCATCAGGACGTAATAATTTCTGGCCATCAGCTCTCTTCTGCTCAAATTGAGTCTCTGAAAAATGCACCTACACATCAGATTAAAAAACAAAATGTTACATCTTTACTTCACCATTTCTCTAAATACTAACCTAACAAATTTTAGAACTCGATGTAAGATCGTTTATTCGAATAAGTGTTCTCCACAGTTATCGTCTAACTTTTTTAGTGTCACCTAAGAAGATTTAAATTAAAATTTCCTACGTATGTTAAAAAAAATATTTACCTGACGGCAATCCGAAAAGTCTAAACCCCAGTTGGGTTCTATTTTTACAATTAACTACACAACAATCTGGCATTTTTTCAAATCTACAAATAAAATTGTCCAAAACACCTTCACACACTACAAAAACAAATCTAGACGAAGTAAGTAGCGTGTATTACGCTGTATTCAACTTGTCAGAGATGTCAACAATGTCAATTAACTGTCACGTGTCCGCCATTGTAGGGCGAAATCTACTTTCTCTCTCTAGCACACGTTCAATTTTTATTGTGGAACTTTGTATAGCCAGTGACTTTATGAATGGGGAATGAATAGCGCCATCTATTGGCATAGCTTAAGTTATAGCTTAAGTAGTTTCGACTGTGCGAATATATGTAGCGCTCCATAAAAAAAATGAGAAAATTCAAGTATTTTCATTATTATTACCTTTTTTTCGTGAATTTTTCTAATATTTTAATAGTAACTATAATAGCAGGGGTAGAGGAGACAAATGCAACAAATCAAAAATCATGAAAATCGGTCAAGCCGTTCTTGAGTTTTTAAAAGCCAAAATTCAAACTCTACTGTGTTTTGTAAATATATCGTTCGTTTGTATGAACAGATATTAACTCATAATATTCTTGCCTGCAGAATTTCTTTTTTTTTCTTCTCAGAAATAGCAAAATTGACAAAGTCAGGTGAACAAAAACTTTATCAATAAACGTTAATCAATAGTTTAAAAGATATTATAAGAGATTTACAGAAATGGAAATATATTGATTTGAAAACAAATCGCTCTTCAGGATTTTTTGAGTTAATACGCTGTTCATCTAGACCGATGATATTAAGATTTATAAACTCAGTCATAAATTTGTGAAATAGAATTCTGAATACATTTCTTTGAATAATTCCACATTTTCATCATTTTGAACATTTTGAACTGAACCTCGATACAAGACTCACAAAGTAAAATATTATTATAGTACGCAAATTTAGCTAAAGTTTTCCTGTTTAAGTACCTCTATCTCAACTGAATTCACGTTTTCATAAGATTGTATTTTCAGTTTCAAATATTCAAAGCAAAGCCTAAAATAAACCTAAAATATACTTAAACCGACAACAAATATGTACATGTAATAAATGCTATTTCTAATACTTAGTTTGATTAGTTAGCTAGCATATAGTAATCTAGAGCTAAAACATATATAATAACAAAGCTTTGCTGTTTAAGTACCTCTATCTCAACAATATTCACGTTTGCACAAGATTGTACCTTCAGTTTCAAATATTCAACGCAAAACTTACACTAAACTTAAAATATAAACCGAAACAAAATATATACGAGTATATGTTATAATGCTATTTCTTATACTTAGTTTGATTATGAGCTAGTATGTAGTAATCTAGACCTAATACATCTAACTCTCCATATGTAATACATGGGCTAGACAAGACTAGACAGACAAGACTCGACAGACAGGACTAGACAGGCAAGACTAGGCAGACAGGACTAGGCAGACAAGACCAGAGAGACAGGGCTAGATAGACAAGGCTGGACAGACAAGCCTTGTCTATCTAGTCCTGTCTCTCTAGTTTTGTCTGCTTAGTCCTGTCCGCCTAGTCTTGCCTGTCTAGTCCTGTCTGTCGAGTCTTGTCTGTCTAGTCTTGTCTAGCTAGTCATGTCTGTCTTGTATTGTCTAAATCCGAGCAACTTGAAAATGTAATATAATTTTTAAGTTAAGAATTTTCAAAAACTAATAATTCAAGATGTGTCAAGCTTGGGTGTCTTTGAGGTATGTTCAAGGGTAGCCAAGCGGTCTGGCCCAGAAATGCTTAAAATTCCAACAGCAATGGTAATAAAAAAGAGCTCCATTTTCCCCTAATTTATCATTGGGTTTTACGATTTTTCTCGTAACGACCTCCTTTATCTGAACCGCTTAACTTTCCTCAAAACATTAATAACTTAATACAACATTTTAGTATCAATTATATTCGTAGAACGCAGAAGAGAATAAAAAATAACAAAATAAGAAATAATACTTTGTAACGGCGCGACGGCTCGATATGTTAGACAAAACATTTCAAGCAAAAAAAAACACGAGGAATAACAAAAAACAAAAAATTTGCGAGCGGACCGTAAAAGCTGCATAATTACCTTCTCTTCTTGTTCCTTTTCTGTTCAGGGCCGGGTGTGCTGACGGAAAAAGGAATGAAAAGCTAATCAATGAAATCAAACTAAGGCGGCACGGACTCCCTCTCAAAGGCTCCGTAATATGTTAATGAGACAGATTATTACGGAACACGTGTGATCGCTATTTCGTTTTAAAACCTTTTCGTTTATATTTCCATCCTCTTCTACACACGTTCCCCTGAAAGACATTTGAAAGACCATTGACCAAAACCCACCACCATCCACATATTTCGACTCGCTATATTTTAAATAATATATCCACCTGATAAAATCTAGACAAATTAGTCTGGACTAACTTATATTAAACCTTATCTATTCTTACTTCTCTTGTTTAGTCTTCTCCGCTCTTGCCTAGTCTCGCCTTGTCTAATGTGATCTCTTCTAATATATCCACCTGACACAAATGACACAAATTTGTCTGGACTAGATTCGTCTTATCTCGTTTACCTTTGTCTCGACATATCTCGACATGTCTTATATTGCCTTGTATTTTCTGGTCTTGCCTGATTTGTTTGATTTTATATGATCTTATCTGCTTTTATCTAATTGTAAGTTTATTTGGTTAGGCAAGAGTCAAATTTGGTTGGTCCGTTCTTTTATCCGTGATAGTGTCTTGGACTGGATTTATTGCTAGATAGCCGAATCTTATATTCCAGAGTTTAACAAATTTTCAGATTTGTATGTCTAATGTTATATAACACCCAGTTGTTAAATCATGCAATTATCAAATTTAGTTATACACAGTGTAGTAAGGATAACGACTAATGCACCCTAATGTGTCTGCCCGAGAGAGAACGAATTATAATTTGACTTTTCGTGGGTAATTTGACGGCGCTTAAACCTTAAATTTTTGGGGCCGCACCACCGAATTTGATATACCTCGTTTATTAAAACCGCTACCTGCTTTGAAAAATTACCACCTAATTTATCAACAGGTACCCCGAAAAGAAAAAAAGCGAAAAGGGGGGCTTCGCCAAAAGAAAAAAAATATGATAATTACGAAAAGCATTTTGGTTTAAATCAATCAAAGGCGAGAGGAAAAGAAATCTTGATCTTAATTTGACGTAATCCTATAGATGTCAGAACGTCCAGATGGGGCTGTTCCTTTTTTAGTTATGTTTATGTCAGTCGGAACGGTTTTATGTACAGTGAAACGTATGTGACCCGATTTATACTCGATAATCCCCATGTTCGACCGTCGGCAAGCAGTCTCTGGCTTAGAACAAAGTTACCGAATATCACGCATTCAGATCGGTCCATTACATGTTGCTGGTGGATTAGGACTTAATCTTCCCTTCGAAAACCCACACACAGTATCCCATTACGTCTCATTCACTAAAAACTAATTAGGAGTCGTCTTCCACTACCAAACTTACAGCGACATCGGTTTATCTTTCTTCGCATAATTAATCTCATAAATTTGTTCGGAATAAAATATTTTCACGCCGTTAGTGTCAGGCAATTATTTATTTCAATTTTATTAATGAAAATATTTTTTGTTAAATTTTAATTGGGTTATTTTTATAAATTTCTGTTGAAGAAACGTGGATTATTTCTTCATACGTCAAGTAGAAATAGCGTATAATAAAAATATGCGATACTGGGGTGGCGCATACTAAAACGCAAAGTGGAATAGGCAGTTTAGTGAGAGCTTTTCACCAAACCACTTATTGTTAGTTACAAAAAAAGTCTTGTCTACCTAGTCTCAATTGTCTAGCCTTGTCTAGTCTGTCTAGTCTTGTCTGTCTAGTCTTGTCTGTCTAGTCTTGTCTGTCTAGTCTTGTCTGTCTAGTCTTGTCTGTCTAGTCTTGTCTGTCTAGTCTTGTCTGTCAAGTCTTGTCTGTCTAGTCTTGTCTGTCTAGTCTTGTCTGTCTAGTCTTGTCTGTCTAGTCTTGTCTGTCTGGTCTTGTCTGTCTGGTCTTGTCTGTCTGGTCTTGTCTGTCTGGTCTTGTCTGTCTGGTCTTGTCTGTCTAGTCGTGTCTGTCTAGTCGTGTCTGTCTAGTCTTGTCTGTCTAGTCTTGTCTGTCTAGTCTTGTCTGTCTAGTCTTGTCTGTCTAGTCTTGTCTGTCTAGTCTTGTCTGTCTAGTCTTGTCTGTCTAGTCTTGTCTGTCTAGTCTTGTCTGTCTAGTCTTGTCTGTCTAGTCTTGTCTGTCTAGTCTTGTCTGTCTAGTCTTGTCTGTCTAGTCTTGTCTGTCTAGTCTTGTCTGTCTAGTCTTGTCTGTCTAGTCTTGTCTGTCTAGTCTTGTCTGTCTAGTCTTGTCTGTCTAGTCTTGTCTGTCTAGTCTTGTCTGTCTAGTCTTGTCTGTCTAGTCTTGTCTGTCTAGTCTTGTCTGTCTAGTCTTGTCTGTCTAGTCTTGTCTGTCTAGTCTTGTCTGTCTAGTCTTGTCTGTCTAGTCTTGTCTGTCTAGTCTTGTCTGTCTAGTCTTGTCTGTCTAGTCTTGTCTGTCTAGTCTTGTCTGTCTAGTCTTGTCTGTCTAGTCTTGTCTGTCTAGTCTTGTCTGTCTAGTCTTGTCTGTCTAGTCTTGTCTGTCTAGTCTTGTCTGTCTAGTCTTGTCTGTCTAGTCTTGTCTGTCTAGTCTTGTCTGTCTAGTCTTGTCTGTCTAGTCTTGTCTGTCTAGTCTTGTCTGTCTAGTCTTGTCTGTCTAGTCTTGTCTGTCTAGTCTTGTCTGTCTAGTCTTGTCTGTCTAGTCTTGTCTGTCTAGTCTTGTCTGTCTAGTCTTGTCTGTCTAGTCTTGTCTGTCTAGTCTTGTCTGTCTAGTCTTGTCTGTCTAGTCTTGTCTGTCTAGTCTTGTCTGTCTAGTCTTGTCTGTCTAGTCTTGTCTGTCTAGTCTTGTCTGTCTAGTCTTGTCTGTCTAGTCTTGTCTGTCTAGTCTTGTCTGTCTAGTCTTGTCTGTCTAGTCTTGTCTGTCTAGTCTTGTCTGTCTAGTCTTGTCTGTCTAGTCTTGTCTGTCTAGTCTTGTCTGTCTAGTCTTGTCTGTCTAGTCTTGTCTGTCTAGTCTTGTCTGTCTAGTCTTGTCTGTCTAGTCTTGTCTGTCTAGTCTTGTCTGTCTAGTCTTGTCTGTCTAGTCTTGTCTGTCTAGTCTTGTCTGTCTAGTCTTGTCTGTCTAGTCTTGTCTGTCTAGTCTTGTCTGTCTAGTCTTGTCTGTCTAGTCTTGTCTGTCTAGTCTTGTCTGTCTAGTCTTGTCTGTCTAGTCTTGTCTGTCTAGTCTTGTCTGTCTAGTCTTGTCTGTCTAGTCTTGTCTGTCTAGTCTTGTCTGTCTAGTCTTGTCTGTCTAGTCTTGTCTGTCTAGTCTTGTCTGTCTAGTCTTGTCTGTCTAGTCTTGTCTGTCTAGTCTTGTCTGTCTAGTCTTGTCTGTCTAGTCTTGTCTGTCTAGTCTTGTCTGTCTAGTCTTGTCTGTCTAGTCTTGTCTGTCTAGTCTTGTCTGTCTAGTCTTGTCTGTCTAGTCTTGTCTGTCTAGTCTTGTCTGTCTAGTCTTGTCTGTCTAGTCTTGTCTGTCTAGTCTTGTCTGTCTAGTCTTGTCTGTCTAGTCTTGTCTGTCTAGTCTTGTCTGTCTAGTCTTGTCTGTCTAGTCTTGTCTGTCTAGTCTTGTCTGTCTAGTCTTGTCTGTCTAGTCTTGTCTGTCTAGTCTTGTCTGTCTAGTCTTGTCTGTCTAGTCTTGTCTGTCTAGTCTTGTCTGTCTAGTCTTGTCTGTCTAGTCTTGTCTGTCTAGTCTTGTCTGTCTAGTCTTGTCTGTCTAGTCTTGTCTGTCTAGTCTTGTCTGTCTAGTCTTGTCTGTCTAGTCTTGTCTGTCTAGTCTTGTCTGTCTAGTCTTGTCTGTCTAGTCTTGTCTGTCTAGTCTTGTCTGTCTAGTCTTGTCTGTCTAGTCTTGTCTGTCTAGTCTTGTCTGTCTAGTCTTGTCTGTCTAGTCTTGTCTGTCTAGTCTTGTCTGTCTAGTCTTGTCTGTCTAGTCTTGTCTGTCTAGTCTTGTCTGTCTAGTCTTGTCTGTCTAGTCTTGTCTGTCTAGTCTTGTCTGTCTAGTCTTGTCTGTCTAGTCTTGTCTGTCTAGTCTTGTCTGTCTAGTCTTGTCTGTCTAGTCTTGTCTGTCTAGTCTTGTCTGTCTAGTCTTGTCTGTCTAGTCTTGTCTGTCTAGTCTTGTCTGTCTAGTCTTGTCTGTCTAGTCTTGTCTGTCTAGTCTTGTCTGTCTAGTCTTGTCTGTCTAGTCTTGTCTGTCTAGTCTTGTCTGTCTAGTCTTGTCTGTCTAGTCTTGTCTGTCTAGTCTTGTCTGTCTAGTCTTGTCTGTCTAGTCTTGTCTGTCTAGTCTTGTCTGTCTAGTCTTGTCTGTCTAGTCTTGTCTGTCTAGTCTTGTCTGTCTAGTCTTGTCTGTCTAGTCTTGTCTGTCTAGTCTTGTCTGTCTAGTCTTGTCTGTCTAGTCTTGTCTGTCTAGTCTTGTCTGTCTAGTCTTGTCTGTCTAGTCTTGTCTGTCTAGTCTTGTCTGTCTAGTCTTGTCTGTCTAGTCTTGTCTGTCTAGTCTTGTCTGTCTAGTCTTGTCTGTCTAGTCTTGTCTGTCTAGTCTTGTCTGTCTAGTCTTGTCTGTCTAGTCTTGTCTGTCTAGTCTTGTCTGTCTAGTCTTGTCTGTCTAGTCTTGTCTGTCTAGTCTTGTCTGTCTAGTCTTGTCTGTCTAGTCTTGTCTGTCTAGTCTTGTCTGTCTAGTCTTGTCTGTCTAGTCTTGTCTGTCTAGTCTTGTCTGTCTAGTCTTGTCTGTCTAGTCTTGTCTGTCTAGTCTTGTCTGTCTAGTCTTGTCTGTCTAGTCTTGTCTGTCTAGTCTTGTCTGTCTAGTCTTGTCTGTCTAGTCTTGTCTGTCTAGTCTTGTCTGTCTAGTCTTGTCTGTCTAGTCTTGTCTGTCTAGTCTTGTCTGTCTAGTCTTGTCTGTCTAGTCTTGTCTGTCTAGTCTTGTCTGTCTAGTCTTGTCTGTCTAGTCTTGTCTGTCTAGTCTTGTCTGTCTAGTCTTGTCTGTCTAGTCTTGTCTGTCTAGTCTTGTCTGTCTAGTCTTGTCTGTCTAGTCTTGTCTGTCTAGTCTTGTCTGTCTAGTCTTGTCTGTCTAGTCTTGTCTGTCTAGTCTTGTGTGTCTAGTCTTGTGTGTCTAGTCTTGTCTGTCTAGTCTTGTCTGTCTAGTCTTGTCTGTCTAGTCTTGTCTGTCTAGTCTTGTCTGTCTAGTCTTGTCTGTCTAGTCTTGTCTGTCTAGTCTTGTCTGTCTAGTCTTGTCTGTCTAGTTTTGTCTGTCTAGTCTTGTCTGTCTAGTCTTGTCTGTCTAGTCTTGTCTGTCTAGTCTTGTCTGTCTAGTCTTGTCTATCTAGTCTTGTCTGTCTAGTCTTGTCTGTCTAGTCTTGTCTGTCTAGTCTTGTCTGTCTAGTCTTGTATGTCTACTCTTGTCTGTCTAGTCTTGTCTGTCTAGTCTTGTCTGTCTAGTCTTGTCTGTCTAGTCTTGTCTGTCTAGTCTTGTCTGTCTAGTCTTGTCTGTCTAGTCTTGTCTGTCTAGTCTTGTCTGTCTAGTCTTGTCTGTCTAGTCTTGTCTGTCTAGTCTTGTCTGTCTAGTCTTGTCTGTCTAGTCTTGTCTGTCTAGTCTTGTCTGTCTAGTCTTGTCTGTCTAGTCTTCTCTGTCTTGTCTGTCTAGTCTTGTCTGTCTAGTCTTGTCTGTCTAGTCTTGTCTGTCTAGTCTTGTCTGTCTAGTCTTGTCTGTCTAGTCTTGTCTGTCTAGTCTTGTCTGTCTAGTCTTGTCTGTCTAGTCTTGTCTGTCTAGTCTTGTCTGTCTAGTCTTGTCTGTCTAGTCTTGTCTGTCTAGTCTTGTCTGTCTAGTCTTGTCTGTCTAGTCTTGTCTGTCTAGTCTTGTCTGTCTAGTCTTGTCTGTCTAGTCTTGTCTGTCTAGTCTTGTCTGTCTAGTCTTGTCTGTCTAGTCTTGTCTGTCTAGTCTTGTCTGTCTAGTCTTGTCTGTCTAGTCTTGTCTGTCTAGTCTTGTCTGTCTAGTCTTGTCCGTCTAGTCTTGTCGGTCTAGTCTTGTCTGTCTAGTCTTGTCTGTCTAGTCTTTTCTGTCTAGTCTTTTCTGTCTAGTCTTTTCTGTCTAGTCTTGTCTGTCTAGTCTTGTCTGTCTTGTCTTGTCTGTCTAGTCTTGTCTGTCTAGTCTTGTCTGTCTGGTCTTGTCTGTCTGGTCTTGTCTGTCTAGTCTTGTCTGTCTAGTCTTGTCTGTCTAGTCTTGTCTGTCTCGTCTTGTCTGTCTAGTTTTGTCTCTCTAGTCTTGTCTGTCTAGTCTTGTCTGTCTAGTCTTGTCTGTCTAGTTTTGTCTCTCTAGTCTTGTCTGTCTAGTCTTGTCTGTCTAGTCTTGTCTGTCTAGTCTTGTCTGTCTAGTCTTGTCTGTCTAGTCTTGTCTGTCTAGTCTTGTCTTTCTAGACATGTCTGTCTAGTCCTGTCTGTCTAGTCCTGTCTGTCTAGTCTTGTCTGTCTAGTCTTGTCTGTCTAGTCTTGTCTGTCTAGTCTTGTCTGTCTAGTTTTGTCTCTCTAGTCTTGTCTGTCTAGTCTTGTCTGTCTAGTCTTGTCTGTCTAGTCTTGTCTGTCTAGTCTTGTCTGTCTAGTCTTGTCTGTCTAGTCTTGTCTTTCTAGACATGTCTGTCTAGTCCTGTCTGTCTAGTCCTGTCTGTCTAGTCTTGTCTGTCTAGTCTTCTCTGTCTAGTCTTGTCTGTCTAGTATTGTCTTGTCTGTCTAGTATTGTATGTTTAGTCTTGTCTGTCTGTCCTCTTCGGTAGTGTAGTTGTCAACATACCTGCCTTTCAATGCGGGAGACCCGGCTTCGAATCCTGGTCGGGGAGGCGACAACTAGCGCGGTTTACACTAACCGTCTGGGCTGGACACCCTGAATGGTTGCAAGATATGCGATACCGGGGTGGCGTATACTAAAAGCCAAAATGGAATAGGGGGGTTAGTAAGAGCTTTCCGCCAAATCACTTAGTTAAAAAAAAGTCTTGTCTGTCCAGTCTTGTCGTCTAGTCCAGCAGACAAGACTAGACAAGACAAGAGCTTTTTTAACACCAAGTGATTTGGTGGAAAGTTCTCACTAAACCCCATATTCTATTTTGGTTTTTAGTATGCCCCAACCCGGTATCGCATATTTTGCAACCATTTAGGGTGTCTAGCCCAGACGGTTAGTGTAAACCGCGCTAGTTGTCGCCTCCCCGACCAGGATTCGAAGCCGGGTCTCCCGTATTGAATGGCGGGTATGTTGTCAACTACACTACCTAGGAGGACATATCATGACAGATCTATCTGATCATGTTTGTCTAGTATTCTCAATTATATTACCAAAGTGGTGTCTAATAACAATAACAGTGTCTGTAAGAATGCAATAATAAAAGTGTATGTTTCTATAGAATTTTAACATATTACAAAGTACTATTGTTTTTGTAATTTACTAACATACATGACAAAATAATGATTTTAAATATGGTCGTAGCGGTTTCTACAAATGCACCCAAGCCAGCCCAGAAGGTTAATATTTCATGGTTTCGGATGACTACTAAAGTCGCCGCTGTATAAACTTTCGCACCATGTTAATTCTAATTAGCCACACGTTGTTCTACTGGAAACACTTTCTGCCTTCGCGTTTGATAAATTCTCTCACAGTAAACTCCGCACAGACACAAAGAAACTTAGATTGACACAAATGCTTTCGGTTTTGAGATTTACTTGACTTGGTGAAATCAACTAATTTACACGGGGTAAATATATTGCCAAATTCATCTTGCAGAGTTATCGAATTGAGCCAAATACGGGTCGACATACGGCACCATGCCACGAAAAAAATACCGGGTGGTCTTTTACTGGACTAACTAAGGCTAGATAGTGTTAGACAAGAAGACAAGTTTTTGAGTTATTGAAGGTTAATGTAATTGGACAAGACTAAACAGGATTCGACAAGGGTGGATAAGAATGGACAAAAAGACTATTTATTGTGTGTTGAATTAAACTCAAAATAAGATTTGTCTATTTCAAAGTCGCAATCAATGCGAAATTTAATGGAATATTTTGTAAAATCTGTAAAATTTCAGGAGTGTAGACTTATTACTTTAGATTTTAGACAAATTTAGTAAACTAGTTGTAGTACAGGCTCAATCCAACATCAATCCTCATGGAAAATTTTGAGAGATTTTGAGAAATTTTGAAAAAAGGTTCGAAAATCTGAAAGATTAGGATAGATGAAGATGTAGATTGGTTGGATTGTAGACTTGTTGAACTTTATAGTTCAAATAGTTTATCTATTGTACCCACGAAAGGCCTTGTTCTGCCTTGACCGAAAACATTTTGTTAAATAAAATACGCAAATAAATATAGTAGAACTGATCCCATTAAGGATTTTAATAGTGCTAATTTTTGACTGGCAATCAAGATTTAATCTCGGACCCCGGGCATGCGCTGTCTACTTACGATTGGAGCTCCAATTACATATTATTGTGATTAAACGACTCCTCTAGTATTTAAGATTATTAATTACGAAAATTAGTGTGCGATCGCCGTGAGTTATTCAAATGAGTCAGAGCGGGGCCGTGAAGACGTTGCCCCCCGTCGGACCTGCTTTTATAACTAAACATTTATCATTTAACACTCTGATGCACTAAATATATCATCTGTCACTTCACCTGTGCACCAAATAAATTAACACTCTTTTTATTCGGTGCGTTTTAAAAACACATCAATCGAGCGGATGGGATTTCGTTCGGGACCGTTTACGACGTCTTTAAATCGCATTTGGATACTAATCTTTGTCTCATTTATATGCTTAACTAGTTTTAATCAAGAAAATCTGATTGAATTAGGCATTTGAAAACTACAGAAATCTAAGTCAGCGATACTGATTCAAAGTAATTTACATAACAGGAGTCTGTGAAAAATATAAAGGGAGTCGTAGCTTATTTCGTACAATTCAAATTTATCATATCAATTGTTTTTTTGAAAGTTGTAAATTATTTATTCAAAACACAGTTTGAAAGTTGTAAATTATTTTTCTCGGAAGGATAAGAAACGTTTATGATTTTCTAAACTGGAAAAGGTAAATTTATAAGTCGAGATTTTTTAAATCGAGTTTCTAATGTGTTATAAAAGTGTCCACAAAAAACACTGTTCTGAAATGAAAGCGCCATTTCGAAAAGAAATAAGTCTCAACCATCAAGGGTTTTGTGTTATTTTGTGAATCACTTTGGATCTTTCAAATTCAGTAAAACTGATAGGTGTGATAGGTGAGACTTCTTATTTTCCATAGCCACCGCTTAAATCATTTTTATGGATCTTTAGGTTTGCTATTTACATACCAATGTTTAAGTATCTATTTCATTCAAGAAGTGAATGCGGAAATTGTAGAATTCTTTCCGTGTCTGTGCCGTTACAACTGCTTGACTTATTTATTTCAGTATTATCACTATTTTAAATTTAGTCTGATCAAAAATTATCAATTTAGAGGAATATAGAATTTGTTCTTCTAGAAATAGGTATTAGAATTTAGATACTAAATTTACATCACAATTTTGTAGATTCGTAGATCGTAATTTGAGACTTATGAGACAACATAATTGAAATAATAAAAGACCAGAGAGAACTATATAATTAATATTAAAACCTATTATATTAAAAATATACATAACCAGCATCAATTTGGGGCAATCAACCAAAGTTGATTAAGATATTAACGAATTTTAAAATAAGAATATAAGTTATCGATTCCCCACTAATGAAAAAATTCTGATAATAAATCAAAAAAGATAAATATTCACGAAATAATAATAATAAAATTATGTAAGACCCCAAGAAATGAAAAAACTCTTCTACACTCCTGACAGTTATTCCTGAAGCCCGGATTTCTCACTCGCACCTCCGGCTAATTGAATGCATTCGTCTCCGTCGCGTAGATATTAATCATTTGACCTCCTGCTGTTCAATTAGACAGCTCCGCTTGGCCCACACATGTCGCCATTGTTCTTCAAGACACTCGTACAGATCATGAGTTTCTTGGTCCTGAAGGCTCGTGCGCATTCCGAGCCTATCATTACTGTATTATACACATTACACTTGATGATCAACCAGGAGGTGTGGGCAGGAAGCCTTCGCTTTCATTTTATTAATAAATAAAAAGTTAATTTTTTTTAAACATTATTTTTTCCGGAGATTTTCGTTTTTGATAAACATCGGTTATAGATTTTAATCTAGATTAAAAAAAAACTTAACAACCAAGACTAGACCGACAAGACTGATTTCAAAAAATGGTTCGGGGGAAGCTCTCACTAAACCCCCTATTCCACCTTGGCTTTAGTATGCGCCACCCTGGTATCGCATATTCTGCATTCATTCAGGGTGGGCAGCCCGGACGGTTTACTGAAAAACCGCCCTAGTTGTTGTCTCCCCGACCAGGAATCGAACCCGGGTCTCCCGCATTGAAAAGACCGACAAGACTAAACAGACAAGACTAGACAGAGAATACTAGACAGAGAAGACTAGACAGACAAGACTAGACAGACAAGACTAGTCAGAGAAGACAAGACAAAGAAGACTATACAGTAAAGACTAGACAGACAGGACTAGACAGACAAGACTGTCTAGTTTAGACTCCCTGTCTAGTCGATCAGACAAGACTAGACAGACAAGACTAGACAGACAAGACTAGACAGACAAGACTAGACAGAAAAGACTAGACAGACAAGACTAGACAGACAAGACTAGACAGACAATACTAGACAGACAAGACTAGACAGACAAGACTAGACAGACAAGACTAGACAGACAAGACTAGACAGACAAGACTAGACAGACAAGACTAGACAGACAAGACTAGACAGACAAGACTAGACAGACAAGACTAGACAGACAAGACTAGACAGACAAGACTAGACAGACAAGACTAGACAGACAAGACTAGACAGACAAGACTAGACAGACAAGACTAGACAGACAAGACTAGACAGACAAGACTAGACAGACAAGACTAGACAGACAAGACTAGACAGACAAGACTAGACAGACAAGACTAGACAGACAAGACTAGACAGACAAGACTAGACAGACAAGACTAGACAGACAAGACTAGACAGACAAGACTAGACAGACAAGACTAGACAGACAAGACTAGACAGACAAGACTAGACAGACAAGACTAGACAGACAAGACTAGACAGACAAGACTAGACAGACAAGACTAGACAGACAAGACTAGACAGACAAGACTAGACAGACAAGACTAGACAGACAAGACTAGACAGACAAGACTAGACAGACAAGACTAGACAGACAAGACTAGACAGACAAGACAAGACAGACAAGACTAGACAGACAAGACTAGACAGACAAGACTAGACAGACAAGACTAGACAGACAAGACTAGACAGACAAGACTAGACAGACAAGACTAGACAGACAAGACTAGACAGACAAGACTAGACAGACAAGACTAGACAGACAAGACTAGACAGACAAGACTAGACAGACAAGACTAGACAGACAAGACTAGACAGACAAGACTAGACAGACAAGACTAGACAGACAAGACTAGACAGACAAGACTAGACAGACAGGACTAGACAGACAAGACTAGACAGACAAGACTAGACAGACAAGACTAGACAGACAAGACTAGACAGACAAGACTAGACAGACAAGACTAGACAGACAAGACTAGACAGACAAGACTAGACAGACAAGACTAGACAGACAAGACTAAACAGACAAGACTAGACAGACAAGACTAGACAGACAAGACTAGACCGACAAGACTAGACAGACAAGACTAGACAGACAAGACTAGACAGACAAGACTAGACAGACAAGACTCACCAAATCCCCTATTCCACCTTGGCTTTTAGTATGCGCCACCCCGGTATCGCATATATTGCATTCATTCAGGGTGGGCAGCCCGGACGGTTAATGAAAACCGCCCTAGTTGTCGCCTCCCCGACCAGGATTCGAACCCGGGTCTAGACAGACAAGACTAGACAGACAAGACTAGACAGACAAGACTAGACAGAAAAGACTAGACAGACAAGACTAGACAGACAAGACTAGACAGACAAGACTAGACAGACAAGACTAGACGGACAAGACTAGACAGACAAGACTAGACAGATAAGACTAGACAGACAAGACTAGACAGACAAGACTAGACAGACAAGACTAGACAGACAAGACTAGACAGACAAGACTAGACAGACAAGACTAGACAGACAAGACTAGACAGACAAGACTAGACAGACAAGACTAGACAGACAAGACTAGACAGACAAGACTAGACAGACAAGACTAGACAGACAAGACTAGACAGACAAGACTAGACAGACAAGACTAGACAGACAAGACTAGACTGACAAGACTAGACAGACAAGACTAGACAGACAAAACTAGACAGACAAGACTAGACAGACAAGACTAGACAGACAAGACTAGACAGACAAGACTAGACAGACAAGACTAGACAGACAAGACTAGACTGACAAGACTAGACAGACAAGACTAGACAGACAAAACTAGACAGACAAGACTAGACAGACAAGACTAGACAGACAAGACTAGACAGACAAGACTAGACAGACAAGACTAGACATACAAGACTAGACAGACAAGACTAGACAGACAAGACTAGACAGACAAGACTAGACAGACAAGACTAGACAGACAAGACTAGACAGACAAGACTAGACAGACAAGACTAGACAGACAAGACTAGACAGACAAGACTAAACAGACAAGACTAGACAGACAAGACTAGACAGACAAGACTAGACAGACAAGACTAGACCGACAAGACTAGACCGACAAGACTAGACAGACAAGACTAGACAGACAAGACTAGACAGACAAGACTAGACAGACAAGACTAGACAGACAAGACTAGACAGACAAGACTCACCAAATCCCCTATTCCACCTTGGCTTTTAGTATGCGCCACCCCGGTATCGCATATATTGCATTCATTCAGGGTGGGCAGCCCGGACGGTTAATGAAAACCGCCCTAGTTGTCGCTTCCCCGACCAGGATTCGAACCCGGGTCTAGACAGACAAGACTAGACAGACAAGACTAGACAGACAAGACTAGACAGAAAAGACTAGACAGACAAGACTAGACAGACAAGACTAGACAGACAAGACTAGACGGACAAGACTAGACAGACAAGACTAGACAGACAAGACTAGACAGACAAGACTAGACAGACAAGACTAGACAGACAAGACTAGACAGACAAGACTAGACAGACAAGACTAGACAGACAAGACTAGACAGACAAGACTAGACAGACAAGACTAGACAGACAAGACTAGACAGACAAGACTAGACAGACAAGACTAGACAGACAAGACCCACAAGGGGCGACCCACTAAAAAACCCCCACCATTCAGACCCCCCAGTCAAAACCAGAGAGAACGTGATGGAATCCAAAATTTGGCATAACTTCACCACGTTCCTCCCCCTTTCATATCCAAAGCATTCATCCATTTATTCGTTGTGCCGGGCGCGTCGTTAATCGCCGTGCCCCCCCTCACATAAGAGTTTACAATAAATTTGTGCGCCCCCTTCGCACTAAGGGGGGCCCGGCGATGGCACGCTCGGCTCGCGCGTAGCAACCCCTCGACCCGCCTTACGCTCGTCCCTTTCATCCTTCTCCTTTCTCCTCATTATATAACCTATCATTCCAGTCAGCACGCCCCATTCATACTCACTGCGGAGCATAATTCTCACCATACTCTCCTTGTTCACATTCTCTCCCACCTTGCATTCTGCGGCGCTCCTCATTCTCTCCCATCTCGTACACTCGAAGATGGTATGCTCCGCAGTGTCCTCAGTCGCTCCACAGTACCTACAGTGCGCCTCAACCAGTTTCCCGATGCGCACCAGGTAAGACCCAAAGCATCCATGCCCCGTAAGCGCCTGGGTGAGGTGATAATTCACCTCCCCGTGCCCACGGTTGACCCATTCATCGATAGTCGGAATCAGTTGCCTGGTCCAGGCTCCCTTTTCCGACCCCTGCCATAGCTCTTGCCATACACGCATTGTTTTTTCCCTTTCATTTCTAGGGTCATTACCTCCCCAAACTCTCACCCTTTCATGCGCCAGAAGGTCTAACGGGATAACTCCAGCAACGACCGCCACGGCGTCGCCAGAAACAGTCCTGTATGCGCTGCACACACGCAGCAGCATACACCTTTGCACTCTCATCAGTCTCGCTCTATAACATTCAATCCTGAACGCATTTATCCATGCCGGCACCCCATACAGGAGAATGGAGTGCACGACCGCATTCATAACCCTCCTCTTGGAGGCCAACGGCCCACCTATGTTGGGCATCAGCCGTCCAAGGGCTCTCACACATGCTGTAGCCTTGCTCACCACCCGGGTGACCTGATCGGACACCCTGAGATTTCGCTGGAGCTCTACCCCAAGGTATCTTACAGATTCCCGAGCCGGTACGTCAACTGTCCCCATTCGCACGGTCAATTCACGCAGCTTTCTTCTCCCAATTAGCAGGACCGCCTCGGTTTTGTGGGGAGCCAGAGCAAGCCCTTTTTCCCCCATCCACCGATCAATCCTACCAATTGCCTCATTTATTATCGCTTTCAGACTTTCTTCCGTTCTTGCGACAGCGACCACCGCTAAGTCATCAACGTACCCTACGAGTGTAACCCCGTCTGGCAGCCTCAATCTCAAAACCTCATCATAAAATATGTTCCACAGTATCGGCCCAAGAACCGAACCCTGTGGAACACCCGCACTCATTTTGAAGATTTTACCTTCCACAGTTACTATCTCCCTATCGTTCAAGTAGCTCCCCACCATCTTTCGAAGGTAGGGAGCTACCCCCTTTAGTTCCAAAGCCTCCATGATTCCGCCCCATGGGACCGAATTGAAGGCATTTTTCACGTCCAGGGTTACAAGCACGCAGTAGCTACGGGTACGCCATGGACCCGTATTTGCTAACCTTGCTCTCTCTATCACACGCATCATTGCGTTCACCGTAGTGCGGCCGCCTCTGAACCCATACTGTTCCTCTGAAAGACCCCCTGCCCTCTCGATATCCTCATTTATCCTAGCTCCGATCATACTCTCAAACATCTTCGCTATCCCATTCAGTAGGCAGATTGGCCTGTAATTAGCTTCCTCTCCTTCCTTTCGCTCTTTTTCAATCATCACCAGTCTCGCTCTCTTCCACTCTTTGGGGAAACTGCCATTCATCAACAATTCATTCATCATGCTCAAGCACATGTCCTCACACACATGCCCAAACACCTTGCACGCTTCCGGTGGAACACCATCAGGACCCGGCGCTTTTCCCTCCTTCATCCGGCCAACTGCACTCTGCAGCTCGGCCGGAGTGAAAAGGGGCGCCGATCTCCATCCCACGGGTTCCAGCCAGTTCATTCGCTCATGTACTGGGAACAGCTTCTTGACTTCCGTCATTAGGCTATCCCCCCGGAGAGTATTAACCCTGTGCGCAATTTTTCTGGTGACGATCTTATAGCCGTCACCCCAGATGTTATTATTCACCTCTTCGCAGAGCACTCTCCAAGCTTCTTGCTTGGAGTTCGCGATGGCTCTGCGAAGTTCCCTGCGCGCCAAGTTATACCTCCTTCTGCACTCCTCACGCACTTCCTCATTTGCTCGCCTATTACTCCTCACCATGCATCTCCTTTCACGCAAACAGGTTTTACGCTTTTCAGCTACCTGCTCATTCCACCAGTAAACTGGCTTCCTGCCTCTGACGCCCCTCCGTTTTCTCCGAAACACCGCATCACAGGCCCCGTGAAGAACTGCTTCGCAGGAGCTCCGCAATCCATTTTCGGGGCCTGTCCTTTCAGCCAGCTCTTTCATGACGTCTCCCAATCTTTCTAGTAGACTCTTGTCCACTCTCCATCCATTCGTTCCACAAGCAACCGGTCCCTCAGAAACATCCGTTCGTACGTCGAAGAGAATATCCTGGTGATCACTCAGATTCTCTCCCTCTCTGACACGCCACTCTTTCACTCTGCCTGCAATCCGTGAGGTGCTAAAAGTGATGTCTATGAAAGACATACTTTCACCCCGCACGAAGGTAGGCACATTCCCACTGTTGTGAACCACCAGGTCCTCCTCTGCCAGCCACTCTTCCATCATTCTCCCTCTCTCATCCTCTCTAGGGGATCCCCACCACAGACAGACAAGACTAGACAGACAAGACTCACCAAATCCCCTATTCCACCTTGGCTTTTAGTATGCACCACCCCGGTATCGCATATATTGCATTCATTCAGGGTGGGCAGCCCGGACGGTTAATGAAAACCGCCCTAGTTGTCGCCTCCCCGACCAGGATTCGAACCCGGGTCTAGACAGACAAGACTAGACAGACAAGACTAGACAGACAAGACTAGACAGAAAAGACTAGACAGACAAGACTAGACAGACAAGACTAGACAGACAAGACTAGACGGACAAGACTAGACAGGCAAGACTAGACAGACAAGACTAGACAGACAAGACTAGACAGACAAGACTAGACAGACAAGACTAGACAGACAAGACTAGACAGACAAGACTAGACAGACAAGACTAGACAGACAAGACTAGACAGACAAGACTAGACAGACAAGACTAGACAGACAAGACTAGACAGACAAGACTAGACAGACAAGACTAGACAGACAAGACTAGACAGACAAGACTAGACAGACAAGACTAGACAGACAAGACTAGACAGACAAGACTAGACAGACAAGACTAGACTGACAAGACTAGACAGACAAGACTAGACAGACAAAACTAGACAGACAAGACTAGACAGACAAGACTAGACAGACAATACTAGACAGACAAGACTAGACAGACAAGACTAGACAGACAAGACTAGACAGACAAGACTAGACAGACAAGACTAGACAGACAAGACTAGACAGACTAGACAGACAAGACTAGACAGACAAGACTAGACAGACAAGACTAGACAGACAAGACTAGACAGACAAGACTAGACAGACAAGACTAGACAGACAAGACTAGACAGACAAGACTAGACAGACAAGACTAGACAGACAAGACTAGACAGACAAGACTAGACAGACAAGACTAGACAGACAAGACTAGACAGACAAGACTAGACAGACAAGACTAGACAGACAAGACTAGACAGACAAGACTAGACAGACAAGACTAGACAGACAAGACTAGACAGACAAGACTAGACAGACAAGACTAGACAGACAAGACTAGACAGACAAGACTAGACAGACAAGACTAGACAGACAAGACTAGACAGACAAGACTAGACAGACAAGACTAGACAGACAAGACTAGACAGACAAGACTAGACAGACAAGACTAGACAGACAAGACTAGACAGACAAGACTAGACAGACAAGACTAGACAGACAAGACTAGACAGACAAGACTAGACAGACAAGACTAGACAGACAAGACTAGACAGACAAGACTAGACAGACAAGACTAGACAGACAAGACTAGACAGACAAGACTAGACAGACAAGACTAGACAGACAAGACTAGACAGACAAGACTAGACAGACAAGACTAGACAGACAAGACTAGACAGACAAGACTAGACAGACAAGACTAGACAGACAAGACTAGACAGACAAGACTAGACAGACAAGACTAGACAGACAAGACTAGACAGACAAGACTAGACAGACAAGACTAGACAGACAAGACTAGACAGACAAGACTAGACAGACAAGACTAGACAGACAAGACTAGACAGACAAGACTAGACAGACAAGACTAGACAGACAAGACTAGACAGACAAGACTAGACAGACAAGACTAGACAGACAAGACTAGACAGACAAGACTAGACAGACAAGACTAGACAGACAAGACTAGACAGACAAGACTAGACAGACAAGACTAGACAGACAAGACTAGACAGACAAGACTAGACAGACAAGACTAGACAGACAAGACTAGACAGACAAGACTAGACAGACAAGACTAGACAGACAAGACTAGACAGACAAGACTAGACAGACAAGACTAGACAGACAAGACTAGACAGACAAGACTAGACAGACAAGACTAGACAGACAAGACTAGACAGACAAGACTAGACAGACAAGACTAGACAGACAAGACTAGACAGACAAGACTAGACAGACAAGACTAGACAGACAAGACTAGACAGACAAGACTAGACAGACAAGACTAGACAGACAAGACTAGACAGACAAGACTAGACAGACAAGACTAGACAGACAAGACTAGACAGACAAGACTAGACAGACAAGACTAGACAGACAAGACTAGACAGACAAGACTAGACAGACAAGACTAGACAGACAAGACTAGACAGACAAGACTAGACAGACAAGACTAGACAGACAAGACTAGACAGACAAGACTAGACAGACAAGACTAGACAGACAAGACTAGACAGACAAGACTAGACAGACAAGACTAGACAGACAAGACTAGACAGACAAGACTAGACAGACAAGACTAGACAGACAAGACTAGACAGACAAGACTAGACAGACAAGACTAGACAGACAAGACTAGACAGACAAGACTAGACAGACAAGACTAGACAGACAAGACTAGACAGACAAGACTAGACAGACAAGACTAGACAGACAAGACTAGACAGACAAGACTAGACAGACAAGACTAGACAGACAAGACTAGACAGACAAGACTAGACAGACAAGACTAGACAGACAAAACTAGACAGACAAGACTAGACAGACAAGACTAGACAGACAAGACTAGACAGACAAGACTCACCAAATCCCCTATTCCACCTTGGCTTTTAGTATGCGCCACCCCGGTATCGCATATATTGCATTCATTCAGGGTGGGCAGCCCGGACGGTTAATGAAAACCGCCCTAGTTGTCGCCTCCCCGACCAGGATTCGAACCCGGGTCTAGACAGACAAGACTAGACAGAAAAGACTAGACAGACAAGACTAGACAGACAAGACTAGACAGACAAGACTAGACAGACAAGACTAGGCAGACAAGACTAGACAGACAAGACTAGACAGACAAGACTAGACAGACAAGACTAGACAGACAAGACTAGACAGACAAGACTAGACAGACAAGACTAGACAGACAAGACTAGACAGACAAGACTAGACAGACAAGACTAGACATACAAGACTAGACAGACAAGACTAGACAGACAAGACTAGACAGACAAGACTAGACAGACAAGACTAGACAGACAAGACTAGACAGACAAGACTAGACAGACAAGACTAGACAGACAAGACTAGACAGACAAGACTAGACAGACAAGACTAGACAGACAAGACTAGACAGACAAGACTAGACAGACAAGACTAGACAGACAATACTAGACAGACAGGACTAGACAGACAAGACTAGACAGACAAGACTAGACAGGCAAGACTAGACAGACAAGACTAGACAGACAAGACTAGACAGACAAGACTAGACAGACAAGACTAGACAGACAAGACTAGACAGACAAGACTAGACAGACAAGACTAGACAGACAAGACTAGACAGACAAGACTAGACAGACAAGACTAGACAGACAAGACTAGACAGACAAGACTAGACAGACAAGACTAGACAGACAAGACTAGACAGACAAGACTAGACAGACAAGACTAGACAGACAAGACTAGACATACAAGACTAGACAGACAATACTAGACAGACAAGACTAGACAGACAAGACTAGACAGACAAGACTAGACAGACAAGACTAGACAGACAAGACTAGACAGACAAGACTAGACATAGAAGACCTGACAGACAGGACTAGACAATCTAGCCTAGCTCGACAATACTAGGCTAACAAGACTTGACAGATAAGTCTTATAATATATAGGACTAAGTATTATATTTATGTCAGGTAGAGAAGACCAAGAGGAGAGCGACACAGAGTCCGAGCCGGGAATCCCACTGAAAAGAAAGCAAAGAAGATCCCGCACAACTTTTACAGGAAAGCAACTGGAAGCACTCGAGGTGGCCTTCGGGCGAACACAATATCCGGACGTTTACACTCGGGAAGAATTAGCACAGCAGACTGGATTGGAGGAAGCGAGAATACAAGTAAGAATGGATTGTTTACCAACGAAATTTCAAAGGCCGACTCCATGCTTTAATCTATTTATCCGACATATAATGTGGGACAATGAGTTAAAGATAAACAGGTAAAAGGTGGAGGCGGCTTGGTAATTTGATTAAAGCGTTCTTGCGTGTAGTTGCATGTTCAACGAAGGACGAAATTCTTAAATATATTTGTTCAATTTGTTCATAAATTAAATTTTTAATTCGGAGTTTGTAGAAGTTTGTTGTCACTGTAGCCTTATCTACATGGAGATATCTACTTAAACTCAACAAGGCAAGGCAGGAATTGACAAGGCAAGACAAGCAAAACAATTATAAGTATTGTGTTTAGCTTAGCCTTGTCTGATCTAGTCTAGTGTTACCTTTATCTAGCCTCTTCTAGTATTTTTTATAATTATTTGATTTTATCTGGTCTGATCTTGTTTAGTTTTCTTTTGTCATGTATATTGTTTTTTTTTTGTAATCTAGTCTCATTTGATCTGGTTTATACAATACCATGCATGTCTAGTGAAGTCTTCAAATAGACTGAAGGATGAGCTGGGATAGGTTAGACAAAAATTGACTACTAAACATAAATATTAGATCGTGGTTTAGAATAAAGAACACATTTTATAACTGTTATACAAGCTTCTGCAATAATAGTAAAAATTAGGTAATCAACTCATCAAGCTTGGTAACGATTAGGTTATTATAACGATTAGGATTAGGTGATAATAAATCCATTTTTACGAAATTAAATAAAACATATTTTAGGTTGCAAAACTGGACTAGGCACATCCTCATTGCAAAGCTATCTTAAGATACACTAGGCAATACTAGATACACCGAAGTAAAATTTAGATGAGTCAATGTTGATCGATCTACTTATACAAATCCATGCAAGTTTATATCGAAGTAGTTTCGAAATTACGTTTAGATGTGACTATACAGGTATTAGTAATGTAACGAATACTCGTATTCGCATTCGGGAATAGCATATTTCTTTATATTCACTTTCCATCCCTAACTGCACATTTCACTTTTTCTTTAGGTATTTCTCATAATGGCAACATACGTTTTCGAGCAATGTTTTCTCCGGTTATGGCGGCTGTAATTGAACACATCTACCTTTAACGCTATAATTTTTCTATCGAATTCTCCTGTAATCCCATAGCAAGTAAGACTCAGCTCCAGAACCAGAATCTGACCAGATGTCACTATTAAATGTTATTTTTGCAAAGGACTTCAGTAATTCGTAGATTTTTTTGGCGCACTTTGCCATATAGTTCATAGCCGAGGAAAGAAGTAAAATACGACATAGGACATAGGTACTAGTCTTACGAATCGAACAGATTCCACGAAACTAAATGGAAATTCTTCCACTTATTGATTTATCAACTGCCAAAGACCTCACAAATTTATTATCCCACTGCTTCGTTTTTTCGACACATTCTGGAAGTGATATCGGTTTAGTGTCAAATTTAGTACTTTAGTGGAAATATGATGCAAGTGCAAGTCCATTAATTGCATCCTGAATTTTAGCAATTAAGTAAACTCGGCTTTATGCATTGACTTCAAATGATTTCGGTACTTACGTATTAACGCCACCACCGCTGCATTTTTAAATTCCGCCAATATACAACTAAAATTTTTATGATAAATCATAAAATAAAGCATTTTATTTAAAATTAAAACATTTTTAAAACTCAAAATACTTTATTTTTTAACCCCGGTTAGATTAGGTTGCCCGCCGCGAAGCGGACAGATAAATGAAAACAACATACACGCGGCAGCGCGAACTCTCGATCCAATGTATCGCGGTGGTGGCGTTAATACGTAAGTACCATGATTTCTCATAGCCATTGTAATTCTTCCTTTTCGAGAATATTTATTGTTACAGAGCTTGCATCTAGCTTCTTCAGCATCTCAAAGCATGATATGTCCATATTTTAGGAGAATTATAAGCTGATTTACTTATTTTAGCAAATCACTTATCACACTATCGTCAAAATTACTCTAACTGTATATTCGCATTCGCAATCACTAATATCGGCGGTAGATATTCGCTTCCGCGTTCGCGAATGCTTAAAAATTGGCATTCTTTACATCACTAATAGTTCTAAACGTAGTAGGATCTCAATTTAGTACTAGTATAAGGATACAAGATCAGATTTATTTAGATCAGTGGTTCCCAACCTTATTTTTTGACCAGGGACCACTTTGATTTCATTATTATTAGCAGGGTCAGCAGGGGGCACAAGGTTAAAAAATAAACTGTATCAATCAAAAAATACACTTTAATCAAAACATTTGGCATTCACAAGTAATCGTAAAAATCAAAAGTAACATTAATTAACAAAACACATAACTTTTAAATAGATTCAATTTGCATCAAAGAGATTTTTGAGCTTGCATCTTCTTTACAAGTTTTTGAATTCTTGGGGTAATATTTTTGATCAAAGCTACACGCATAAAATCACTTTTTTATACCAAAACTGCTCCAAAAAATCAGATTCAAACGCGTCCTTAAAGTTTATATCAGTTTGCAATTCAGTAAGTTCTTCTCATTGACCTATTAATACTAGGGACGGAGTTTTATGGCGCGGGGAGTGTCCACGTTTGCGGCGGGGGGGTTGACCATACCAATATGGCGAACCCCTCCGAATTATTGCTGCACTTTATCGGTCGAAAGTGAAATTGTAATGTGTTGGCCGCTTTAATAGATGGCATTGAGCACGAAATCTCAAATTATTCAGTGTAGTATAGATTACCACACATACACATTCCTAAAGTTTATTGTTTATGTCGCCGTTGTCAGAATTTGCATTGGGATAGGAATAATATATTGATATATTATTCCTATATACATGCATATCCATTGGTTATATTGTTTTTGGATTTATGATATAAATCTTAAAAAGAATAATAGCAACTGTAAAACCAGAGGTAAAACAAAACTAGAAAAACGCCACAATCTTTCACAACTCTATTATTGATTATTTTGTTCAAGTACAGTCTTCTTTTATAACAAAAATATGTCTTCTAGTAAAATACAGGGTGCCAACATAAGATTAATACTAAAAAAAAACTGCAAGCAGAATTGCCGCTTTTTTTCAATACACCCCTCTAATTCTGCAATAGAATTTAAATTAAAAAATAAATAAAACAATACAGACTAATTTAGTTTTACAACATACACATATAAAAATTGGTGAAATTTTGGTCAAAAATACCAAATACAAATATCAACCACAGTTGTAAACAATAACAAATATGCTATACTTTAGTTTAAATTACAAAAGTTTAAATTTCTCAGATTGTGATACAATTTTTTCTTTTACATGACAATGATAGTTACTATAAACATACAAATATTAGTCAAACATATTTATTTATATTTATGAGAATTATTTTTGTTTATTGTCTTCAATAACGTTTAAATTCATTCTACAAAAATTAAATTTTGCAATTGGCAAGGCTTTTGTCATAATGTCAGCCAGTATATTGTTTGTTGAAATATAATTTATACATATTTTATTTTCAGTTAACATTTCACGAACAAAATGGTGGCGCACATCAATATGCTTTGTCCTCTTATTTTCTACAGTATTTGCAATTTTAATTGTAGATTGATTGTCTTCATATATTTTTATAGGAAAAACATTAATATTTAAAATTTCTTGAAGTAGATTTCCTAAGAATAGACACTTGACAATTAGAAAACAGACAATTTGAAAGAGCAATATATTCTGATTCAGCACTTGAAAGTGCAATAATATTTTGTTTCTTTGACTTCCATTGAATACAGTTTCCAAACAATTTAATTACTAACCCACTGATACTTTTTCTATCTTCTAAATCATTAGCAAAATCGGCATCAGTATAAGCTTCAACAATATTTTTAGGATTAGGTATGTATTCAAATTTTATTACATAATTTTCTGTTAATTTTAAGTAGCGTAGTACGTTTTTTAATTCATTCCAATGATGTTTTGAATAACAATTTTGAAATTTACTGAAATACATAACTGAAAAACATATATCTGGTCTAGAACCTAACATAATGTACATAAGACTACCGATAACTTCTTTGTAAGGAATCCTAGGATCTAAAATACCTTCCCTATTCAGATTAAGTTTAGGTTGAATTGGAATTGCTTTTGGTATGCAATCATATTGAATTTTTGAATAACTTTAGAAATAAGATCTTTTTGTGATAACAAAATTCCATTTTCATTGAACTGAATATCAATACCCAAAAATTTGACATTACTTGATGAACTCATATCTTTTAATTTAAAACTTTTCAAAAAATTTTCAAATACTGTTTCAAGATGGCTCTCATTTTCAGATACTAGCAAAAGGTCATCTACCCAAATTAAAACAATAACTGTATCATTAAAATAAATACATGGGTCAACTTTTGATCTTAAAAATGACAATTCCTTAAAAAAATCACTGAGACTGTCATATCAACATTTAGGAGATTCCCTCAAACCATATAAACTTTGATTAATTTACAAACATAACCTGAATCGTAACCTGTTAAACCTTTAGGACTTCACTTTTTAGTACTTCACTTTTTAACTTCTAATTTAAAAATGCGGCCTTTATGTCACACACTTTCCACTTTCATTTCTTATGAACAACAAGGGACAGGGACACACCATTCTTGCTACTGGGGCATAGATTTCTTCGTAGAAAGAGTCTTGTTGGTAGCCCCTTCCCACCAGCCTAGCCTTTTTGATAGTTTTACCATCACATACCTTTTCAAGAAAAATCCACTTGGAGTCAATTATAGTTTTATCCTGTGGCATCGGAGTCATAATCCAAGTTTTGTTTGATATCAAATTATTTAGTTCTTCTTGTATAGCTTCCTGCCAATCTTCCATCTTCATAGCTTCTTCATAACTTGTTGGAGCATTAGTTATGAGACATTGAGCGGACAAGCTGTCATCATAATTTAATTCAAAATTTTCTAGATGCTGTGGAATTTTTTTGTTCCTTACTGGTCTTTCATATTGAACTGTTGAAGTAGAGGGTTGCTGCTCATCTATTATTGTTTCAGAAGGCTCCTCTTCTTCACCTTCATTTTCTTCAATATTGTATAACTTTTATCATTTGAAGTGTATCCTATAAGTTTCATTACTTTGCTCCTTTCATCCAGTTTGCCTCTTTGTTCTTTAGGGACGTGAGTGTATGCCTTAGATCCAAATACACGTATTTTATTCAGTCTAGGATCCTCATTGCACCATAGTTCTATTGGTGATTTATTACGAAGCGTTCTTGTGTTAATACGATTTATTGTGAAGACTGATGCTAGTAAAGCATCTCCCCAAAAACTGTTATCCATATTAGCTGCAAAAAGCATACATCGTGTCCTTGAGAGAACAGTAGGATTGTATCTTTTATATTGTATACCTTGTATAACCTTTCACAAATACCATTTTGTTCTGGTTTTTTTGTCATTATATATTCAATCATAGTTCCATTTTGATTAAGATAATTTTGTAACATATTTGACGAGTATTCACCACCCCTGTTACAACGGAGTCTCTCAATCTTTCTTCCAAATTTTGTAGTGACATGTGCATTGTACAACTTACATTTTTCAAAAACATCAGATTTTACTGTCATTAAATAACACAGTAAATCGTGAATAATTGTCAATAAAAGACACATAATATCTCATTCCATCATAAGTACATGGTGTGAGTGGACCGGCTACATCGGTTGATACACATTGCAAAGGTTGTGTGCACTTTCTCTCTTCAGGTAATGGATTAAACTGATATCTAGTTTGCTTACCTTTCATGCAAACTTCACATAACAGACGAGAAGGGTATACAGACGAGTGTCCCATTCTCCTGTGCCATAAATCCATTTCCTCACTTGCAACATGAGCTTGCATTTTACGATGCGTAAGAGATAAATAGAACAAATTTCCAACTTGATTACCTATGAAAACAATTTTGTCATTGTTTTTGATTTGAACTTGATTATTTTTGAACATGGACTTCCAGCCCATTTTGCTGTAATTTTGAAATTGACAAAAGGTTGTAGTTTAATTCACTGCACTCATAAACCTTTTTTAATGTAATTGGAGTTACACCACATTCAAGATAAAGAGTACCACATCGAGTGGACGTAATTACCTCATTTTTCTTAGCAACATTTATTTTTAAGTTAACTAAGTCTACATTAACTAAAAATTTTCCAACTTCTGAACATATTAAATGACTGGTAAAGCCTGAGTCAGCAATACAAATTAAATTTCCATTGTTACAAAGAGAAATTTAATTACTAGTAGTTTGTATTTGTGCAGTTACAACAATTTCATCATCTGAATCTGTTTCCCTTGCTACTGCAGCAATTTTGTTTTGATTTTTCATTAATAAAGGGCAATTTTGTTTAAAATTTCCTTTCTTATTACACCTAAAACATCTATACTGAGAATTGAAAGGTTTCTTTTTTAAATTAACATTTTTATTTTCTTCACTACTAGATTTTCTATTGTTTTCTTTTGACAAAAATGATATAGATTCTTTAGCTTTGTACTCACGACTATTGCCATTTTTGTTCTTGTAATAACCTATTTTTAACATAATATATGTCCAGATCCTTATAGTTCTTAGAAAAATAAATGTCGATTGATGATGTAACTGAGTGATATGAATCAGGCATTGCCGCCAGCAACATCGTTATCACTTCTTCATCAGCGACTTGGATTCCACAGTTTTAAGTTCCTGCACTGTCTTGTCGAACAAGACCAAAAAATCATTTAGAGAACCACTTCCAAATTTCATATCCCGAAGACTTTTCTGTAATTCAACTTGAGTTGCGATCCCATACCTTGTATACGTCTTCTTCAAAACACTCAGCATTTCTTTAGATGATTCTTTTGACTGATTCCAAAACATTGTCTGCCAAACATAATATGATTAGGTTTCTAGCCTTGGCGTCCATTTCCAGAAAAAATTTCAGTCTACCTTCATATCTGTGAGAGGGTTGGTCCATTGTCAGAACTTCTTTTACTTTATTAACTTCCAATAAAGTATTAACTCTAAACTCCCAATTAGAATAACCACCAACAACAAGGTCCAACAGAAGCTGCCATTCTGAATTTCACGAAAACACTGACCAAAACCGACAGAACTTGTATGAACACTTGTATGTTTACAAAACCTGCTTCACTCTTAATATGGAATACTTCCCGATACTGGGCCCATAACCTCTTGAAAAGAATAAGAGTAGCAACTGTAAAACCAGAGGTAAAACAAAACTAGAAAAACGCCACAATAATCTTTCACAACTCTATTATTGATTATTTTGTTCAAGTACAGTCTCTTTTATAACAAAAATATGTCTTCTAGTAAAATACAGGGTGCCAACATAAGATTAATACTAAAAAAAAACTGCAAGCAGAATTGCCGCTTTTTTTTCAATAATAAATCTATCAGTATAATGAAAATGTATAACAAATTTCATATAGGAACATTTCTTTTTATTGCCAAAACAGTTTCTGTTCAGTTCTTTGCAAAACAGATTCTGCTGGAATAACTATTCCACCCAAATCAACAGTTCTCCCATGATTAAAAATATTTCTTAATAAAATATTTCAACAAATTTACATGATTCGAAAAAGCATTCAGAGACAACAGAAAAAAAACTTAATTTTAAAATGTCAGAAATACAAAAGAAAGTAAGAGTTTGTAAAGTTTAGACAGATAGTTAAACAAGGGGGATCCTTTTTTACAATATTGTATTATAACTTAAAGTACCTTCAAATTGCATACCAAAAAGTAACCTTCAAATTGACCATACCAATATGGCGACCATTTCCCCCGCACCAATGCCAATTTTGCTTTGCAACCTTAGTTAAAACGTGCCAAGGACGATTAACAACAGTTACACCAGGTAAAAAGTCAAAAAACCTAAGTTTCATTGGAGGGGCGTATTCTGCATTTTAGCCCCAGTCTCCTCGTCCACAATGATACTTTACTCTCCGGCCCTAATATTCAAGGGTGAGTGCTTCTTCGATTTAAATTGCAACTTCTCAAGCATTACTGCTAAAAGGGCTGCGTTGAAGTTTTTGCGTTGAGTTCTGAGAAGTAACGATTGAGTTAATCAGCCAATATTTGTAGATGACATTTGATGTTTTCTTGTATGCTTTCCCTAAACGTGTTCTTTTTTTCGTCAAGGAGTGCCTTTAACTTTCCTAACGCACTATAATTGTCTTCGCCAACTTGAAAAATCCATAATTGAAGTTTGTAAATAAAAGCACGAAATTTATCTTCAAATATAAATATACCTGCAACCCCTTCAAGATGCCTGTTTCCCGAACCTTGCAATTGCAAGTTCAAGTTATTTAAGTGAGTGAAATTATCCACAAGATAAGCCAAATGCATCTGGGATGTTAGATCAGAAAACTGCTCCAAGAAATCTTTTATTTTTTTTCATACATAGAAACAACTCAATCTCTGCTTTGAGCTCGTATAATCTTTCCAGAATGTTGCCTTTCAACAACCAACGAACCTCTGTGCGAAAGAGAAGTTTCTCATGGCCAGAGTCCATTTCAGTGTACAGTTTTTTAAAAAGGGGTGTATTTAAAGAACTGCTTTTGATAACATTTATTACTTTTATAGCCAATTGCATTGCATTATTAAGGCATTGAGGAAGAGTCTTGGGAGGTAACGCCTGGCGATGAAGGATACAATGCGATGTTAGTGCTGACGGATTCCTTTGTATGATTAAAGTCGTTAGATCGGAACGTGATCCCAAAATCGATGAAGCGCCATTCGTACAGAAATATTCAGTTATTTTGTTCATGACGTCGATACCTTTTGATGTCGTTGCCAGTTCCTGCGGAATCACTAGTTCTTATTGGATTATGTTGTCGGCGTTGAAACATGTTGCTCCTCGATATCATTTGACATGAGTTCAATTCGAGCTTTCACGATGTTGTTCGATAGAGTTGAATCTAGCACTTTTTTTTGCTTCTAACCCTAAAACTTCTTCGACGGGTTTGATTAAATAAGGTTTCACAAGAGTTTCTCCTAGTGTGTGAGCCTTTTTTTTTATTGCGCTATTAATTTCGATATCTCAAACGACGCTGTAGTTTTTTTTAGCTCTTGCGGACCGCTGGTTGAGAACCACTGATTTGGACGAAGGAAGAATTAAACTACACATACAAAATATTGTACATTCATAGTTTTGAAGGTTCGAATTTTAAAATTAGACAAATCTGTTCAAGTATAATACAAGTTGCTTCAACAAGAATAGGCAATACTAGAGGAAACCAAACAAGATTGCTTAATTATATAAAATGTTGTCAACGCTATAGAAAACTAGATATAACTGTATAAAACTTGGTTACAATAGACCATACTAGGTTTTAATATGCTGTCCTCCTCTGTGGTGTAGTTGACAACATACCCGCCTTTCAATGCTGGAGACTCGGGTTCGAATCCTGGTCGGGCAGACAACAACTAGGGCGGTTTTTCAGTAAACCGTCCGGGCAGCCCGCCCACCCTGAGTGAATGCAAAATATGCGATACCAGTGTGGCGCATACCAAGAGCCAAGGTGGAATAAGGGGTTTAGTGAGGTTAAATAATAAGCTATAACGTGTCTTTAAAACGTGATAATATTAATTTAGACTAGACAAAATTACGATATTATTTACATTTGGTATTTTGTCTCGAATTTCAGCGGTTATCAATCCTTTTTCATTAGCCAGTTCATTATCCTAAACTGCACCCCTTACATTGGAAAAATGTTTTAAATACTTGTAGTTGTTAACATTTTAAACTTGTTGTAACAGAATGCAAATGAAAAACTGTAGCTGCCGAAAATAATAAATATTTTCTTCTATATATTTTTATGTACGACCACTTTTGTAAATGCCCATTATCGTACAGTTCGTAGACTATGTAAATTGATCATAACACACACGTATGTAACAGTCCGCGATTAATGATAGGTCATGATTCATGAAACACATGTGCGTTTGGTTTACGATTCGTTGATTGGTTGAGAGCTGCGCGTTTATACTATTTTTAAATTTAGTACTCCGTCATTTTCAACCAATTATTAAACGTCACGTCATAGAAGCTGTCATTTATTTCGTTTTTTCACGTTTAAATCTAACGAAAACTACAAATAAGTACTAAATAAAAAGGTATGTAACCATTATGAATGTATTTCTTTTTATTTCTATCAAGTTAAATAAGGTCGAGTAACAGTTATATATGAAAATACAACTGTTTGTTTATTATAATGTTAAATAATGTACCTAATAAGAAATAAATTTGTTACATCAAACATATTTTTCTTGTTATACAGAAACAAATTAGTGTGGTCGTAGATAAAGTATAGTACATTCTCGAGTACATATAGTACAGACTCGAGTTGTGAGGCAATTACGTTCTCGCGGAATTACGCACTCCCCGCTACGCGGGTCGTGCGTAACTGTTCCGCTCGTACGTAATATGCTTCTTACAACTCTTGTCACGTAATACACTATTATCTACGACCACTATTGTAATTGCCCAATATTGTACATTTCGTGAAATATGTAAATATATCATACAACACACGTATGTAACAGTCCGCGATTAATGTGTTTGGTTTACGATTCGTTGATTGGTTGAGAGCTGCTATTATCGTTTAAAATAGGCAACCCAAAGCATTCCTTTATTTGTTAAACAAATATTAAACGTCAAACTAATCTAACATAAACACTATATTTTTTTAATTAAAACAATTTTAATTCAAATAATGTCCAGTGAAAATGAAAAAGAAAATAGCACTCCGCCCGAAATTGTTGAAAAAGCGAAACAAGCTGCCCAGAATTTGCTACCGATTAAATCTCTGGATCGATACGAGGATGCATATAGAAAATTTATGGACTGGAGAATGAAGCATACAGTTAAATCGGTTTCAGAAAATGTTGTATTTTCATACATTGATGAATTATCTCAAACAATTAAATCTTCACTTTGGGCAATTTATCAATGGTTCGGACAACAATTAATATAAAGCACGACATCGACATTTCAAAACATTCAAAGTTAATAGCTTTATTAAAGAGAAAATCTGATGGATTTAAAAGCAAGAAATCAAAAATTTTCACCAATCAAGAAATTAACAGTTTCGTCAATAATTCGCCGGATAACAAATATTTATTGATGAAGGTATTCATTACTTTTTTTTTTTTTATAATGCTATATTTTCTTATAACGAAATATTTTTTATATAATTTTAGATTATTCTTATAATTGGCATTAGTGGTGCTTGCAGAAAATAAGTACTATGAAATATTAAACCCAGCCATATAGAAGACACCGGAACATCTCTTATCGTTAAAATTCCTGATTCTAAAATAAAATCTCAAAGATCTTTTGTGGTACCTAAAGAATTTTACCAAACCTGCAAAAAATATATTAACCTACGCCCACAAAAAATTAGCAATGATCATCCTTTTTTTCTAAATTATCAAAATGAGAAATACACTAAGCAATGTGTTAGAATATATAAAATTGGCTCTATTCCCAAACAAATCGCTAATTATCTTCATTTGTCGCAAGCAAATCTTTATACAGGACATTGTTTCAGACGTTCGTCAGCTACCATTCTTGAGGATTCCGGTGGTGATTTATTGTCACTAAAAGGGTATGGTTGCTGGCGTTCGTCTGCAGTAGCAGAAGGCTATATAGACTGCTGCATGAATAATCAAAATTATATTGATACAAATATTTCTACTGCGATAAACAATAATTTCACTTCCACAAATGCTAGTACATCATGGCATACGACTTCAAGAACTCATATCTCAACTAATATCTCAAATGATGTTGATAATAATCCAATATTAATATTTAACAATTGTTCCGTTACTATAAATTATAATCAAGAAAATTAAATAAAAAAATATAAATATATCTTAAAATAGTATCATTTTTTTTATATTGTAGCTTATTCTTGGGAAAAGGAATTTATTTTAGTAAAACAACTGATGTCGATATTTTGCCAACGTTTCGGTCTTTTTCATTCTGACCTTCTTTAGGGCTTATATCTATTAAGTAGGTATTAATGAAATTAAACATAAAAAATATAAATTATTAAGATTAAATTCTGAAGATGTTAACTTTTATATAGATAACAAATCCGTCCAGCTTATTTAGCTATATCCAGCTATATTTATTTCATTTGACGTTGATTTTGCGTACATTGTGTTGCCTATATCGATGAATCACTATATCAGTTATATGCAGTGTTGGGCATAATTCTTGGGCATAATTAATTAGAATCAAACAATTACAATTTTAATTGCAATTAAATCAATTGCAATTAATTTAATTGAATTAACTGTTTAATTGTCAGATGCAATTGAAATCAATTACAATTAAATCCATTAATTGTGGTTTACAATTAATTTAATTGCAATTAAAATTTTAATTGTTAGTTACAATTAACTTAATCATCAATTGTTTATTATTACAATTAACAATTAATTCTATTTGATGAATATAAAAACTTTTCCCTCTTGTCACCGTGTATCCCTCCCTTGTAACCGTGCTTTCCCGCATTGTGCAAAATAAAATAATTTCCAATATTGTAAATAATCTAAATAGTTGGGAAAGATGGTTCGTTCTGGACCCTTCACCTCCACTTCCGGCCCCCCACCTCGCTCCCACTTGCGGTTAACACCCCACTTCCGGTTCCCACCTCCACTTCCGGTTCCCACTTACGCTTCCGGTTCCCTCCCCACTTCCAGAACCGAAAGTGAGAACCGGAACTGTGAAAATTTTTGCAACCGGAAATGGGGGGTTGGAACCGAAAGTGGTGAAAATTTTGGAACTGGAAGTGGAGGTGGGAACCGGCAGTGGGTGAGAAACAGAAGTTGGGGTGGAAACCGGAAGTGGGTGGGAACCGGAAGTGCGGGGCGAAGGTAGGGGACCGGAAGTGGTCTATTTCCCTACGTCCGGTTTCCACTCCCACTTCCGGTTCCAAAAATTTACCTACTTTCGGTTTCCACTTTTGGTTCGTGAACCGGAAATGGGTTAGGTACCGGAAGTGTGAGTGTGAACCGGAAGTGGGGGTGGGAACCGGAAGTGGGGTAGGAACCGGAAGTGGGAGCGAGGTTGAGTGCCGGAAGTGGAGGTGGAGGGTCCCGAACGAACCATCTTTCCCAACTATTTAGATTATTTACATTATTGGAAATTATTTTATTTGGCACAATGCGGGAAAGTACGGCTACAATGCGGGAAAGTGACTTTCCGCATTATAGCCGGACTTTGCTACATAGTGAGTAAAATTCTAGTTTCGCTTGATGTATACTCGATGTCAAAGCTAGCTTTACAATTCAGGAGGCCAAAAAATAATTTCCAATGTTGTAAATAATCTAAATAGTTGGGAAAGATGGTTCTTTCTGGACCCTCCACTTCCGGCCCCCAACCTCGCTCCCACTTCCGATTCCCACACCACTTCTGGTTTTCACCCCCACTTCTGGTTCACACTCACACTTACGGTTCCCACTTAAACTTCCTGTTCCCACTCAAACTTCCGGTTCTCACACCACTTCCGGTTCCGGAAGTGGGGGCGAGAACTGGAAGCAGGGTGGGGACCGGAAGTTGAGGCGGAGGGTCTATTTGTTTCTTAAATAATAATTGTCGGCCAAAAAAATTATGCAAATTTCGTGCGGAAACGATTTTACAGCGCTCCAGCTAATGCGTAACTCGCCCTTCGGGCTCGTTTCCCAAACGAGCTGTCGCGTTGTAAAATCAAACTTTCCACACTCTAATCGTCGTCGAAATATACTAATCGAGTAAGGTACCGTCACTGAACTCGAAAGGGGTCAAAAGTCAAGATTTCTTGAAAATTAAGAAAAACTGTCAAAAAATGCGGTTTACGTCTTGAATTTTTTCCAATGAATTGAACAAAAAATTAGGTTTTTTTGACGAGCCTTACCAAGTTCCGCCCCCGCAGGGGGCGGCTCTAGGTGCGTTTTAAATTTTTCACTTTTTCCGTAAAAACTCCGTTCCTCTTGGGCGTCGAAACGGGAAATGGTCATTTTCTGTTGTAAAACTGAACAGGCCTTCGACCCGTGTCCGTCTGCCGCTAGCAAGTTCCACATGGCGTCCTCTAGGTTCCAAAAACAGGAGATCGTTTCTACCACCTTTGAGGAGCAATTTTGGTCCGCGGCTCGATTTTTTTACTGCGTTCTCTTGCCGCGTCGATTTCACGTTTTTTGACGTCATGCGGAAAAGTACGCGACCGTCGGTTCACCCGGTGCGGCGGAAAATGTAAGCGAAAAAAAACCGTTTTTTTCATCACATCTGTGGACGCCATTCTCTTGATTGAAGAGCGCCGTGTCTCCAAACTGGTTCGTTCGATGCGAGATATTTACCCGCAACCGGCGGTGGAAGAATCTGGTACCTTCGGCATCCTGTTCCCACTCTGGGTCAATTTTAACACAAAAATCGAAAAAAACGCGATGTTTTTTTCACCTAATTTGCGGGGATCCCTCTCCCGGGATACCCAACAGTCGGATCGGGACCGGACCGGCATCAATCGATTCGGCATAGTGTCTTTAAGTTTGTTTTGGAGTTTAATTGCGATTGCGTGCCGGATGGCGCCGGGAGGCCCGAAAAACCATGTTTTGCAGAAGTACGCGAGAATCCTCTGGGATTGGCTAAATTAAATAGCAGGGCCTCGCGGTGGTGGTTTCTGAATATAGAACGAAAGGGTCTATACGGCGATAGGAACGATGCATCGCTCGATTGCATTTGGGGGTCTCGGCGCCCGTCCAAACTCGAAACGAATTTTTCAAAATTGAGCAAATTGAAACCTTCAATATTCGGTGAAATGTTTTAGAATTGTATTGCTCTTTTCAGGAATTATAGCCCCACGTGTATACTTTCGAACGACACCAGTCTCGGCGCATTACACCTCCGGGGACGTTCCGCAGGCCCCAATTCGCGAAGTCACTTTTTTTCACCTCTTCAAACGGAAACGCTTAAAAGAAAATTTACATTTCCAGTCCAACAAGTGCATGCCCGATGAAAAGGCCAACAATATGGCGTTTGAATTTCTCAAATCCATCAACGGCTTCGCACTCCAGGTCAAAAATACTACGACCATTGCTTGCCGCTGAATCGCCAATTTACACTTACAGCTGATCATTCTGACACTATTTTCGCTCAGGTTATGTGGAAATGTCATTGTTGAAGTTTACCCGTTTATGATTATTCGTGTGCTTGTGAAAAGATAAAATTAAAGAAAAGAATTTAAATCAAAATTCTGATTTTTCGCTCAATGTTAGGTTGAAATTCAAATCAAATTCAAAGAGATATCTTGAAATCTCTAAATTGCAGATTTCGGCGACTCTGGCTCTTGATTAGCAACACATAGCAACGTCAAAATTCGCATTTTTTCACAAATTTCTACAAGAAAAAAGTTTTTTCACTTTTCTTATAGAAGATTCTTAAAATTCAGACCATTTTACATCAGAAACAGTTGGTTCCCTTCACATTTGAATTCCAAAATTTATTTCATAATCCGCGATATTTACGAGTTTTTTTTAAGAATAATTGGAGCTTTTAAATTGAATTTAGATTCCAACGGTACAACACGCGTCTTCCTCGAATGTATATCAACAGAGTTATTGGCAAAAAGCTGTCAGTTTTACCATTTCACTGCGGAAGGAACAGCCATTTCAATATTTATTGACATTTTCGATTCAAATTCGAAAACAACTCATCAAGTTCTATTAAATTATGTTGCATGAATTTTCTGCGGCTGATTCGTGATTCGGATAATTTTACATGGGGGACGATGTAAGTTTTTCGGTCATCTGGTGATTTAAAATCCATTTTTCAAACGGTGGGAATTAAGAGTATTCTACAAGAATAGTTAAAAATTACACATTTAATTTGGAATCTAAAGGTGTATTCCTCGACTTCCTAGCGGGTATAACAAGACAGTTTTTGTTGAAAAACGGTCAGTTGACGGCTGAAGGAAAAGCCATCTCGAAATTTATCCTGATTTTCTTTTTAAAATCGAATAGTGCTCATTGAGACCCATTGAAATGTGCTGCATGCAAACTTTTTGCGGCTGATAGCCACGACATGACGAACGTTTAGAAATGTGTGTTAAATAATTTTAACACAGATAAATAGAGCGCACTTTCGTTAACAAACGCATTAAGTTTTATCTAGTTTAGAAGAGTTATATATATATATATATATATATATATATATATATATATATATATATATTATATATATAAATTGTACATGTTTCTATTGAAATTTACAAATTTGTGGTCGATTGCCTTGACACAGGATTTTTTTAATAAAGAAATACTTGTAAATATATTTTTTTATTCAATTTTCCGAAGTCTAAGAAACATGCATTTAGAGCTATTTTATAGAGCACATTTTCATCTAAAAGTTGTGTCATTTTCATTTTTCCAGTGCGAACCGTTTTGGCGGAAGAGCCCATTTAAAACCCGTGTAAATTGAGTGACGAAATTCAGAGAAGGGGAAGAAGGGGGAACCCTTCTAAAATTTTTTCAATTTTATATTTTTTCTTTTGCGACCAAACCGAAGGTTTTTACAAAATTTTCAAAAAATACTTTTTTGTAGACACCGACGTCTTACATACGGATATCCCGGTTATAATTTTCCACCTTGCGGCATTGACGAGATATTTCCATAAAATTGTTGTCGAGAAAATCATTCTTCACGACGTCCCCATTGGAGTGGGAGCTTTCAAACTTTGTCAACTCATACCTCTGGTAGATTACCCACATTCAGTATAAGTTTCATTGAAATCCTTCAATTATTAATTTATTTTTTCGCAATTTTTGAATATTTTGAAATTTTCGCGTTCGCATTTGTTCGGAATTCATGATTGACATGTCTGGATTTGTTTAAAAAATGATTTTAGTATGTTTCACACAACGTGGAACAATAAAATTTCACACATTTGTAGAGAATTAGACAATCTATGATATCTTTCAGTTAGTTTTGCAAAATATTTTATCTGGCGGCGGCCGTCGCCCCTCAAACTCCATCATAACAGAAATTAATAAATTCAAATAGCTATAAAATGAAAACTGCAAGAGATATATTGAAATTTCTTTCAGATCTGTATAGATTATACATTTTTCTATTGAAATTGACGTTTTGGTATCTTCGTGGCCGATAGCCTGGACACGTAATTTTTTCTAATAAATAAATACTTATTGAAAATTTACAAATATATATTTTTTTCAAAGGCTCCGAAGTTGCATGCATTTAGCACATTTTATATTTTGTCTTTCTTTGAATTTTATATTTTAAGATACCATTTGGTTTTACCATTGGTTTTACCTTGGTTAGATTAGGTTGTCCGCCGCGAAGCGGGAAGATAAATCAAGACAACATACGTGCGGCAGCGCGAACTCTCGGTCCAATGTAGGACAAAGTGGCAAGGACGGTTGGTTTTACCTTGGACGGTTGGTTTTGCTAAGTGTTGTTAATTGTCTAAAAGCAAACTTACTATAATTGGAGGAGTGATATTGGAAATCAAGAGTTGCCAACCTTCATAAAAGGAGGTTACTATATATGATGAAGTGAAGTTAATAAGTAAGGCTTGCAATTTTGACGAAAAAAAGACAACAATGTAACTTTAACAAATAGTTGGTGAGATTATGTTTGAGTATGTTGGTAACTCAAAAACACAAGATACCAACTTGATTAAAACAATATGTTGGTTATGTTGAACGTCAAAGTTGACAACATCAATGTTACTTAATCAATTTAAAGGTTATAAAAGTTTTAGTGAGATTTTCAGTAACTTTTTACTCCACAGCTGATTTTCTATCGTACATGTTGTACACCTTAGGAACTAATATCACATCGTCAGATATAGTAACCTTTTTATGAACGTTGGGAACTTTTCATTTCTAATATCACTCCTTAAATTAAAGTCACTTTGATTTCAGACAATTGGTAACATTATATAATTAAGTACATCTCAAAAGTGTTTGATTATATTATTTTACAAACCTGACAGCATTAAAATCATTTGAGACGGATGAATTATTAGTTAATATTCTGTGCAGTAGGAATTGTATATCTTCCAACTCATACAACCTTAGCTGATGCGCTTTCTACAAGAATACTTTCTACGCGCAGCTGGCAATTCTGATTACTCTTTCATATACAAATGTCAAAATTCATTAAACAATTTCACCCTCATCAATTATTCTACCTTTAGCAACTATTCCATTCTTTTCAACTCTTCCATCCACAAAAACTATTCCATTCCGAAAAATACGATCCACATGTACTAGTGTAAATAACTATTTCAGTTACGCATTATGGCAAGTGATACATTGGAGTATAATAAACATCTTCTAACCGACATTTATTAATTGTTAATTGTAATTGTAAAAGTGCATCAATCAATTAACAATTAATCAATTGTAATTGCAAAATTTTACAATTAACAATTAATTAATTGTTAATTGTGAGATATTGCAATTACAATTAATTATTTTAATTGTTAGTTGCAATTAAATCTCGCAATTTAATTGTTATTTGTTTTCACAATTAATTTTTGCCCAACTATGGTTATATGAAACATTTTTCTTACTAAATGGAAACAAATTAGTGTGGTCGTAGATAAACTATAGTACATAATTCGAGTTGTAAAGCAAATACCGACTCGCGGAATTACGTAACTGTTCCGCTCGTACGTAATATGCTTCTTACAACTCTCATTACGTGATATACTATAAATAACTTATTATTCACTGTTATATAAATTTCTACATTTACGTTCACGACTCGAGTTTCGAAGTTTGACGGTCATTTTCAAGTGGCATAACAAATTGATGGGAGAATTGACTGGAGATTGGGCGAGATTAAAAAGTTGGGAAAAGATTAGGTCGGTTTGCTCGTTTAGGAGATTAACTGAGGAATTACAGTTTTTTTGAAAATTTCTAATGACTAGGAGATTTAGTTTCGGGCCTTTGTTGCAATTATGCAAGATTTTAAGATTAGCTATTTCGGGTAATTTGTGATTACATTCTAGACAATGGCTATAGAATGAGATAGTGTCTTTTTTAAGACGGAAAGCCCGACAGTATTCAGAAAAACGAGTTGATATGCTTCGTCCTGTCTGGCCTATGTAGACGCTATTACTTTCTGAACAATGAATCTCATAATCGCCGGATTTTTTGAGGGTCGATTTTGTCGTTGGCAATAAATAATGTGTGGGATAATTTGGACGAAGGTTTAAAGGCCACTTGTAGGTTTTGTTCTCTCTTAACTTTAGCTACTCGTATTTGTCCGCTAGTTTTACGAAAGTACGTGAGGGAAACAAAAGTTTTATCTCAATTGGGCGTTTTCGGGTATATTTGGGACATTGTGAATTGGCTCCATTTTTTATTTATTAAATTTTCGATGAAGGTCATTGGGAAGCCATTCTCTGTGGCAATTGACTTGATGGTGTTTAACTCTTTTGTAGTTGTCGTACATTCCTTTTAAAGACAAGCGTGTAAACTTGAACAAAATTCATGACAACTCAGTCATGCGGCGATGTTTTTCCCAAATCCTCTTCATTCGTGCACTATGTTCTTTTTTCCGTTCGTCCGTCCATTTTTTTCCTGGCATCTTTGGAAGCAGTTCTTTATCAAATTTATGGTGCATTATGGTGTTTTTAAGTTTAACCCGATCATTCTTGTCGTGTATCGTGATGTTTAGCTGCTTGAAGTCTTCTTCAGTTTCCTGTATTCCTGTATATTTTTACTGTTGACGGTAATGTTGAAAATTTGTTTCGTATTTCTGTGCTGGTCCACTCTGTATATGTGACCAAAAAATTTAGCTCGTCTCTTTCTGAAAGTGATAGTTTCTACGGTTTTATACATTTCTGATGATGGTCTCTTAATCCATATTCCCTCCTTATTCACAGGCCCAAAAAAATTTCGGAGAATTTTACGTTCTTTTTCTTTTGTAGCCTTGAGAAAGACCGAATATAGGTCGAAACGTTGGCTTAATTTAAATAAAAATACTTGAAAGAATTTGTCCAAACACCTGAGTTAAACTACCCTAATCATCTAGGTTCTTGTTTCTCTATTTCTTTGATTTTTGAATGACCATGGGTTAGTGTTGTTTCTGCGGCATAAAGTGCTTCAGATAGAACGACTGTTTTGTAGTGTTGTAGTTTTGCATTAACATATATTGATTTTTTGTTATAATGATTCCAAGTAAGTCGGTAGGCTGTCTGCAATTTTTTTACTTGTTCTTGATTTGCTATTATATTTAGACCGGCCGGTTGGATGATTTCTCCCAATTATTTAAACTGAATACAGAACCATATCGTGTCTTGATGGGTAGATTGTCGTTCTATATACTGTGTTTTTTATAAGATGTCAGGAGACCAGCCTTTTGTGAAATTTCGTGTAATTTTTCAAGTGCATGCTTTGCTGCTTGTCTGGTATTTCATAATACGGCAAGATCATCAGCAAACGCCAGACATTTGATATTAGCTCTATAATCTCTTCTATTACCAATGTGTATTCCCTCAATCTCTTTTCCCCAAGTTCTGATTATTTTTTTCCAGGACCATATTAAAAAGGATGGGTGAAAGTGCATCTTCCTGTCGAACACCCGTATGTATTTCCAAAGGTTGAGAAATTTCTCCACCAAACTTAACCCTTGATGTAGTATCAATGAGAATTTGTTGAATTAATGCCCTGGTTTTCCTATCAACTTTGAACTCTTCCAGAATGCTGAAGAGAGTTGGTCTGTCGACGGAGTCGTAGGCTTTTTTGAAATCAACAAAGGTAACCACGGTGTTTCTACAAGATCGTATTTGCAAGATTGTCTTCAGATTCCAAATTTGTTCCATGCATGAGCGTCCATTACGGAAAGCTGCCTGATATTCTCCTATATATGGGTCTACTTGAGGTTCAAGTCTATTCAAGAGAGCTTTCGAAAGAATTTTGTACGTTACTGGTAGGAGGGAAAGTCCTCTACAGTTGTTCGGGTCCATCTTATCACCTTTTTATGAAGCGGGTGTATAAGTGCACATTTCCATTCTGGGGGGGATTTGTTCGGTCACCCAAATATCACATATTATATTGCGTATTCTGCGAATGAGGTTGTCGCCAGCCAGTTTCCATAACTCGGCAATGATTCCATCTTCCCCAGGGACTTTGTCGATTTTCAATGAATGAATGATGTCAGTTATCTCCTGCAAGGAAGGCGGCACGGAATCTGGATTGGATTCAGATTGTTCAAAAAAAAACTTGCTGGATGGTGGGTCACAGTTGAGAAGATTGTTGAAGTGCTAAAATTTGACAATTCGCATTGGTATTTGTCTCCATTGAACCATAAGATCGACAAAAGTACAGGCTGGATGGTCGATATCCTGTCAGATTCTCTTTAAAAATTCTGTAAAAACTCCTAGTATTATTCTTTGTAAATTCTTGTTCTATTTCCTCTAGTCATTTTTTCCATAGCTACGTCTTTCTTTTCTAATTAGTTTTGATGATTGTTTCCGAATGTACAGGAACTCCTGCCATTTGTCTGGCGTTTTGTTGCTATGAAATTTTTTCCAAGCGTTAAGTCTGTCTTCTATTACTTGGTCTCATACACTGTTCGACAATCTGTGCTTACGTTTACGTGAGGGTTGGCCTATCCTCATGGCGGTCCTGAGAACATCCAATAATTCTGTCCAGTTTGATGTGTTTGTTTAGTTGATTTCTTGCAAAATACTATACCTGTTTATTTTTAAATATTTAGGGCCAGGCTTAAAAATTCGTGATTACGTGGTCTTCTCCTGTTGGGTTTGAGTTTAATTTTAATTTGTAACAAGTAGTGATCAGAATCGAAGAAACCTTTCCTCGTTTTTGCATTCAAAAGGACCTCGTTTTGGTTTGTATGAGAGATGGCAACATGATCGATTTGAAATTCACCCATATTGATATTGGGTGCCCTCCAAGTGCAATGTTTATGTCTGGGTATTCTAAATTGTGTTGACATGATTTTTAGAAATTTTGACAAAAAGTTATTAATCTCTCACCATTTTTATTTGTTCTTTTATGTGTTGTGTGAATAACTGTTGTTTTCCTAAATTGTTTCTCTATACCCAACTGGGAGTTAAAATCGCTTAACAGAATCTTGACGTGATGCAGTGCAATTTGGTTGGTGACCTCTTCTAACTGTTCCCAGAAGGTATCCGATGTTTTAGGATCTTTCTTATTATAGTCGTTTGTGGGAGCGTGTGCGTTGATGAGAGTATACGCTTTGTTCGCCGATTTCAGTGATAGAGTGGAGATGCGTTCCGATGTAGACGTAAAGTCAATAAGTGAGTCTACAATTGATTTGTGGATGGCAAACGCTGTACCAAATTGCCTGGGATACGTACTAATTTTTATAGAGGGTTTCCCTTTGTAAATTCTATAATCATCCGTGTCAAAGTGGTATTCATCAAGGAAACGAGTTTCTTGAATTGCAAGGATTTTGATATTAAATTTGTTCATTGTGTTTACAAGCTGTTTAATTTTAACTTTTAGTGGAGTTTTCGAGTTGAGCGTGCCAATAAAGTACTTACGCTTCGCGCGTAGAAGATTCGAGAAGCTCCGATCCTTCTCAACATGACGCTCCTGGTCCCCCGGAATCCGAAGACCAGGAGTAATCAGTCTATTGACTGATGCCCGGCTTAGTGTAATTGTACCTTCTGTTATCATCATGTTTGTTTCAAGTTGAAGTTAAAGATGGGGTGATCAACAAGAAGAAGATCACAAGGTTACGAATTGATTGTTGAGATCAAGATGATGTTCTGACAGCCGCACCACTGGTGAACAGACGCTGACCACTTTGTCGTTTAATTTAAGACAGACTGAAAGCGTATTTTTATTGGTGTAACCACCCGGCTCTTCCGCTCCATCCACCGTTGGGAATTTAAGAATCCTCTTCCGCTGGCAAGACCGTTGACCAATTTTCACCTAGTAACCCTAGGCAGGGGCCCTTACAGGGTGCTACCATCTGAAGCCAGATGGACCCAGGTTTTTTAACGAGGTTGTTACTCCTCTATATAGAATCCCACATATTATTATATTACTATATATATATATATATATATATATATATATATATATATATATTCCCACAAATAAAAGAAAACATTAAATTAATTTTAGATTTCGAATCGAATTCAATCTTGTTGTTTTCAAGGTTAGGTCCAAAAAGTTGATTTGATTGCTGTTTTAAACTTTGGGAGTGAATTTAATTTTTGGATGTATCTTGTTGATTAAATTTAGAAATTGGTTTAGTGGTCTTTCCGGCCCCATTGAAACACGCTATTACGTCATCTACATACCTATACCAAAATGCTGTCTAGCAAAATCTAGACTTTGGTATATCGAGCAAGTTTCTAATGATTCGGAGGCATTCTTTAGGGGGTATATTAGAGAACACACTACTAACATAAAGAGTTCAGATAAGGCGAGTGAATTTTTCACAGCATATTTTGGAGAAAATTTGGTGTATTTTTTAAACAGAGTTTTTGGTTTAATTGCTAAAACTATTGCTGCACTATTAATATATGAGACAACTGGTCTGATAGGAGAATCGGGTTTGTGGGTTTTTATGTAACCGTAGAGCCTGAGAGCTATGGGGTTTTGATTTATAATTTTATATTTCTCAAATTCTGTAAACAGCGTCGTAATATTTTTTAAGTGGTTTCCAATTATTAGAGCTTTCTGGTGAGACTGGCAATCGTACGGCAGACATATTTAATCAAGAGCATCCCGATAAACACGTAAGCAGAAAATACGCCTTGGATTTAGTCACGCAATTTAAAGAAGCAGATTCAGTACCCAATAAAAAACTGGACCCTCAACGTGAACTCCGGGTGAGAAATGAGGCTACTGTGTTTAGAGTTTTGAGACAAGTTGCTGCAGACACAACTCTGAGTACGAGGAAATTGCCCACTGTAACCAACACCCCTAGAACAGGGGTCGGCAACCCGCGGCTCGCGAGCTACAATCGGCTCTTTTATCTAAGTTGAGTGGCTCTTCAGCCCGTCCAAAATATATGTGTTTTAACTTTATTGTAACAAATTAAAAAGCTCAAATTTAATTAATTAAAGTGAAGATTCTGCAAATTATATTACCTTTAAAGAAAATTCAAGATAGAAGAAATGATAGAAATAAAATGATAGAGAATGTTACATAGCAGAAATTTTGCGGGTGAAGAGTCGTAAACAATTAGAACGTTATTACATATTAATTATATACCGTTTGTGAATAGCAATGATCTACAGTACCTACTATTTAATACTATAATCTATGCGGCTCTTCTCTAAGATTTGATAAATTTATTTAAAGAAAATGGCTCTATACTTAAAACCAGTTGCCGACCTCTGCCCTAGAACAATTATTCGTCGCATTCTAAAACAACCAAATTACAAATTTATTATGTGTTATTTATTATTTACTAGCTGACCCGGCGAACTTCGCATCGCCTCTGAATCTATAATCATTAAAAAATATCTTATTAGCTGAATTAAAGTCAGTCAAATGTTACGCGTATCGATATCAGGTAAGATGATCGTACACGATTATATAATAGATAGGACACGATTATAGGTGTCTGTCCTCTCCCTCGCATAAGGTACGACCGAGGATACGATGAATCAAAAAAAGCCAAATACAAAAGTTCAAAATCTAGAAGCGCAAAATCCAGAGGGGTTTCTTCCCCCTCTTGAGGGGTTATCTAAAGAGTAGAATTTATGCAATAGAAGCAAAATCTCTGGAAGAGTTACGTCGACGCATTATTGCCGTCAAATTTCGCCACAGATCCTCCAAAATATTAGAGAACGTTCCCAGCGGAATTTATATTTTTGTATGGGAGTTGGTTTTTTTTGGTATGGGACCAACTATTTGAGCATTTGTTAAACTAATGAAAATTTTTGCTGGGCTTGTATTGTGTTTTTCTCCTTCACTTTTGCAGTTTTTGTGGACAGAGATGGACAGATTGAACAATTGGACTTCCTATCAACGTCATAAACGAAGAACGCATTTTTAACTTGAAATTAAATAATCTTGACAACAAAGCGATAAATTTTGAAAATGTTAACCGTTTATTATTCCGGGCAAAAGGGGCTTTCAGATGAGCTAGCTCATTTGCCCATTGTGCCATTTAAAATTTTAGGGGTTGTGGTCCCAGCGCAAAGGGGTTAAGTGGTTTGGCTACAAATTTTCTAGTAAAAGGTGTCCCCCTCACAAATAAAGTTGATGTGTCCGATCGTTTTTGAGAAATCATCTTTAACTATCCGAGAATCCCTCTGTTTGGTTTTCAATGGCCCACCTGGTATAAATATATTCAACCTATTCATAGTTCTATAATATTATGTCTCATTAAGACTATGTTTGCTGACGATAACACACTGTCTATTAAAGGTAAAAATCTGGTGGAGTTGCAGCAAGAAATAATTAATGGTATGTCTGTCATGAAGTCATATTATTCACAGAATAATCTTAAATTAAATGTCAACAAAACTAAAATTATAAAATTCTCTGCTCATAGAGAGGAAAATATCGAATTCATCTTCAATGAAGAGACACTTACGTCGTCCTCGGATACAAAGTTTTTGGGTGTTATAATTGATAAAGGACTTAACTGGAAGGCCCATGTTAACTATATATCTCCAAAAATTAGTAGCTTCTGTTACGCATTGAGAATGCTATCTCAGTCGGTTGACGAATGTACTAGTTTAACTACATATTATGCATACATTGATTCAGTTATTCGGTATGGAATAATTTTTTGGGGAAATTCGGTCTATGCTCATCGAATATTTTTACTTCAAAAAAGAAGTATTAGAAGTATTTTCAACATGAAAATGACAGACTCATGTAAACCAATATTCCGTGAGAAGAGAATACTTACGTTACCCTCCATCTATATTTTAAAAAGTGCCTGTTATGTAAAGGAGCATTATAAAATGTTAGAAAAACATGAATATACGCACGAATACAATACGCGCAAAAAATGTACTTTGCGTCCTATAAAAACAAGTTCAACTTTAGTTCAAAAAAGTGCTGTAGGTGAACTAATAAAAATCTACAATAAACTTCCGAGTTGCATTAAAGACAAAAAGTGTTAAAATATTTAAACTCACCTTAAAAACGTTTTTGACTAAAAAGGCATACTATTCATTAAATGAATAGTATTTTGAAAATTTGAATTAAATGTAATATTGCCTCTTGGTTTGTTACTTTTATATACACATTTTATACATTTTTTTTCTTTTATAACATATTTTATTTGTATATTTATATTGACACGTTCTACACCGCAAGGTATTATTGAATAAAGATAATAATAATAATAACTACTATGAAGAATTTTATCCAGTAAAGCATTTGTCGGGTTTCTATTTATGAAGTAAGCAGCTGATACATCAGCTTCATTCCATAAAGTTTTCTGAAGTTGTGAATCAGATAAAATACTGCGCGATTTTTCTACAATCTTCCGATTAATACGTTCCGCCACCCCATTCTGCTGTGGCGTTTATCGGATCGTGAAATAAAATTTTATTCCATGTTTTGTCAATTTGATCCAAGTTTTGATATTTAGGTTTGAAAGATAAGTTTTTAAAGATACATTTTTACAATATCATTTAATTTATGTGTTACAATATTTGTTATTATTTTACAAAAACTTAATCTTAATTCAAGTTTACAGTCTATTTGACAAATATACGACTATTCTCATTTATTTACATAAATTTATCAATATTTTTATGTTTCAGGTGTGGTTTTCAAATCGGCGAGCAAGACAAAGAAAACACATTACAAATGGAAACCCCGCCGCATCTTTAGCCTTTGCCTCCCTCCCAATAACCAATATGTCCTCACAGTACCCCCCAGAAAACGCCCAACACACCGACTGGAGAAACCCTCAGTTCACCAACTACAATGTTTTCCACCAAAATAATCCATATAATCAAAGTCAAGACGTATCACGAGCAGATTACTCTGCTCTTTTTGACGCTAACTATGCCCTAGCACATGCACAGATGGCTCACGCTCAGGCAGCCCAGATGACAGCAGGACAAAGGAAGGAAGATAAAGGTGTTGACGGTAGCACTGAGGGTTGGGAAAAAAGAAGTTGGGCTCAAATAGGTAGTGAAGGGTTCAATGAAGGGTTTGCAGGACACTCGCAAGTTTACAGTGGCAAGAACTATTGGGGTTGATGTTTGTTTCGTTTAGTGGGGCTGCAATATTCAGAGATTTATATGTAATTTAGCATTCTTAATGATGAAACGTAAACCATACAAAAGAGTGATATTTTGATTTGATGTATTTTTATTTGCCAATAAATTTTCTAGAGAGTCGTACGATTTTGAATTGGCATGCCAATTGCAAGACCCTTAAGTAGAAATAGTTGCATGAGTAATGAATACTCATGAATAATTAAAAACGACCACCTATGAATAATTAAAAACTTATCAATATAAAAGGCAACTTAATTCGGATGGAAAAGATTAAATTATCGATGAAAGTAAGTAAAATTATTTGCGAAAACTGTAGCTAATGAAGTAATAAAACAATTTAATTAAAATCGATCTGCCTACATAAGTTTCAAAACATTTATATGAAACTGTTAAATTTGATACCAAATTCAATCTAACTTTGGCAATATATCTCAAGCCAAGTGTGACAGATTTAACTAAGACAACTAGTAATTAATCTAAGATAACCTTGTTACCAATAACATTGTTAGTGAAGCAGCTAATTGCAATTGAAATTTTGTTTCCTCCTTTTGTTTCTTGCACCCGTGTTCGGTTATTTATCAACATGTAATTTCAAAACTCATCCATTTAAACAAATTTCAAGAAAATCTGGAAAAATGGTGAGGTTTAGTCGATGTGGAATGACCCAAAAATCTGTTTAGCCGCTTCACCGTAGAGATCTATAATTTGCGTTTTATTTGTTACTAAAGCTTTGTCTACTTTCCGACTAAGGGAACTCGAGCTCAGGGCATCGGTTAGATGATTTATTATGATATAGCACATTTATCGATCTTCGAAATAAGTGTTTCTCAAGAGCGCTTAAACTGAGCTATTAGGTTAATACAGAATTATTAGCGTTTGTAAACAAAATTTTTGCATAAAAATATATTACATACCATCGTAATTACCATGAATTGCAATTACTACCATCCATTTGCTTGGTAGACGATCGATTCGCCAGGCAAGGAAGTTTTGATTCTTCGATTCTTCCAAAGTTTGACTTCGACCACCAACTCATCGAAATCGAGGTAGACTTTATAGACTTGGTCTGAACGTCGATATTCCCGGTCCAAGTGAAGTCAGATGGCCCGGTAAAGTATATCAGAAAACGGAACACTGCTCGATGTACTACCCGGGTGGATTCGACACCAGACATCTGTATGGCGTGGCAGTAATGCTTAAGGCAGACGTGGCACGGTCGGTTGTAGATTTCATAGGCTAATAGACAGGGTCATGATGCTAACTGACAGGGTCATTTAGATTGCAAACTTCTCATCGAATAATATATACAAGTATAAGCTCCAACAAGTGACAAAACTGACGAAGAATTTGAACATTTCTACAACAACATAGAGGGACACATACAGGTTACGGAGAAAGGCGAATTCACATTAAAATGAAAATGATTCGGCGAGAGCGTGTGGTTTGGGACAACGACACATCAGTGGGTATGCGGCAATGGTTGGTACAATTTTGCACTGAATTAAATATGGCTATTACAAATCCTTTCTTTAAACAACCTCCCTGAAGACTGTTCAGTGGGTATCGCCAGATAAAATGGAGAGGATTGTGAACCAAATTGACTTCGTACTAGCAAGCCACGACTTCAAGAAATAGATTAGATTTCTGAAAACGTACTCGGGCGCAGATGTCAATTCGGAGCGCTACCCAGTCGTTGCCGATTTTAAAATGTCATGTTTCTAAGCAGTAAGAAAGGACAAACCACGAAAAATAGTAGAGGTACAAAACCTGCATAATACTGTTCTTATAAACCTTATAAGTAACGCTCTAGAAGAGAGACTAAGAAATGTAGAATGCCCTCAACCAACGGAGGTAGAAACTGCATGGAGCAAAATTAAGGCAACATTGAATGTCATACAAGAAAACCAGATAGGACTCATGCTATAGAGATTCTCGAATTAATGAGGGAAAGAAGAAAGCATAAGGAAAAAGGTCTGGCAAAATACGAAGAAATAAACAGATCAGCACGGAGACATAAGGAGGTGGACTCAATATTTTGAGAAACGATTCCATAATGCTAGACCACTACCGCCGCTGCTGACAGATGCAAGCGAATTGGGACCCGAAATAACCGGAGAAGAGATCACACATGTAATAAAGGTCCTCAAAATATTGGCAGAACCGGAGGGCTACGGCTTAAAACTACTGATATCACTATTTACCGCAATATATACATCTGGCAAAATACCCTCATGCTGGTTAAAAACCACCTTTATAACCCATCCTAAGAAAAATAACTGATCCCAATGCGATAATTACAGAATGATAAGTTTAATGTCACACATACTGAAAGTATTTCTACTTATAATCCACACAATAATCTACCAGAAGTGTGAGAATCAGACGGACAAAACACAGTTTGGGTTTCAGAATGGAGTCGGTACACGTCAAGATTTTTCTTCCTGACTGTCGTTGTGGGGCTGCCACCAATGTTGTGGGGCTGCCACCAATGTTGTGGGGCTGCCACCAATGTTGTTGGGCTGCCACCAATGTTATGGGACTGCCACCAATGTTGTGCAGGGGGTTTGTGGTGTGAACCACCGCCGACTTCAATGTTGAGAGGGAAGGACTGCTGGCCAACAATTCTTCGGACTCTGAGATATATCTGTATATCTCGGGATCTTGTAAAAATGTCCACCGGGATTCGCAAGGCACGTAGTTTGTCGAATAATAGTCGAGTTGGTTTTAACAATTTAATTAAACAATAATACATCGAAATAACTTAAGACTTAAGAACTTATAGCCTACCACTCTACTCTCTTTTCTCTCTTACTTCTTACCTCTTACTGACAACTGGGGAATGGTATTTTTGCACGTTTTGGAATGTGCGCTAATGGCACAGATGTCCAGTCCTGGTTTTTATTACAACACTTCCCCCCTTAATGTAGAGAAACATTTTTTTTTTAATTTACACAATAACAATTAATTTTTGTCAATATACAAAAAAATAATTTTCTTGTCTGCGTTTTATAATAGTTTTTTCACTTTTTGTACAAATTATATATAATTTTTCAGTCAATTCTCTACACATAGTTTGATTTTCTCACTTTCTTGATTCGTCAACTTCTCGGTGGTTGGTGCTGTTGATGTGTATCCAATTATCATATCTGTGCTTTGTGGTGTATACCTCCGAAAAACAACAGGTTCAAACAATAGGTTTCGTCTTATTTTAACACATGCAACAAATGTACTAATAATGATGATTATTATCATAGCATAAGAAAATTAACTAAGGTAATAAATAATACTTTTTCAGTGTATACTTATAACATACAACCACGAGTTTAAATTTTATAATTGCAAATATATGTTATGTTTCAGCTTTGTCATTCTAACGTCACAATTTTTGGAAATTGAAAATGTTTAGAAAATAATTCAATTTCACAAATTTCGGCCTGGTTTGACGAGAATATCGGCTGTTGTTGTCTAGAAATACATTTATTACACAAATATTTTTTGCTCGATCTCATTTTCTTTTAATACAATATAATTTTACTTATCAACACTTGATACCTAGGTACATGATTGTAGTTTGAATAAAGATATAATCGTTACTATTTTGTTTTATATTCCCTAAATTTTGATAATATATTCCTGTTGAATGTTGGATTACTATTTATTACTAGTTATTATTAGAATTCTTAATTATTTAAACTACTAAATCTATTTTAAATTATAACCAAAGTTGAAACATTAATTATGTACTAAAACTAATCATAAAAATGCCTGATTCTATTAGCATGGATTGTTTGTTGTTTCCGCCCTTTCTGAATTACAGAGTTGACCGGAGATAATTTTTCTATTATTATATATGGTCCTATCCATTGTTTCTCTAATTTTATACTTCTACCCCTTCTAACTGATTCGTCAAATAACAAAACTTTGTCATTTACTTTGAATTCCACGTTCTCTTCATTTATATCTATTTCTAAAACTCCAAGCTTCAGTTTATTATTCTCCAAAATCTTATTTCTCTGACATGCATCTTCAGTAATTTGCTTCTCCTGTTTCTCCAATTTACCATCTTCTTCAACCTTCTGTACCAATTTCTTTTCTGCACCTTTTTTCTTTAGATCTGTACTTCCTCCCTTATCAAATATTCTTTTCTTAATTTCCAAACCGTCTTTCTTCTTCTCGTCACTTTTCCTGTTCATATCATCCGGAGTTTTCAAATCGCGTTTTTGATCAATTTTCTTCCGGTCATCCAAATTAAATTTATTTTTAGTTTTCATTTTTCGGTCTTTCTTACTTTCGTCAGTCTGCTTTCTCTCCAATGTTTTCACTTCTTCCTTTTTCTTTCGTGACTTTTCTCTTTCATATTTTCTTTTATGCCTTCTCTTGTATCCTCTTTTACACCTTCTTTGATATCTTTAACTTTTGGTCTAGACCTGTTCTGCATATCTTTACCTATATCTTCACCATTTTTCCTCTTACTATCTAAATGCGATTTAATTACATCAGATTTTTTCTCTTTATATTCTACTTTTTTATTTTCACAGCTTTTCCTTTTCTCCAACCCTTTAACTTCTTCCTTGCATACATGACTTGTGTCCGTCATATATTATTTAACATCCTCACGAACTTTTGACCTGGACCTAGTCTGAATATATTTGACTTTCGCTTCGTTACCAATATCTTTAAAAGGTTTCTTCTTCTTATCATCCAAATTAGATTCATCACTTTTCGGTTTTTGCTTTTTATTTTCACAACTTTTCTTTTTCTCTTTCATCTCATCCTTCTTAATTTCAAGGCTTATAATTTTAGGCTCTTCATTTACATACACTTTATTATTGTCACCATTATTTGATCTACACCTGGTTTGCATTTCTTGCACTCGCATTGCCTACATCTTCATCAGTTTTCTTCTTATCTTCCGAATATGACTTAATTTCGCCAGTTTTAATCTGTTTGTCTTTTAAATGGAATATGTGTTTGTTCTCTACCCACAATTTTGATATTTTATGTTTATTATAAGCATCCAAATGCTCTAAATTTATTAATTCTAATAGATTCTATGATTCTGTGTAGATATGTTCCGTATCATTTTCATAATAATTTAACTCCTCGACATATTTTATAGACTGTAAGCTAACTTTCGGCGTTTTGACAGTTATATTCTCCTCAGAAATATTCAACAAGTTTATTGCACATGTATCGTTATTAACTTCTGTTAAACTGCCTCCCATATATAAGTTCGGTTTTAATATTTGAGGTTCGCATATACCTATAGAACCATCTCTAAGACATGAATAGGCGTTAATAATAATTTCAGATCTCGCGTGGAGCTCAATATTTTTTATAAAAATTTCCTGTGCCAATATTTCTAAATGATCTTGATCTACATGCATTCATTTATTTTTATAATCGATAATTATATTATTTTACCGATTACCGATATCAGTGCTAACATATTGATGTTTAAACTCTCCGATAGTATAACTGAGTCGCATCGCATTTTCAGACAAAATGTGAATCTTATCTTTATATTCTTTTGCTGTATAACCTCTAGTTTCTTCACTACTATTTCTATTATAATTTTCTCTAGAGCTCCTATAAAAATTATCTCTATATGGGTTTATATTAAAATTATCTCTATTTGGGTTCCTTTCAAAATTATCTCTATTTGAGTTCCTATTAAAATTATCTATATTTGAGTTTCTTTCAAAATTCCTACCTGAATTACTTTGTGAGTTATCCCTAATTTTTTTTTCGAATCTCTATTCGAATTTCTGTAAAAAGTTTTATCCTGGCTTCTATGTGAATGCGAATAAAAGTTCTTGTTTGGATTTTCGTATGAATTCTCGTGTTTCTGCTGCTAAGTATATTTTTCATTTTTCGTACTTCTAAAATTTTTGTTATCATTACAATTCGCAGATAATTTATTAAAACTACAGTTTTCAGTTTTATAGTTACTTTTTTAAATGTCAAAAAATATTTTAAACCTACACTGATCACTGTTGTGATTATCTCTATTACAAATAGTACAATGTTGTTTAAATTTAATGCTCTTGGTAACTATTTTAGAATTTCCCCTAAGAAGAGCATCGTCCTGTATTGTTTTTTCTTCAGATTCGGCTAACGAAAATGCTTGCTCTAAAGAATTTGGTCTGTTAAATCTAACAAATTGTTATATTCCAGGAGACAAACCTCGTACAAAAATATATAAAGCTTCTACTCTTAGACTTACTTAGACTTACTTGTTCGTTATTATAAGTTTCTGAATTCAAATCGTATATTTTTTGAATTAAGTTAATTATTTTACTTTTATAATCTAAAACATGCTCGTCTTGATTTTGAAAAGTGTTTCGCAAAATTTCTTGAAAATAAGCCCTATTGCCCAATTCACCAAATGTGTTTAACAAAAGAGACTCACATTGATTTGAAAAATTAACTTTGTTTTTTACCACACTTATATACAATTTTGTCTGGGTTGCCGTACAGGCTGATTTTATGAATAGGATGGTTGCGACAGTTACTACGTGGTAATCCATACTTACATTGAATTGAAAAATTCACTTTGTTTTTTACCACACTTATATAATATATAAGTTTTTTACCACACTTATATAATATTTCAATTCAATGTAAGTATGGATTACCACGTAGTAACTCACTCACAAAAAAATTCACTTTGTTTTTTACCACACTTATATATTATATAAGTGTGGTAAAAAACAAAGTGAATTTTTCAATTCAATGTAAGTATGGATTACCACGTAGTAACTGTCGCACACTTATATAATATATAAGTGTGGTAAAATACAAAGTGAATTTTTCAATTCAATGTAAGTATGGATTACCACGTAGTAACTGTCGCAACCATCCTATTCACAAAAGAGACTCAATTCTTGCCAAGAGTTAAGTTTAAATTAAATTCATGATTCATAACCGCTTCAAAAGTTTTATCCTTTAATTTTAAATTAGCTTGTATGTATTCTAAAATATAAAAATGATTTACAGGCGACGTTATTGAGAAAGCTCTATTACAATTTTTTATAAATGCATCCAAATTTTCACTCCCGCTGTACGATTCAATAAATTTAAGTGCTAATTCTACACTAACTTGAGAATTTGCGGTAGCCATATTAATATTTGTAAAGTTATCTACCGACATATCTAAAGAACTATCCTCGTTTGAAATGTTTAAAACGTGCAATTTCTTTTTGAACCGTGTATACATTTAGTTAAATATAAGATATTTGTTGTATGTATTTTAAAAGAACAAATATTAAATTTGTTTTACGTGTGATTCGGAATATAACAACCAGCAAACAAGACAAGATAAAAAGATAAACACTTACATAAACATCTCCTTAACCAATAAAGAAATCAAAGACGTCTGACGAAAAGGATGCTGAGAGGGAGTACTAGTCTTTAACGACTCGTAGATTGTTCCTCTAGGCTGATGTAGATGTGGGTGTGTGTGATGGTTTTTGGCGAGGGTAGCGTGTGAACGACTTCCAAAAACCGCTTCCGCTGCCACCAATGTTGTGGGGCTGCCACCAATGTTATGGGGCTGCCACGAATGTTGTAGGGCTGCCACCAATGTTGTGGGGCTGCCACCAATGTTGTGGGGCTGCCACCAATGTTGTGGGACTGCCACCAATGTTGTGAAGGGGTTGTGATGTGAACCACCGCCGACTTAAATGTTGAGAGGGTAGGAATGCTGGTCAACAATTCTTCGGACTCTGAGATATATCTATATATCTCGGGCTCCCATGAACAATCGAGGCTTAAATTCTCTAAATCCCTGAAAATGTCTGGTCTTCTGGTTAATCTCTATAAGTAGATTTTAGCGTGGTAATAAAAACCCTTAGTTTCTGGACAAACTATAAAACAATTACATTTATCCAAAACATGGAGCAAATGGCACGTTTTGGAATGTGCGCTAATGGCACAGATGTCCAGTCCTGGTTTTTATTACAACACTGTCTTGGCCCAAAGATGCCGAGATATGAAATGCGACCTGAACGCCTGCTATATAGACTACCAAAAGGCATTCGATAATATTCAAAAGGATAAAATGATAAACAGATATAGATAGAAGAGGCTTACAGATTATCATGGAATTATAAACGGCGTGCTTCTGTTTCTTAAAAAACGTTCTAAAGAGCTTGGACGCACAGGAAATCCCGTGTGGAATTTTTATTGATCTCTCCAAGGCATATGACACCGTGGATCATAATATACTGCTCAACAAACTTGAGAAATATGGTGTAAGAGGAATTGCTCTCGAATTACTAAGGAATTACCTAACAGACAGGACTCGTTATTGCGGCAGAATAGTTTATGGGCATTTTAGCTTGCCTCTGTCCTGGCGTGTTCTACCAGTGGGTTTGCTTTTGCTTTTCTTCCCATTTCTTAGCCCCCTCTCCACTCTCCACTCTCAAGAAACCGGATGGGACCTTCACGGAGGATGAAGAGCAAAGAGCTCTCCTCCTACTAGAAACCCATTTTCCGGGATGCAGAAGATACAGGGAGACCGAGGGCTTGATGCAACCACGGAAACCAAGTCGGGCCGACTGGAAGAGGGCAGCGTCCATCTGTACGGAAAACCGAATCAGATGGGCTATCGGCACTTTCCAGCCTTTTAAGGCCCCAGGTGTGGACGGACTAGTTCCTGCCTTCCTACAAAAGGGAGAGAGAGAACTAATGCCGTATCTTCTAAATATTTTTAGAAGTAGTTTAGCGCTCGGATATATACCGGAGCTATGGAGAAGGGCTAAGGTGGTATTTATACCGAAGGTGGGAAAGAAAGACACCACTCAACCGAAGTCTTTTAGACCCATTAGTCTAACATCTTTTATGTTAAAGACAATGGAGAAGGTGATTGATAATTACCTTAGGACTATGGTGCTGGTAGGTACACCACTACACAAGAGTCAGCATGCTTACAGAGCAGGGAAATCCACAGAAACCGCCCTGTATCAGCTGACAAATGAAATAGAAGCAGCACTAGAGACAAAGGAAGTAGCGATATGTGCCTTCTTGGATATAGAGGGAGCTTTTGACAACACCTCACACGAGGCTGTCAAGGCGGCCCTCGAGAGAAGGAGTATCGACAGCACTATCTCAAAGTGGATGGGAGAAATGCTGAGAACTAGAGTGGCGGAGACACAAGTGGGAAGAGATACCATTAAGATCTCCACAACTCGAGGGTGCCCACAGGGAGGTGTACTATCACCGCTGATGTGGAGCCTGGTAGTTGATGAACTACTGGTTTGGCTAAACAACCTAGACATCAAATGTCAAGGTTTCGCCGATGACATAGTCATAATGGCCAGAGGAAAATTTGAGGGAACGCTCTGTGAAATTGTTCAGAGAGGCCTCAAAGTAACTAGTAGATGGTGTCAAACAGTGGGATTGAGACTCAACCCGAGCAAAACCACGGTGATACCATTTACTAGAAGGAGAAAACTAAACTGCCTGCATCCCATACTCATAGATGGGAAGGCAGTAGAATACCAACAGGAGATAAGGTATCTGGGTATCACACTAGATAGCAAACTCCTCTGGAATAGACACGCTGAGGCAGTGGTAGGTAAAGCCAAACGCGCCCTAATGGTGTGCAGAAATTTAGCAGGAAAAACGTGGGGTTGTAACCCCACTATCCTGCGATGGATGTACACCATGATAGTGAGACCTGCAATCACTTATGGGGCGGTTGCGTGGGGAAGCAGAATCAAGCTGGCCTCTATGAGGAAACAGCTTGAGAAGATTCAAAGACTGGCGTGTGTCTGCATCACGGGAGCGATGGGGTCGTGTCCGACAGCAGCATTGGAGCTGCTGCTGGATCTGACTCCGCTGCACCTTGTGGTGGAGAGCGCCGCCAGATCGGCGATCGTAAGGTTCAGCAAGGAAGGAATGGGCAGAGGTAAAATAATCGGGAGCAGAGACCGAAACAGCCTCGCTGCCAAGATCCCCTGGCTGGAAATACCAAAGGACGAAATGGTATGCAAATACCACTTCGAGAAAAACTACACAGCAATGTGTAGTAGTAAAGCCGATTGGAGCGACGAATCCTCAGCATACCACATAGAGCAAAACCCATCAAGTGGTATACAGATGGTTCGAAGACAAAGGAAGGAACTGGTGCAGGAGTGTTTGGACCTCGTACCAGATACTCCGAATCCATGGGAACATCCCCAAGTATCTTCCAAGCAGAGGTACACGCAATCGAAAGATGTGCACAGTTTAACCTCGACAGGAATTACCGCAAAAAACGAATTGCTATCCTGTCAGATAGCCAAGCAGCCATCAAGGCCATTAGCTCATACACCATCAGATCCAAACTGGTATGGGACTGTGTGGGGAAGCTGAACAAGCTTGGCAGGGATATTAAAGTAACGCTATACTGGGTACCAGGACACACTGGTATAGACGGAAACGAAGAAGCCGATCACCTAGCAAACAAGGGATCCAGTAGCCCCTTTATAGGTCCGGAACCCTTTTGCGGTATGAGCGTGAACACCATCCGCAAAAGTTTAGATGAAGAAATAAGAGGAAAATGGATGAAAACCTGGGAAGAACTTCCAGGGCTAAGGCAATCCAAAGTGATGCTGGGATCTTTCAACAAGAAGAGAACTAAAGCTTGCCTGAAACTATGCAGGAACAAGCTCAGAATTCTGACAGGAGCCCTGACGGGACACTGCAGACTTAGGAAACATCTCAAGGCCCTAGGCCTAGAGGAGGATGATGGATGCAGATTCTGTGGCTCAGCAGAGGAAACCCCCATACATCTGCTCAAAGACTGCGGAGCATTACTCCGCAAGAGACAGCTGTACCTTGGGGCTCACTGCTTGAACACAGAGGAGCTGCAGGCCTTGAATCCCACCCAGATCCTGAGATTCCTAAAGGAGTCAGGATTAGAGGAGGCGCTCTAAATGGGCAAGTACACCAACACTTGGAGGAGGAGGGTGGGGTACAATAGATCTATAAAGGTCGCAGTACAAGTCGTCACCACCATATCTACAATCTCTAATCTCTAGCCCCCTGCCGTCAGTGGCCTTTGTAAGCCCACAAGTTGGCCCCGGGCCCAAAAAGGGAGCCTCCGCCCCGCTTTTGGCGAGTGCGTCGGCCATTTCATTCTCATATATGCCCCGGTCACCCACCCGGTGACCACATTAGCATGAGTCTGTTACCTTTCACCAGTTACCAGGGTTTGTTTACAGTTCCAGGTTACCTTGGAATTAAAGTTGTGCTTTTAAATTCCTTAGAGCTACCTGGCTGTCCGTTGGGATGTAGATTTGCACCCCTTGAGACGTTTCTTTAGGCAGATTTGTGCGCATCTTTCAATGGCTATAATTTCAGCCTGTAGTACCGTGGGAGGCTGGCCCAATGCCGTGGACTCCCTATGACTCCGGCTGTATATGCCAATTCCTGTTCCCTTAGCAGTTTTTGATGCGTCGGTGTACCACACGGACGTTTTGTCTTTCAGGTTTTCGATTCTTTGAAAACTGCTTTGGCGGTCATTGATGACCACTTCAACGGCTGCGTCAAAGTCGAATTCTGTAGACATTGCGTCCCAGGGATGCTTCAGAAATTTCTCTCCGATTTGTTCCCTTATTTTCATGTGTCTCTGAATAGGCGATGTACACCTTAGTCTCAGAGCACGGAGAAGACCTTCTTTTTCTACCTGCTTGTGCAGTGGAAGTAGGAACTTCCATTGCTGTGGTTGGAGTAGATTGCATCGCTCCTGTTATACCCAAGCACGCAAACCGTTTAAGCTTTTGTAGCATGTTTTGTGTCTTTATTTCCTTTGTTTTGTACCACCATACGAGTGAACCGTAGGTGATAATCGGACTTACCACTGCTGTGTAAGACCTTAGGACCATTTTGGGTTTTAGTCCCCATGTTTTCCCAAAAAGCTTACGGCAGATCCAAAAGGCCGCTGTGGGTTTTGAGAGCGTTTTGTTCAGATACGATTTCCAAGTGAGTTTTTTATCCAAGGTGACCCCTAGATATTTCACCTTCTCGGAAAACTCTAACGTCTGCCCTTCAATGCTCGGAGCTTTCAAGTTCAGCTTCTTTTTTCTGGTAAAGGGGACCATTACTGTTTTGCTCGGGTTGACACTAAGGCCCTCCTTCTTGCTCCAATAGTTGATGGTGTTAAGTGCACTCTGAGCAAGGTTCATGATTGTATTACCAAACTTTCACCCCTTATTTTGATGGCAACATCGTCTGCATAACCAACCGCCTTATACCCGTTCTTTGTTCCCCGCATCTATTTACAATTTACCTTATTGATCTCCCAATGGGATTCAATTATTCTACGAATTTGATAAATTTTGCCGATGATACAACATTGTTGGCAGTTGGTAAAACGATGGAAGAAGTCATTAACAATGCAAATACAGCTTTTAAATTAGTTAAGATATGGTTCCATATGAATAAACTGACAATCAACGAAAAAACACAAACTTAATGATATTCAGAACAAAAAGATCAACTAAAAATTACCCGAACCAAATGACCATAGGTGATGATAGCTTAAATGTTAGTAGAAGTGTAACACTCCTAGGAATAGAGTTAGACATGTACTTATGTTGGGACACGCATGTATAAAATCTGTCGTCAAAACTAAATAAAACTACATATGCTCTACATATCTTACAAAAAAATGTCAGCCCAGAAGTACTAAAAATGGTCTACTATTCCAACTCTTACTCACATCTGCGGTTTGGAATTATTTGATGGGGCTATGGAAGAAATACCTCCGATATACGGAATATTTTCAAACTCAACTATCAGAAAACATGTAGAGCACTGGTTCTCAAAGCGTTTTCCGCGGAACACTGGTGTTCCGCGATACACATTTAAGTGTTCCGCAAAAAAATCGAAATTAAAAAATATTATTGCAGTTAGTATGGCAAAAGTCAGCGTAACCCAATTCTAAAAATTCGCCATATAGCGCTAGTGGAATTGGAGAGAATGAAGAAAATAAAAAAAAATTGTGAAATCAAATCGAAATGTCAATCGTTTGTGTGACGAAAAATACTTAAAATTTCGATTTACCTGGACCGGACATACAGATTGTCCACACACCTTTCTGCATTGTATACTGTAGGAAACTTGCCAATAGCGCGATGGCGCCCACTAAATTAAGGCGTCATTTCGAAACTGTACATAAAAATCTTTTAACAAAAAACAAAGAATATTTTAATAGACTTTTAGAAATGCAAGGCAAACTGTTTGAAAAAGTAATGTCAGTAAGTGATAAAGTTAAACTTGAAATTGCCGAGTTCAAAATTAAAGCCACACACGATGACAGAATCTCTCATTTTGCCTGCTTGCTGTAAAATAGCGACAATTATGTTTGGGGAAGAAGCAAAAAAGGAAATTTAGAAGATTTTGGTGTCTGATGATAAGTACACTTCGTAGAAGTATTAATTACATTCCCTGCAGCATTTAAAGAACAGCCGCAGGTAGACTTGTTAATATGTCTATTGCATTACAAGTTTATAAGACGAATCAACTAATATGAACTTAACTATTCGATCGAATAAACTATATACCATCAAGTGTCAAGACGCAGCTCTTAGGCTTTGTACGATTTATTTATGAACAAGAGATAATAAATCAGTGTTTGATTTGCAATAGCAACGTATTTGAATGCTTTAAAATTATCATGTGATCACTGCGTCAGTATTTGTACCGATGCGCGCTGGAGCAGCATCCATGTCGGCATCAAAGGATTTCCTAGTTTAGCTAAAACCATAAATTGAAATATAATATTTCATCATTGTTTCTTGCACCGAGAAGTAGTTGTCATAAGAAGAAATTAGACGACGTTTTTGACCAAGTAATTGCCATGGTTAATTCTATTAAAATTTGACCGATGAAGAACCGAATTCTCAAACAACTTTGTTCATCGATGGAAGCAGATTGTTAGTGTTTACTTCTTCATATCGAAGTGAGGTAGTTGTCACGAGGAAAGGTTTTAAATCGTGTATTGACATTAAAAATGATTTACCTGAATTAAATGAATTGTTTTTTTTTTAAACAGAAAATCTCAAAAGTTTTTGTGAATTATCTAAAAAAATTATGATTGCTGCAATAATTTGGCGTATTTGTCTCATATTTTTATTTTCTTTAATACCGTCGTAATATATGAGTATGCAAGGAAAAGTTGAAAACAATCTTACATCGACCGACAAATCATGTTCAATGAAAAAAATACTTTTTCTTTGGAAAAGACACGTAAGAGAGAGAAACACAGATATGTTGTTCGTTCTTTGATAATGTTCTTTTAAATCGTTCTTTGATAATGCAACATTTATCAACTATAGAAGAAAAACTTGAAAAATATTTTCCATTGTTAAGCCCAGAACATATGATTGGATAAGAAACCCGTTTGTTTCTTCCGAATTTTAAAGTTTTACTTTAAAGGAAGAAGAAGAACTGACGTCGCTTTCTTCAGATTATGGATTAAAATTACAATTCCATGAAAACACTCCCGAAAATTTTTGAATCTCTGTTAAAGATGAATATCCGAATATAAGCAAAAAAGCCCTGAATATCTTCTTCTTTATATGGTATCTCCTTTCAGGAGGTTTGCAATCATCATCGCTATCTTCACCTGGCATATTATTCACCTGAATATATATACATATATATATATATATATATATATATATATATATATATATATATATATATATATATATATATATATATATATATATATATATATATATATATATATATATATATATATATGTGTTGTATTGTTTTCTCGGGGATTCCGCGTTGATGCTGAGGGTTGGCTCTGAAAAGAACCGGATTCTCGACGTTTCGGCGAACTAACATTCGCCATTCTCAAGAGATATATGCGTCCGTGCGGGTCAACCGTTAGACGCATACTGAGAGCTCGTTCGTGCGATGCGACTACTTATAGCTGTCTGGCTTCGGGTCATGCGCGTTGTGTGCGGTGCTTCGGTTCGGTTGTTTGTTTGTCTTGTTGGTCGTACATGAGTCTGGGGTGTCTGGGATTGCATTTTGAGGGTGGATATGATCGGTCGCCATGCTGGGGGCAGTCTCAAGGAATCGTCTCTCGTGTTCATGCAGTAGTCTCGTTTTTCTATCTCTATGGCTTCTCTGTATACTCGTGACATTTCGTGGCTAATCTGTGCAACAGTCCTTGAATTTCTAAAGTCCATCCAGTGACCGGTGTTTGTGTGTTGGACAAGTGCCGATGAAACTTTGTCTCTGTGTCTGGTTGAAACTACATGTTCTTGAATCCTAGCAGATATTTTTCTCAGTATCTCAGTCAGTTATCAGTCAGTATCTCAGAGCTCTCAGTATGCGTCTAACGGTTGACCCGCACGGACGCATATATCTCTTGAGAATGGCGAATGTTAGTTCGCCGAAACGTCGAGAATCCGGTTCTTTTCAGAGCCAACCCTCAGCATCAACGCGGAATCCCCGAGAAAACAATACAACACAGGTATCTATCCGCGAAAACCTCAAATACAACATTATAAACCTCCACGGGGAGGAAATTTACCAGCTCACCCGTAGTTTCGAGAAACTACGGACAAAGCGCTCTCAATTATTATGCGATTTAGCATTTTTACGTCGCTGTAGAGATACAGACATAACACCCGTCTGTGTGAGGCTGTCACACCAAAATCCGACAGCCAGGTCAAACAAAATACTACACAACGCAAGCCAAGCTTTGCTTCGGGACGAAATCCAAACCAAACGACAGAAACTTGACAGCATCAGTCAAAATATCCTGACAACCCACATAGCTCTAACCACTACGCTACACCCTCTCCTCTGGCAACAGATAGACTTAATATCCAACAACAGAGCCGAACAAAATAGATTATTAATTACCAATAGACAGAAAGAAAAATACAACCTTCTCAGACGGAGACAAAAACCTGCACCAAAACCACTCAACATCGACAAAGTGGTTTACAATCTTTCAGACCAGCCCCTAGACGAACCTACCAAAACCGTACTGGCCAAGGGTTTTAACTTTGCAATAGCACCAACTCGGCTTCCCAAAGAAGACTTAATCACTGGTGTCGAGACTGCTATTTCACAACTCCCTGCCACATTAGCCGAGACAATAAGACAGGAAACATGCCACATTTTAAGATCTGCCAAACCACCGACAAGAAACATCTCATACGAGGAATTCAAAGCCCTCAAGGTACTAAGAGAAAACAACAGCATTGTGGTTCTACCAGCTGACAAGGGAAATTGCTCTGTAGTCATGAACAGTGCTGATTATAAACAAAAAATGACCACAATCTTAGATGATCCGGCTTATCTACCCAGTACAACGGACCCCACAACCTATCTTAAGAAAACTACCAGACAAAAGATCCTAAGCTCTAGCATTGACAAGGAATCAATGAAATATCTTATACCAAGGGAGAAATCTTCACGGTGTCCCAAGATATATGGTTTACCAAAGATCCACAAAGATGGAGCCCCACTACGACCAATAGTAAGCTCCATTGGTTCACCGGTCCAACTTCTTGCGAAACATTTAGCAAAATGTTTACAACCATACGCAGAAGATTGTGATTCCTATGTCCGCAATGCTGAACACTTCATAGACATACTGAAAAATCACCAACTCCAGCCCGGCCACCTCCTTGTGAGCTTTGACATTGTATCTTTATTCACAAAAGTACCGGTCCCTGAGGCCTTAAACATCATAAGATCAAAATTAAAACCAGAAAAGTATGTATCAGATCTGGCAGAACATTGTTTAAAGAATACATACTTTAGGTACGATGGTCAAATATACAAACAAGTCCTAGGAGCACCAATGGGTTCACCTCTATCCCCAGTAATAGCCAACATATTTCTTACAGAATTTGAGGAAAAGGCAATCTCATCAGCCACACTTAGACCTACACTCTGGTTAAGATATGTTGACGACACATTTGTAATCTGGCCCCACGGCAGACCAGAGCTGGACAAATTCCTTACCCATCTTAACTCCCAACACGACCAAATTAAATTCACAATGGAGATAGAAAAGCATCAACAACTGCCTTTCTTGGATGTTTTGGTACAGAAGAAACCTGACGGCACATTGAGCCACACTGTGTACCGGAAACCAACCCACACAGACAGATATCTGAACGCTTCTTCGCACCATCATCCCAAACAACTAGCATCTGTAGTCAACACTCTTACCACCCGATCCAAAAGACTAGCCGACCAGTTTAACTTACCGAAAGAATTGAGGAACTTACGAGAAGCTCTTTCTTCAAATGGATATCCAAACAGCTTAATATCCAGAGCTTTCCGTCGTACAGAGAACAGTAGCCAAAGAGCTGAAGAACGCCAGAAACCCGTTAGCACAGCATACCTACCATATGTTCATGGATCAACTGACAAAATCGCCAGAATACTTAAAAGACACAACATCGACACCATTTTCAAACCTAACCAGAAAATATCCTCCATGCTACGCAGCGTTAAAGACACCATCCCGTTAGAATCCCATGGAATTTACGAAATACCTTGCGGAACATGTGAACAAACCTACATTGGACGTACCAATAGAAAAATATCTGCTAGGATTCAAGAACATGTAGTTTCAACCAGACACAGAGACAAAGTTTCATCGGCACTTGTCCAACACACAAACACCGGTCACTGGATGGACTTTAGAAATTCAAGGACTGTTGCACAGATTAGCCACGAAATGTCACGAGTATACAGAGAAGCCATAGAGATAGAAAAACGAGACTACTGCATGAACACGAGAGACGATTCCTTGAGACTGCCCCCAGCATGGCGACCGATCATATCCACCCTCAAAATGCAATCCCAGACACCCCAGACTCATGTACGACCAACAAGACAAACAAACAACCGAACCGAAGCACCGCACACAACGCGCATGACCCGAAGCCAGACAGCTATAAGTAGTCGCATCGCACGAACGAGCTCTCAGTATGCGTCTAACGGTTGACCCGCACGGACGCATATATCTCTTGAGAATGGCGAATGTTAGTTCGCCGAAACGTCGAGAATCCGGTTCTTTTCAGAGCCAACCCTCAGCATCAACGCGGAATCCCCGAGAAAACAATACAACACAGGTATCTATCCGCGAAAACCTCAAATACAACATATATATATATATATATATATATATATATATATATATATATATATATATATATATATATATATATATATATATATATATATATATATATATATATATATATATATATATATATATATATTATTGTAATTTTCCACGTCTTATCTTTGCGAAGCAGGACAACTATTATTAACATAAAGACAAGAAACGCGAGAATGCCACTATCGAGATCTCTCAAGATCGTCAAGCTCATATATCGCATTAAATTTGAGATTTTTTTTAAATAGTATAATTTTTAATTGTATTCTTTCCATAAGTATATTTGCATTAATCAATATCGGTAGGTACATATTTTATTTACATACATATTATGTTAATTTTTTTGCGAACATTATTTTGTTTGTTATTTCGAAGTATTTTTGGTTTCAAAAAGGTACCCTGTCTTAACGTTTATATTATAATGTAGATTGTAGATGTTCCGCTTAAAAATATATCAGAGTTTAGTGTTCCCCGACTTCGAAAAGTTTGAGAACCCCTGATGTAGAGGATCTTTTAAAAAAGCTAATATCTTGACAGTAGCAGGAGTCTACATTTATGAAGCACTAGTGTTCATTGTTAAACGTAAGAACTTTTTTGGAAATTTCGATAACCCTAATACGCATACCAGAAGAACGAATTCAGACTACATACTTCCCATCCAGAATTTATCATTTTTAGAAAAAGACTCCTTCTACAACTGTATGAAGTTATACAATAAACTGCCGCAACACCTCAAGATTTTCAAGACTATCAAGGCATACAAACAACAAATTTTCAAATATGGTAAACAAATTTCTATTTAGAAGAATTTTTATTTTTTTAAATTTTAATTTGACATATTTCTTTTAACTTTACAATGTATATATTATTTATGTTTAGCTTAAGTATGGAAATAAATTTAATTTGATTTGATTTGATTTATACTGGAATCAAATAGCTCAAGTATAAGTGGATAATCTACTCATAGAAGCTATACATATAAAGAAAGGTCTCCGGCATGGTGCGTGCTATCGTCTCTTCTATTCAATCTATACTTGGAAGTAACATTCAACGAAGTACTTGATGAAACTTTAAGCGGAATAACGGTAAATGGACGAATAATAAATAACTTGAGATATTCCGACGACACGGTCTCATTGCAAATACTCAAGCTGAACCATAGAAAATGATAAATAACGTGGTGCAGCATAGTGAAAGGACCGGGTTGTTTATAAACATACTGAAAACAAAAACTATGATCAGAAAAAAAAGCAACAAACGTTTCCATGACCATCAACGGGAAATCCATACAGCAGGTTGCCTACATTAAATAATATCTTGGCGCCTTAGCCAACCAACACTGAGACACAGCGAAGGAAATAATGTCGAGAAAAGAACAAGCCCGCAGAACATTTATAACCATGCGATATTTATATGATGGTCCGCATGTTGAGATGCTACAAAAAAAAGATACTGAACCCTTTGAAATTAATCTGTTCGAACGCATACTGAAGATATCTTGGGTACAAAAAGTACGTAACACTCATGTACTTACCCGTTTGAAAAAGACAAAGGAACTACTTCATACTATGATGAGAAGAAACACGGAATACTTGGAGCACATCAGAGGGAAGCGTTGAACTCCTATGTTGAGGACTCCTATGAATTATTGAAGGGAAAATTCAGGGAAAGAGGTCGATGGCCAGACGACAGAACTCATGGCTGAAAGACCTATGTCGTTGGTTCAACTGTGCAACCACTGCTGTCTACCAAGCATCCGTGTCAAGAACGATAATGGTCATTTGGATCGTCAACTTTCGACAGGAGACGGCTTTAGAAGAAGAAGTGTTATTATATTTTCCTAAAGCCGCCTAATATATATATATATATATATATATATATATATATATATATATATATATATATATATATATATATATATATATATATATATATATGTTGTATTTGAGGTTTTCGCGGATAGATACCTGTGTTGTATTGTTTTCTCGGGGATTCCGCGTTGATGCTGAGGGTTGGCTCTGAAAAGAACCGGATTCTCGACGTTTCGGCGAACTAACATTCGCCATTCTCAAGAGATATATGCGTCCGTACGGGTCAACCGTTCAACGCATACATAAGTATACATAAGTATGCGTCGAACGGTTGACCCGTACGGACGCATATATCTCTTGAGAATGGCGAATGTTAGTTCGCCGAAACGTCGAGAATCCGGTTCTTTTCAGAGCCAACCCTCAGCATCAACGCGGAATCCCCGAGAAAACAATACAACACACATATATATATATATATATATATATATATATATATATATATATATATATATGTTTAATTTAATTAAATGCTTAACGTGTATCTGGGCTCTATTGGACAGTTTATTTTGTTTCCAACATATTCTCTACAAACAGTTGACTCGCCCATTTTGGTTGAAGCTGTTAATAATACGTGAGTTTCATCAGCTCTTATGTCGGTTTCAGATTTGTTAGAGTATCGTTTCCTTTTAGGCAAAGAGTCTGTACAGCTGTTTTGAGTTCCTTCATTTGTACTAGTACCCTCAGTGCTTACAATCTCTGGTGTAAATGGAAGACTTGAGCTTCGTCAGCATTATCATTCTGCAAAGCAAACAAACTGTATTTATAAATTTTGAATGTAAAATCACTAAATTTTCTTCAGTGTCCCGCAAATGAACATGAATAGAAAAGTATCACTCAAAGTTTTGAAGTGAAGTGGAATTTCCCTCCCTGGATTGGAGCAACCGATGGGAAGCATATTGTCATATAAGCTCCAGCTAATAGTGGAAAGCAACTCTATAATTACAAACAAACATTTAGAATCGTTTTGAAGGCAGTTGTTGATGCAAATTACAAGTTTATATATGCACATAAAAGTGCTTAAAGGTGCATAAGAATTTCAGCCTGACCCATACTACAAACTATTAAAATCTTACTTATCCGAAAGAAAATTTCGCATTAAACACGAGAACGCGTTGGCTTTTAAGAACACAGAGTTTTATGCACTCTTAGATAATAATCGACTGAATTTGGCAATCCCAGTAAAGATTTCATGAAAAAAAAAAACTATTAACAGGATTATTGAGCAATGGAAGTGTTGATGTTGATGATCCCATTACTGGAATTATTTCCCAAAGCGGATAGCGAACAATAACAGTGAAACAGTGTTAACTTCCCCAGACGACCAATAGGACCTAATCAAGCTACCTATGGGATGTTCGGGAAGAATTTAAAAACTATTTCATGGCACCTAAAATAGCAGGAAAGCTATGCATGAATGTGTGTAAAATGTGTAAAAATACCTAATAATATCTATCTATAAATATTGTTATAAAAAACTACTTATCGCATGAAATCTTGTCTTTTTCTTGCCCTCTGACAATGTTTGCTCCATTTTTTTTAATTATTTTACATAACTTACAAAAACCAGTTCTTATAAACTAACGATCTGTTCTTCTTTAACAAATAAATTATTAATGTAATATTATACTCAGTTGCTCCCACTGGATCCCTCAGTTGTTTGGCAGGTCTATTCTACAAAGCTCATTTGGTTTGGTCCGTTTAAGTCCTCTGGTGTCATTCTCTACGTTTATTAGCATGGATGCTTATGGATGCCTCGTTGATGTGGTGCTGGAGTCGTGATTCGTGCGAGATAGCATATCTTGTAATGATGGTATCGACTGTTTCTGCAGCGAGTTAGAGGTGTAAGTCGCTGTTGCGCACATACCATGGCGCATTGGCGATGGTACGTGGCATTTTGTTTTGCTATCGTTGGATTATATTGATATTTTGTTTTTTAGCACATCCCCATAATTGGATACCATATGTCCAGATTGGGCGCAACACCTGTTTGTATAGGGTTAGCTTGTTGTGCATTGTTAGATCGGAACGATGTTCTAGTAGCCAATACATTTTACGTGATTTTAATTGCAGTTCCTCTTGTTTTTTCTTGATGTGCTTCTACCATCGGAGTTTTGTGTCAAGCGTCATGCCCAGGTACTTTGCTGTATTGGCAGGCTCGATAGTTATGCCATTAATATTGAGTGGTCTGTTTTTAATCTTTTTATTTGTAAAGTTGATGTATGGCGACTTTGCTTCATTAAGTTTGATTTGTCATTTACGAGTCCAGGTGGCCACGTCATTTACTGCTAGTTGCAGTATCTCTACAGTTTTTTTAGATGCCATCAGTGCAGTGTCATCCGCAAAGTTGGCAGTTATCGTATTATCAGTTTTAGGTGTATCGTTTGTATAAAGTAGATATAACACCGGGCCCAATACACTTCCCCGACGGACACCAGCACCGATGTTCCGAAGATCGGAGAACGAGTCCTCGTGTTTAATGCGAAATTTTCTTTTGGATAAGTAAGATTTTAATAGTTTGTAGTATGGGTCAGGCAGAATGGATTTGAGTTTCTGCAATAGGCCTTCATGCCATACCCGATCAAACGCCTGTGCGACGTCGAGGAACACTGTAGAGCAAACATTTTTTATCTTCTAACGATTTTTCGATTTGACGATGAGCTCATTATCTATAATTAGCTTGAGACGTTTCATAATCAGCTTCTCAAAGAGTTTGGACAGGATCGGAAGTAATGCCATTAGCCGATACGACTCCACATCATTGTGATTCTTGCCAGGTTTTGGTAGCCACTTTTGGTAGATTTTTGGTAATTATGTCGAACCCGGGTGTTTTCTTTGGAATTTGATTCGTTCGAATCTCCTTGGATACCACTTTGGGTGTTACTGGTGGGATTGTATCTTCGTAATTGTTTATTGGGAGGGTTGGAAGTTCATCCGATCCCGGGCTAGGAAGAAATCTGCTTTCCAAATGCTCTGCAGAAGTGTCTGCTTTATCTCTGCTGTTACGAGCCCACTTGCCGTTTGGTTTGCGAATCGGGGGTATTTGGATGATCGGTCGCTTCAGGTACTTTGTTGCCTTCGACAGAGAATATTCTGTGGTATTGTCAGCGGTTAGTCCCGAGAGGAAGTGATTGATAGAGTTATTTTTTTGTGTTTCAATCTCCCTTGTTAATTGTTTCGTTATTCTATTTAGGTTGGTTTTGTCTTGCGGTGCTCGTGTTTGATGCCAACGTCTTGTAAGTCTGAGTTTAAGGTGATCAGGTCTTTTATTTCTTTAGGGAAGTTGAGACCCTTGAGTTTTCGCCTTATGGTAGGCGTACTTTTCCAAGCCGCGTCTTGAATAGCCGTAGTGAATTGATGTACTTCATTCTCTAACTGTTCGATTGTTTTAAGGGGTACATGCAAGTTTATGGTTCTTTCGAAAAGATGGTTGAAGTTGTCCCAGTCGATGCGGTTGGTCACAAGCACTGTTTTCTGATTAATAGTTATAATGGTCTTGCTGATTGTTAGCAAGATTGGAGAGTGGTCTGAGTTAAGATCAAAGCCTTCGTCAACCTTAATGTAATTTGCTGCGACGTTTTTGATTATGAAGAAATCTATCAGGTCTGGTGTTTTATTATAGTTTGTTGGCCAGTACGTAAGTTTGCCAGTGGAGGAAAACTCGCATCCGTAGTTCTTAGCAGCCTGGTACAGTTCGCGGCCTTTTGGTGTGATTAGTCGTGATCCCCAATGCGTGTGCTCCGCATTGAAGTCGCCGCCAATGATGAATCTACCGTTTAGCTTCTCGAAGAATTCAGTATATTTATCCGCGTATATGTACCGCGTATATATATATATATATATATATATATATATATATATATATATATATATGTATATATATATATATATATATATATATATATATATATATATATATATATATATATATATACCGCGGGGGACAGTAGATTGCGCTCACAGTGAGTGTTTGTTCTCTTGTCATTAATGTTATTTTTGATGCTTGAATATCACAAGTTGCATATTTCTCTTCTTCGTGATGTTTTAGACCAGCTATTCTCAACCGGTGGTCCGGCGGACCACCAGTGGTCCGCGGAGAAATTTTACTGGTCCGCAGACAATTTTTTCTATCCGAGAAAAAAATTTACTAATTTTAATTCTATGTAATTTATGATTAGTACGGCACTGAAGAAAAAAAAAAGAAAAATAATTATATATCTTTACATTTAAATATTATTGTAAGTAAATTTTAATAAAAATGTTACAATTAAATTATGGGTTAATTCCTAAAATCAACCCGACTGGTACGTGGCAGAAAATGCAACTAATGTGGCAGCTCAGTGGCGTTGCGCGGGAACACACTATAGAATACATCCCCAAGTTTAACTATTTAAAGAAAATTGCTTACTTTTCATAAGTTGAATTAGATAGAGACATTTTTAATACGTTTAAAATGGAATTTTGTATTGTTAAATTAAGGGAGATGCAAGAGAGTGGCAGAATGATTGAATGGTTGATGGATCTGGTATTGTTAGCGAAAAGGTATATTTGTATTGAGTAAGGAGATGATGGTAAGGAGATGGGTGGGTATGGCGGTGCGATAAAAGCAAGGCAAAAGTGGGTATGCACAAAAGGGTTACAAGGAGTGTAAGGAAGGGTGGTTGGTTTGAATGTAGTAATTTATCATTAGACCAACGGTCCTTGCCACATTGTTCTATATTGGATCGAGAATTCGCGCTGCCGCGCGTATGTTGTCTTGATTTATCTGTCCGCTTCGCGGCGGCAACCTTATCTAGCCAGGGTTAAACCAACGGTCCTTGCCACATTGTTTTATATTGGATCGAGAATTCGCGCTGCCGCGCGTATGTTGTCTTGATTTATCTGTCCGCTTCGCGGCGGGCAACCTAATCTAGCCAGGGTTAAACCAACGGTCCTTGCCACATTGTTCTATATTGGATCGAGAATTCGCGCTGCCTCGAATTACGCGATTATCTTACCCACTTTAATATATAAAATATATTTTATTACTCGTTACAAAATATATTCAACTTATTTTCACTACGCCTCTGTCTCCCATTGTAATGCGCATGTCCGAATTTGTAATGCGCATGTAGGAAATTTAAAAAAACCACACCAGCGCCACTATGTACCAGTCAGGTTGATATTAGGATTTAACCAAATTATGTAGTAGTAGTTTAATACCTAGTAAAATTTTGTTAAAAAAAATATCACTGGTCCGAGAATTTTTTTTTTAATTTTACTGGTCCGTGGGCCAAAAAAGGTTGAGAAACGCTGTTTTAGACTATCTTTGATTAAGACCGCTCTGCCACCACGTGCCGTGTTTGCAGGATGGACTGTGTGATAGGTTGTATAACTTCGGAATTTGATGCGTGATTCATTTTTTTACCCGGGTACACGCATGGGTTTTTCATTCAATAAAATATTTTGAATACCTGGAGACTTTCCCTTTACAACTCGGATTACCCATAGATTATTCCACTACCTATAAACCCTAAAAAACCCTATTTCTATAAATAAAACAGCCGGGTGGGCAAAGTATGGAATCAAAATATGGTGGATATGTGAATCCGAAAATTCATATCCATTGAAAGGTCAAATTTAGACTGGCAAAAAAACAACTGGCCGTGAAATAAATCAAGGTGAAAGAGTAGTAAAAGATGTAGCTGCAAAATATAAAGGATCCGGAAGAAATATTACAATGAATCATTCTATCACTACTTTACCTTTAGCAAAGCAATTATTGTCATGGAACCTAACAATTTTAGGAACATTGAAAAAAATAAAAAATACCTTCCAGTAGACATGCTAGCATGTAAAGATCGTGAAGAATTCTCTTCTCTATTTGAGTTTCATGAAAAAGTTACTCTATGGTCATATGTTCCTAAAAAAAAGAAAGTTGTTATACTTCTATCTACGAAGCACTCAGATGCAGCAATTTGCAGCGAAGACAAACATAAGAAACCAGAAATTGTTCAGTATTATAATAAAACAAAAATTGGTGTGAATATAATGGATAGATGTTGGGCCGTTAAACAACCCACAGACGGACTAACCGATGGCCTGCTTGCATTTTTTTTTAATATTTTGGATATCGCCAGTCATGCCAGCTATATCATTTATCATCTAAATAACAAAATGATAAAAAAGACAAACGAGCGCCGATTATTTTTACGAAAATTAGTGCAGAATTATGTATGCCAGCGATTCAAGAACGATCTCAAAATATGCAAATTATTAGAAATTTCACCACTAGGAATGCCATAGAAGGCATCTATAGAAAACCAATAGATCCTACAAGCAGGGCAACAACATCAAGTGAGTCAGACGGGTCTACTGAACAGATAGATTCCACTAGACGAAAAAATGTTCTAGGATCATGTCATATTTGTTACCAGGGTAACAAACAAATGTAACAAACCAGTTTGCGATGAACATTCAAAAGCAATTGTAAAATGTAATGCATGTTTCCAATAATAAATTGAATAAAAAAATATTTTATGTATAATTTATAACAAGTTTTATAATAAAATTAATTAAAAGTTAAATAAATCCGTTTATTTATATATTAAGTAATATTTTTAATCCCTAGAAATAAGTTTTTAATTATTTATTTATATATGGGTACCCGGTACCTCGGGTATTGAAAAACGGGGTACTTGACTTTAAGTCCAAAAAGTTTATATATTTTTTGGAATATTTTATTATTAATGTATATGAATCGATGTCAATAGACTTAAATACGAGGATCTGAAAGGGTATGATAATTTTGCGTTAAATACAAAAGATATGTAAGTAAAAACATGCAAAAGGGTACCCAGATACCCGGGTATTGACATAAGTGTTAAGTGGGTTTCTGCTATCAGGCATATGTCGATGTTCTCGGTGGTTAAGATTACTTGCAGTTCGTCCTTATGTTGCAGCAATCCATTAGCATTCCATTCCATACTGCGTATAAAGTTGCACATTATGACCTTTTTTCTAGATTGTCGAGTCGCTGCAATATTTGCTGCAACATCGATTCTGTCAAATTCGGCTGGTTTATCGTTTGATTCTTAACTATGGCTTAGCTATAAGTTGGCTGTGGGGTTTGATCTTCATATGTTTGTTGTTCCGTTAGTTTGTTGGACTGCAAGTTAGTTTGTTGGATTGTTGCTCTCTATTTACATTTGTTGTTTGTTGAGTTCGAGTCTCTCGCTTTTCTTGGTGGAACGGTTTCTGAGTTTTAATAACTCTTTGAATACGAGACAGCCTCGAAAATTTGCAGGATCATTATCTCCGCAGTGTATGCATTTTGGCGGATCTTTTGTGCAATCTTGTGTGGCGTGTCCTCTGGCGCACTTGACGTACCTTGGCTCTTTATTGCAATAATAATATGTGTGACCATAGTCTTGACAGCGTTTACACAGGGGTATGATTTTGTTGGTTCTTAGTGGTTCTACTTGTATTTTGCAGTTAAGGATAGTATCAATGTTATAAATTTTATCAACCGCTGTTTCTCGGTCGAAGGGCACAATAAACATGTCCAGCGGAAATTCAGCTTGGAGTCCTTTTGCTCCATTATGAGTCTGTTTTTAGTTGATGGGGTGTCGTTACTGCCTAACACGATGGGACTTCACCATAAAACATCATTATCACTACACTAGGTATGTTAAAAACAAGACATAAAACTTACATACTGGAAAATCCAGTTCTAGGTGTATGGACGTCCAAAAGAAAAGGAGGCTCTCGTAGACAAATCACTTCTTGGATATATATATATATATATATATATATATATATATATATATATATATATATATATATATATATATATATATATATATATATATATATATATATATATATATATATATATATATTCGCACGAACGAGCTCTCAGTATGCGTCTTACGGTTGACCCGCACGGACGCATATATCTCTTGAGAATGGCGAATGTTAGTTCGCCGAAACGTCGAGAATCCGGTTCTTTTCAGTACCAACCCTCAACATCAACGCGGAATCCGCGAAAATTTCAAATACAACATATATATATATATATATATATATATATATATATATATATATATATATATATATATATATGTATATATATATATATATATATATATATATATGTATATATATATATATATATATATATATATATATATATATATATATATATATATATATATGTATACATCATATCTACATCTCTTTTTGGTTACTCTCTTATGTTCTCTTTTTATTGCTGTTCTGATATTTTTCATTTTCTTCCTCACCATCTCTTCTGAACACTCATTTCGATTAGCTAGTTCTAAATAGGCTTTTTTTTCTTTTTATTGCCTTTATATTCACTTTATGTTATACTAGTTCTTTATATTTATATTCAGAGTACTTCCTCATGTCTACACTCCTCAATAAACTGAATAATTTTCTCATTATATCACTAAATTTACATTTTTGAACACAAAAGGACCTGTTTTTTAATCACAAAGACTTGGGGTTATTACGGTAATGAATGCGTATGAACTTGTTTGTCACTTGGTGATGACTGACTGATGCTGGTAGACTCACTTAACTTAACAATAAATTTAATTCTCTTAAACGCGATCAAAAAAGTAATTTGTAGAAATAATATTGTTGAATGAACCCATCACCTGCGGGTACAAAAGCACAAGCTTCTTCAACATGCCGTATTTTGTAGAACGGTCGACGCTCCGATGCAAAACTCACTCGAAAAAATAGCAACAGTGTTGCTTTCAATATGCTGCCTTTCTCAAAATCACCTGTTGTTGAACAAATGAAAACATACCTTTAGAAAAATTTTGTCTTCTTCCACAGTTACCGGAAAGTTTTGGTCGAAAATTTGATGTGATACGAATATCGACCCCTTGCTGGTCGACTAGTTCACCAGGGTTGAAGCAGACGTTATATTCGACATTGACGCTTGAAACAAAAATTTGCCTCAATCAACTTAATACTTCTATGTCAACGTTTCTCCCTACTCCTTAGCGATCTCCCCACCTTCTACCTAATTGGTATTTTCATGCCAGAAGTTTGAAAACTAAGACAGGTAGACGTCTTAGTTTCTAAGACAGGTAGACGTCTTAGACTAAAACAGGTAGACGTCTTAGTTTTCAAACTTCTGGCATGAAAATACCAATTAGAGAAATCTAATATGTTAAAAAAAAATCTTTACTTCCCCTGCGTTTTTCAGGATCCCCTTGTTTGCATTTAATAAGTTTAATAAACATAATATGCCATTTTTACTCAAACCAGCTTCTCTTGTTCTGCTCCTTCTTTTTCCTGTAGAATCCTTCCCTCCTCTTCCATACTTCTTTCATCCACTGTATCTCTCTTCCATCTTTATTCAGTATTTCTTCTGTTTTCCTTCCTTCTCTTTCTTTTATCTCTACACATTCATTCCAAATTTGCACCACTATCTCTCTCCTCGTAGCACATCCTACACGTTCTTTTTTTCTTCTTCCATCCAGTATCTATTTTTTCTCTCCTCGCTTCCGCATCTGATCCTTGCCATTATGTTCCATTCCTTTACACTTTCTCTTCCTAGATACTTCGGAATCCCTTATAATACAGCTCTCATACTTTATATTGTATCTGGATTCCCTCTTCTTTCCTGCATGTCTACGTCCTTGTCTCTTTTGCTAGTCTCCCCATTCATCCACTTGTCTTCCGCTCTTAGCCTCTCTATTTCCATACTCGTGTATCCATTCAGTCAGTAACCTCCAGTCTTCCCTTTCGTTCATACTTCGAATAGAGTATGTTCTGCGTCGTCCATGTTTTCGCAGTAACGGCATTTATTTGAGTCCACTATCTTCCTATAGTACAGGTATTTTTGGAAGCAGCCATGTCCTAATAGTGCTTAGGTTAAGAAGTAATCAATCTCTCCGTGACTTCTGTTGATCCATTTGTTGTTATCCGGGATTAATTTCTAGGTACAGCGTCCATATGTCGCGTGTGTGTTTCTTGCCACTTTTCTAATAACTGTTCTCTGGCTGTTGTTTTCTCGATTCCTCTGTATGTGTCTGTATCTCTCTCTTTAATTTGTAATTCTATAGGAATTCATGCAATGACTCCTACCCTATCGGCTGATATAGTTCGATATGCAAAGCAAACTCTAATGCCTATCATCCGTGTAATTCTTCCGAGTCTCTGTAGCTGAGTTCGGTCGTTTGATATCGAATGCCAAACTGGTGCAGCATATAGTAGTTGAGAGTATATCACACTCGATAATAGTCTCCTCTTGGAAGTCCTGGGTCCTCTTGGGTCCTCCGATATTCGGCAAAAGGCTAGCGAGGGCAGTCATCGTCTTTTCTGCCTTCTGGACGGTTCTGCTAATGTGCTCGGTGAATGTTAGTTTTGGATCCAACCACACCCCTAGGTACTTTACAGCTCTGCAGGGTGTAACTATAAATCCCTGTATGTGAAAGGTAATAGGAGATATCTTCCTTTTAGTTGTAAGAAGCACTGCCTCAGTTTTCTCTGGTGCCAGTTCCACTTTTTTTTCTTCCAACCAGTTTAAAACTCGTTGTAGTCCAGTGTTTGTCCTATTCATTAGAATTACTTCTTCTTTGGCGGTTACCACCATAGCTATGGCATCTGCAAATCCTATTAACGAGCTTCCTTGTGGCATTTCAGTTTTCAGAAGACCGTCATACAGAATATTTCATAGGGTTGGAGCAAGTACTGACCCCTGTGGTACACCACTGTTTATTCTCATTGTTTTAGTAGTTCCTTCTGTTTCTAGAACAACCTCCATTTCTGATAAACATGACGCTATAATATTAATTAGACTGTCGATCCTTCGTAGTTCTTCTAGAATTTGCTGCGATGATGCGCTACTACAGGCGTTTTTCATGTCTAGCGTTATTACTGCGCACTTTCGTTCATACAATCTTCAAACCTAGTTGCTTTCTTCCCCGATTTCACTCCCAGTTTACCCCTCTTGCATTCCTCTCTCCCTCTACGTATCCTGGACGTTTCTCTATCTACCCACAACACCCATATATTTCACTTGCACTATATCAACCTCTTACTGTTCTTTCCAGGCCCAGATTTCTGCTCCATACAATAATATACTCTCTATATCTGTTACAGAGCAGGGAAATCTACAGAAACCGCCCTGTATCAGCTGACAAATGAAATAGAAGCTTTTGACAACACCTCACACGAGGCTGTCAAAGAGGCCCTCAAAAGAAGGAATATCTTAAAGTGCATGGGAGAAATGCTGAGAACCAGAACGGCGGAGACACAATTGGGAAGAGACACAATTAAGATCTCCACAACTCGAGGGTGGCAAAAGGGTGGTGTGGTATCACCACTGATGTGAAGCCTGATAGTTGATGAATTACTGGCTAGGCTGAACGACCTAGAATCAAATGTTAAGGTTACTCTGATGACATAGTCATAATAGCCAGAGGGAAGTTTGAGGGAACGCCCTGTGAAATCGTAGAGAGAGGCCTCAAAGTAACTAGTAGATGGTGTCAAACAGTGGGACTGAGACTCAACCCGAGGAAAACCACGGTAATACTATTTACTAAAAAGAGAAATCTAAACTGACCACAGCCCATACTATTAGATGGGATGGCAGTAGAATAAAAACAGGGGATAATGTATCTGGGTATCACACTAGATAGCAAACTTCTATGGAACAGACACGCTAAATCTGCTATAGGTAAAACCAAACGCGTTTTAATGGTGTGCAGAAATCTGGCTGGAAAAACGTGGGGTTGTATACAGATACAGATGGTTCGAAGACAAAGAAAGGTACTAGTGCAGGAGTGTTTGGACCTCGTACCAAATTCTTCGAATCCATTGGAACATTCCCAAGTATCTTCAAAGCAGAGGTACACGCATTCGAAAGATGTGCACAATTTAACCTCGACAGGAATTATCGCAAAAAACTAATTGCCATCCTGTCAGACAGCCAATTAGCCAGCAAGCCTATTAGCTCATACACCATCAGATCCAAACTGGTATGACACTGTGTGGGAAAGCTAAACAAGCTTGGCAAAGGAAATAAAGTAACGCTGTACTGGCTACCAGAACACACTGCTATAGACGGAAACGAAGAAGCCGATCAGCTAGCATAGAAGGGATCCAGTAATCCCTTTATAGGTCGGGAACCCTTTCGCGGCATGAGTGTGAGCACTATCCACAAAAGTTTAGATGAAGAAATAAGAGAAAAGTGGATAAAAACCTGGAAAGACCTTCCAGGGTTGAGACAATCCAAAGTGATGCCTGAAACTAAACAGGAACAAGCTTAGAATTCTGACAGGAGTCTTGACGGGACACTGCCGACTTAGAAAAGGACTGCTAGCATAGAAGGGATCCAGTAATCCCTTTATAGGTCGGGAACCCTTTCGCGGCATGAGTGTGAGCACTATCCACAAAAGTTTAGATAAAGAAATAAGAGAAAAGTGGATAAAAACCTGGAAAGACCTTCCAGGGTTGAGACAATCCAAAGTGATGCCTGAAACTAAACAGGAACAAGCTTAGAATTCTGACAGGAGTCTTGACGGAACACTGCCGACTTAGAAAACACCTCAAGGCCCTAGGCCTACAAGAGGATGACAGATGCAGATAATATAGTTCAGCAGAGGAAACCCCCATACATCTACTCAAAGACTGCGCAGCACTGCTCCGCAAGAGACAGATCTTCCGCAAGAGACCGCAGGGCAAACTGCTTGAACGCGGATGAATTGCAGTCCTTGGATCCCACCCAGATCCTAAAGGAAGCAGGACTAGAGGACGCGCTTTAAATGGGTAAGTATACCAAAGCTTATAGGAGGAGGGTGGGGTAAAATAGATCTATAATGGTCGCACTACAAGTCGTCACCACCATATCTACAATATACAATATTCTCTTTCAAACATCCAAACATCATCATGCTCCTTTTGAAGTCGCTTCCCCATTTTCTCTCTCCTATCCCCCAAATACACAATTTTACCTTGTTTGCTTTAATGGATAACTTTCTCGCATGCGCTTTATCCGAAGCCCTTTCGTTCAATGTGTATCCAAGGTACTTAAATTTTCTTACTCACTCTATTGTTCCCCCTTCCCACTTTCTCCTTTCTTTCTCCTCATTCTTCTTTTTTCTCTTACTAAACATCATCATTTTCATTTGTTCTACATTCACTTCCGTGTTATTCTTCCTCACATACCTTTTCATCACCTTCTTTCACCTCCCCTTCGTTCTTTGCCACTACTAACACATCATCCACCAATTTTCCATACTTTCTTTCTACCCGTCACTCACCCTCAGCTTTCGCCTTCTTAAACATACTTTTCATATCTGCCACATATATCGCAAATAATATAATAGGGGGCAACTAATAGGGGCTAAGGGGACAACCTTGTCTTACTCCATTTGTCGTCTCTAACTAGTCGCTCTATTTCTTTCCTATTCTCACTTTGCTTATTGTTTTTGCATATATCTCTTCCACCCTCACTACCATCCACCCGTCCGCATTCTCTGATACATTTAAACATTTCCTCCCTATCTACTCTGTCAAGCGCCGCCTTGAAATCTATGAATAATGTAACGCTAATGATCCAGGATGTATATTTTATCCATAGTTCCTCTCCCTTCTCAGAATCTTGCCTGACCGTCTGGGATTATTCTCTCTTCATCTACCTCAATATTCAGTCTCTCATTCAATATTGCTGCATACAACTTTTATTCGATGTTGTGGAAAGTTATTCCCCGGTAGTTTTCTACTTTGTTTGAGAAGTCTAATATACATTGTGACATATTTGACATATCAAATATTACAGTTATGAGCAATCGAGGAGAAAATGTTAACTTTATTATGTTAACTTCAATATGATCTATATTCATACCGGCGAGAGAATGTATCTCGTCTCGACGAGATTAGCATCGTTCTGCGCATATCCCTACTTTATTTCGTGTGCGCGGTGTTTAGTTGTTCGTATTTGAAAAACTGACGCATATTTCTAAATTCAAACTAATCTGCGCGTACCTCGACGCGTCCCTTACTCCTCATACCTCGGCGCAGTACAGCTGCATTCTCTCGCCGGTTCGAGTATAGTTAGGATTAACCAGCTAAATGAACCAGAAAATTCGTTCAAAATGAAGGTTAAAGGAGTGAAATAAACAACAATATTATTACATTTGTATATATTTTTTGACACTAACATTACATAAATAGTTTTCCACACGAAATATACTTCTTTTAAATATATATTCTTTCAAAATAATCTTAAGACAAAGGTCTTCTTCACCTTTACAAAACTCGACCTAAATGTTTCAATATATATTTATATTTGTTTGTATAATCATTATTGTCATGAAATTCATTTTTCAAAATATCATATTATTGTCAGAAACATTTGAATAAATTTCTCGTATTGTCATTTACAGCACATTAAATTATTACAAGTATTGTCATGAGTTAATTAGAGATTTATTTTTGTTTTTAAATCCCTTCCAGCCTCAAATATAGATTTTTTTTCAACAATTAAGACATTTATTTAAACGATATTTTAGATATAAACTCAATTTTTTTTTCAAATTTAATGTATCATTTGGCCTATACTACTTACATGCTAAGTTTTTCTTGATAAGATTATGTCTTGAGATGATATTCTTGATTGATCGAAAGCAAATAGAAAAGCGAAACTCTGGGTAGACTTGTCTTTTTTTCTAAATTTTCTTTGTCTAAATCAAAACTGATATTATTTCATTGATATGACTGGGTTTTTTAAACGATATGTATCTGCAGGATTTTCCAAAATGATAAAAAACTTTTTTGATAATTAGAGATAATCAGAGAGAAAAAAAACTTTTCATTCATTATCTTTTCAGAAAAAAAATTATGTTTTAAGAACTAACCCTATAACTATATCTTAGTTACGAATGAAATTGAAAGTTTTTTTTTCTCTAAACTATCCTCGATATACAAATATTCATTGTTTTCTTGGTTGCATCAGGATTTTTTCTAGGAGGATCTTGTCGACGGCCGGCTGCAGTAGGAACCTTTTGTCGCCTATTGATATCTTGTTTTCGGGGAAGGCGTAGTCTTGGATTTTCCCATTTGCGGTAATCTCCCTGCGGGATAAAACTATTTTAGCATACGGGCTCAATGTAATTTCGAAAACACTTAGGTGAAATGGAAACACTTAAATAAAACGAACTGGATTTAGCTAGAGGTGGAGCGGGGGGACCAAAACGTGCGGAAACATTGCTCGAGATATTTCTCGGCCTTCTTGTTTTAAGGCAAATATTTTCCAAGAATTTACTCGTACAGAATACTGGAAATTCCTGTGGAGTTATGTTACGTCAACATTTTGCAACATTCAACAAATTTTCTTCTATAAAATGTACTTTCACCTGTTTCAGGATGATTTTAAGTTTTTCCGAATGACAATGAAACGAATGAAAAATGAAACGAATGAAAAATGAAATGTAAACTGCTAATTGTTTGTTTTATTATAAATTTATAACGATGTACAACTTTTTATATTTTTAAATTTTACTTTTTTTTATTTTTGACGAATTTCTTTTTTATATAGAAAATTTGCACAATGGTAATGCAATTATGTTTTAAAATTAGTTTTAAAAGTTTTAAAAAAGAAATTAAAAATAAACTTATTTTAAATTTATATTTATGATACTAATACTAATGCTTTGTCAACATTACTGTCAAACTAAATTACATTTTCCTTGAACTGTCATATTATTGAAAAGTCAGTTATTTTACTGATATTTATTGTTCTGTCAAAGGTGTCAAATCATATAAAATTCTTTCTTTATAATAATATAGTATATTTTGTAACTAGTGCGGTGAGTTGTCAATTTGACACGAGAGCGAAATTGGGCTCACATTTGAGCGCACATTCGCTCGAGAAGTCAATTGACAATACCGCCCGTGTTACAAACAATATTGCTTATTACTCATGCGAGGGGATGTATCTTACAAGTTTGGGATCCACCTGCCATCAAAAAAAAAAAAAATAGATTAAAAAATGAAGAATTTGCTTTTTCAAATGTCTATGGTGGTGTGGATTCGTCATAAGAACTCTCTTCAGTCTCTGGTATCACCATAGAATTTTCACTCATTTTAAAACGTTTTCTTTAATTTTAATTTAGATTTTTTAATGAAAAAAAATTCTGTCACTTTTACGTCACTTTTAATATTGACGTCTAGCTAGATTGTATTTATTTTATTTTTTATTGTTTTTTTAATGTAACCTAGCGATATTGAATATTTTACTGCGGTACCCAAGTTACATGGAAATTCAACCAAAAGTGGCATTTCGCATACTAAAAAACGTGCGCCAGATAATACTTTTAACGCATGAGTAATAAAAAAATATTATTTTAATTATTGTCTCAAACAAATTTACGTATTTTTTTAAATTTACGTAAGTTATGAAACGTTTGACAACTCAATGACCTTGTCAAACTATTCATATTTCATGTGTAAGATCCTATATTACCAATGCTAAATAGTATTTGCTAGTTGATTATCTTTTTGTCAAATTCGAACGAATATGTTGTAACAATTTTCTAAATTTTGTTACACAATCAATCGATTCTATCATTAATATCTTCGTTATTATTACAAGTTTGAGGTTTTTGAAAAATCAATATTTAAGCTGCCAATCTAATATCACCAGTAAGTATAAAATCTTCGTTTCACGGCATACGCATTAATTAAAAGTTTGTTAATAATGTTTAATAACTAATAAAGTTCAATAATAATTTGTCAAAAAGTTGTCATTTATGCACTATCACTAACTATCTGTTGGGCTAGTTACAAACAGAAATGTCAAGCGATGGTCGGTAAGTATAAACAGTATATTTATATAAGTATTGTATTACATTATTTTATCTGTGTATGCTTAAATTGAGCTGTGAAATCAGAAAACATCTATAATCGTACCGGCGAGAGAAAGCATCCCGTCTCGACGAGTTTAGCATTGTTCTGCGCATAACCCCACTTTAATTTGAGTGCGCGGTGTTTAGTTGTCCGTATTTAAAAGACTGAAGCATATTTCTTAACACAAACTAACCTGCGCGTACCTCGGCGCGTCCTTTGCTCCTCCTACCTCGGCGAAGTATAGCTGCATTCTCTCGGCGGTTCGGTTAGGTTATAGTATAGTTAAGTCAAATTTGTCAAATGTCATTAGGTTACTAACTAGTTTCTTAATTAAATCTAAAAAATGTTTGGGGTAAGTTATAAAGTCATTTGGCAAACTAATATTATAGTAGATATGTCGAACTGATAATGTCATTGGGTCACTAACTTATTCTTTATTCTAAATTGTCAAATGAAAAATGTTTTCTGCGATAAATTAAAAATGTCATTGGATTAACAACAAAATCAATATTTGTGATCAAATCTCACAAATGTTATTTATTTGTTTGGATAGATGCAAGCCTTGTCAAAACAAATCAAACTAATCATAGATAAATCAAACTATCTATGAGTAAACCAAACTTATGTTATTGCGTTATAATCTTAATCCTTACATTTAATTTTTAAACTGGTAATATCATGGAGTCTAACAACATCACTCTCAATTGTCAAACACAACATACTAAAGCGTGTCTCAGAAAAAACTTGAATTTCGAATTCTGTGTGTCAATTGTTGAGTCCGCCATATTTAGAATTTGTTTAATTAAACCATTTAAATTTACAAAAATGATGCTTTATAGCTGGGAAGATCGTTTGTTAATAGTGAAAACCCATTACAAATATGAAGAAAATGTTACTGTGTCGATTCGCAAGTTACCTGATGATTTCGGCGTACGTAATCGACCGGCGAGGCCTGCAATTGAAAATTTGAGCGGAAGTTTTCATTAAAAGATGAAAGAAACATAATCCGTAATCGACCACAAGGATCGGAAGAAAACATCGCAGCTGTGAGTTTCAGTGCGGCAGAACGTCCAAACACCTCCACCCGACATCGTTGCGAGGAATTAAACGTCCATCGCAGCACCCTTCATCGATTTTTGAAAAAAGATTTCCACCTTCACACTTACAAGATCCAGCTGACTCAACAGATGCAGACTAGCGACCATAGACAGCGCAGAAACTTTACCCACTGGATCTTGGAACAAATGTAAACTGACGATGAATACCATAACAAAATAATCTTTAGTGACGAAGCTCATTTCCATCTCAGCGGATTCGTTAACAAAATGTCGGATCTGGAGAGATGAATAACCACATGCCTTTCAAGAACCTCCATTATATCCTCAAAAAGTGGCAGTATGGTGTGCCATATGGGCAGGAGGTATAATCGGACCGTACTTTCTTGAAAATATTGAAGGAGGCACCGTGACTGTCGACGGCAATCGTTACGGGCCATGTTGGCAGACTTTTTTATGCAATAATTGGACGGAATGGACTTAAATGAGATGTGGTTTCAACAGCATGGCGCCACGTGTCACACCGCACGCGAGACAATAACGTGGTTGCAAATAAAGTTTCCAAGTCATGTCATTTCTCTGTTTACATCCCCTGTTCCTTTCATCCTTTCCATCATTACCAAACCACTACCATCCTCATTCATGCACTGTTTCTATTTCTTCCTTAACACTCTCTCTCTCTTTCGGTCCACTCTCCTTTTTTTGCACTCTGTTAACCAATACATCCACAAGTCCTTTCCTACCCCTCATACACCACAACTCTTATACTTGTCATTCATCCAATACTTTCGCCCTCTTTCTTCGTAGCTGCATCTAAACCTGATAATTAATAACTGGGTATTCAGGCCGATTGTTGATTTTAAGTATTTAGGCAGTTCTTAAAAAAATTTGTATTTCCACATATTCCTTACTATATCTACTCTCCAATATTTTCCTTTGACGTTCTTACAGTTCAACTTCCTTCAACCTTACCACTAGCCAATCGCCAACTCGCACACCTTTCCTCCTAAGCCTCTCCATTTCCATAATAGACATACCACCTCCTTCATACAGTTTCCTTCTATTCTTTCCAAAATTTGTCTCTAACATTCATTCCTTCCATACTTGATACCCTGAATACTTCTTTTCAATTCTTTCCTCTGTCATTCCATTCATCTTACATTCATTATTTTGCTACTCGTCGGTTTGCTTCAATTCTTAGTTTAAATGCATTTAAATCCTGCAGTACTATGTAGGAAGTAATTGATCTGTCTGATTTCAGGGCCTTTTTAAAGAATTATAGCTGCACTTTTTCCACGCCTCCTTCTTCTACCACTCCCTATACTTCTGCTCCATACATCAATATACTCCGTCAACAAGCCTTCTATATCATCCCCTTTGCCCAGTAATTCGTGCTAAACACTTTTCCCCATACTTTCCAGAATCTTTCTCCCGCCACGTACGCTTTTTTAGCCACGAACTCTATATGCTCTTTATTAACCGCACCCACTCCCAAATACAAAGCCTAAATACTTATAATGTCGAACCTGTTCTATCTCCATTCTATTGCATTCGAACCTCTCCTTCTTACACAACCCACCTTTCTTAAACCTTATCCATTTTGTTTGATCCACATTTACAGTCAGTTTCCTTTTATCAAAAAATCTCTCCAATCTCTCAATCATTTCTTTCAATTCCTCCCCCGATTTTGCCAGTATTACCACATCATCTGCGCACGCCAGTCTCCACACTTTCTTCCTCCCAACCACCATTCCCCTTGCTTATCCAGCAGTCAGGACCTTCCCCAAAACTGCCACATTGAAAAGTGCTGGGCTAAGCGGGCAGCCTTGCTTAAGACCCATATCTACTCGACTAAAAGAAATCGCTCGACTTACTATCTCTCCCACTTTGACCATGCACCACGTTCCTGTATACAGACGCGCGACACAATCTCTCAATTTTCTAATTGTCCCCTTTTTTCAAACATTCCCACAACAATTTCTTATTTACAGTATCATAAGTAGCCTTTAAGTCCAGAAACAGAGCAAAGAGCTTACTTACCCTTGGGACTTGCTAATTACTGGTCGATTATGTACCTCAGGGTTATTAAATGCTCAGTAGTTCCCCTTCCTTCTCTAAAACCTGGTAGCAACTTTTCTGGTAGCAACTTTTGCCCCGCCACTTCCTCCCCTAAAAGTCTTTCTAATAATTTCGTCAACATTTTATAGGATGAATCCATGAGCGATATACCCCTATAGTTTCTCATTTCATCCCTCTCACTACTTTTGTAGACCGGTATCACTTCCCCCACCGTCCAGCTTCCTGGCACTCCAACTTCTTTCCGCCATATTCTATTGAATTCGTCTGTCACTATCTCCAAACATTGCTCGTTTGCCATCTTCCATGCCTCATTCGATCCCCCGTCTTCACCTGCCGCCTTTCTTTCTTTAAGGATTTTGCCAGATTTACCACCTCCTCCACTGAAAATTCCTCTGCTTCCACTATCCTATTACAAAGTTCTTGCCTCATCGGTTCTGTTTCCAATCGTCTATCTCAGTGTTTTTCAATGTGGGGGTCGCGACGGCCTGGGTGGTCGCGAAGCCTTTCTAAGTGGGTCGCGAAGCCTCTTTAAAGGGATCGCAGTTATTTTAAAAATTTAAATAAAGAGCCTTTAAGATAAGTTCACTTGTGACAGTAGTAGACAAAAACATCGTCTTACATTGAGTATCAAAGTTTGAGGTTTTTAATGCTTGCAAATATTATTTTTGTAGGAGACTGTAGACATGTAAACTTATAACGTCGTATACTGTCGAAAATATACTTGGTATGTTAGAAAAGTATCCGACCTTTAGCCGGTAAGGAAAAACTGGCATAACTGGAGCATTGGAAACCTAATCACCCTCAAAGTAGTCTCCTTGGGATTACACACACTTCTCCCAGCGGTGCCGCCATTATTGGAAGCATTCCGAAAAAGCCTCTTTCGGAATCGACTTTAGCTCCGCTGTCGTTGCAGCCATATTGTCCTCTCTTGTCTGAAATCGCGTTCCTTTCAATGGCCTCTTGACTCTGGGGAATAGCCATAAGTCGCAGTGGGGCATATCACGAGAGTAAGAAGCCTGTCAAACCAGAGGAGTCTGTCTTTTCGCCAAAAAATTGTGAACCCAGTGCGAAGAATGTGCTGGAGCATTGTCGTGATGGAGTCGCCAATTTCCTGATGACTACAACTCCAGTCACAATTTCTCAGATAGTCACACGACGGTCCCGCATCACCACAGCGTTCACTTTGACTGGTCATTTCGGCAAGTAGATGGCCGACCAGAGCGCGGCTCGCCTTCCACCGATCTGCGACCGTCTTTAAACCGGTGGCACCACTACTTAATCTGTGTGATTCCCATAGCATCGTCACCGAAAGCCGTCTGAATCTTCCGAATGGTTTCCACCTGGTTGTCGCCCAGTTTCTGGCAAAATTTGATGCAGTAGCGCTGCTCCAGTCGTTGCGTCATTTTACTTGCATTGAAAAACCGACAAGAGCAATACACACTACGTCACTCGAACACTGCTCGACAGCAACAGCCGCTATCTACAATTCACGCATGCGCACGAAGGTTCAAGGTCGGCTCGTGCAAGCGCGCTTGATTCAAATCCATCAGGTTTTCAAAATAAAAAATAAAAAAATAATATGCGCGGAATGGTCTATAGTTGAATTATCTAGCAAAGTCGTATAGCTGCTTTAGGATCAAGTAACAGATTTAGGATTCACTTTTTCCCAGTGTTTTCTTACAATTCTTTTTTCTAATTCTGAAAATGCTTTTGTTTCTCTACTCTCACTAGGAGTTGAAGCTGACGGTTGTTTTGATCTTTTTAGAAACTCAACCATTTTGAATTTTTACGTCAATAAAATCAAATACGCCAATTCACAATTCAAACAAAAGTTTACGTTCGTCAAACAAATGCTAAATTGGCAGTATCGCGTTATTCCCGTATCGCTCATTCACTCGACTATCATGTTCGCCGCACTCGAGTGCGGCATCAGCCACGCATGCCGTAATTACAAGGTGAAGTAATAAGAAAAGTACAGCAGATATACCTACAACTTAGTTGCATTTTCCAGAAGGGAGTAGACTTTTAAAATTTTTTACCCTTTTTGGGTAATAGAGTGACATTTTTTTATAACATATATGTAGGTATATATCTATGTTTACATACAAATATTGGATATATTCCCAGTATGATAAATTAAATAAGTAACACAGATAGGGGCTATTGTATTGCTCTTGTCGTATCACTTTCCCGTGGAGGCGTTTGCCGATGGGGTAAAAATATGTTTGACATATGTAAATAATTACGTATTTAGCCGATATCTTATTATAAAAATAAGTAAAAATGATGTACGGATTCGATATTTGTATCATTAAAAATACAAGCTAGAAACAGCGGAGGGTAGTGTAGGCTCGCGAAATATGTTTCCATACTAAGGGGGCCGCGGTATGAAAAAGGTTGATAAACACTGCTCTATCTCAAATTTGTCGGTCACTCGTTGTTTTCTACCTCCGTTTTTCCTTAGGAACTGCCACACCTGCGCTTCATTATTAATGTTTGATATCTCTTCCACCCTTTTCATTTCCCCATCTTCTTTTTTGTCTTCATAACTCTCTCAAGCTGTAATTTTTGTTTCTTAATTGTTTCTGCTTTGACTCCCTTTCCTTCTCTCCATCTGTTTATCACCTTTCTCAACTTTTTCTTTTTTCTCCTGCAGTCTTCATCAAACCATGTAGCTTTGGTTCTAGTTATCTTGATAGTTTTAGCCACCATTGAGGAAAATCAGGAAATCCAGTAGTCCATTTTTTTTTAAGTTTGGTTCGATGCGATTACCGGGTTTGCCGACCCTTCGAACACTGCGGCCTATTGGTAGCCTATTGTATTCTATCACATTCACTTAGGCCCAGAAAACCTGTTGTTATAGTAAATTGCGCCAATTGCGCTGGAAATAGAACTCGGACCTCTATACTTGTCAGTTAGTGCTCTAACATGAGGCCACGAGCGTCACCACTACGCCACTCGCGCCGGCAAAAGTAGCCCATACTGCAAAATGAATTTCGAAATTTCGTCCAAAGAGTACACTCCTGCCAACAGAGCAACGGAGGCCATTCATCCGATATTTTGTTTTATGTGTAAATGTCACTACTTCATCTGTACATATCAAGAAGAAACTGTAAATTATACATTAATCTTATATATTTTAATAAGTTTTTAAAATTCAAGTTCTTGCTGAGACACCCTTTATAATGTGTAGACTGTGTAAACTGGATTGTTAGGTTAATAATATCACGAGTATCTCAAGATGCTATTGTACTGCTAAGTTTTTTTAGACTGAATTGTCAAAGCAATGTAATCAGTAATGTAATCAGTATGTCAAACCGAAAATGTCATTCAGGAAATAACTTATTTCTTAATACTTATGTGATATGTGACCTAAATATCAAACACAGGCGGTAATTGTAAAAAACTGTAATAAGCTGTTATAAACTGAACTGTCAAACCGTCGTGAATAAGACAAACTAATAATAAAATTCTATACAAATTTCGTGGGTCAATCATCTGGGTTTATTTCATGATATTTTATTCATTTTATTGTTGGTAGTAATAATATAGATTCTTGTTGATCATCAGTTATTTGATTTGATTTGAAGCTGATGTCTTAAAAATGTAAAATTAACTCGGAAACTAGACGAAATTTTGAAAAATATTAAAAAAGGAATAAAACCTGACGAGTATAAAATTTCTAATTTCTATAACAGACCCTGTTATTTAATGATATTTTGCCTACCTAGTTCGTAATCATAATTTTGTCTATCTAGTTGGATTTACATTTTCCTTGTCCCAAAGACTCGAAAATAACTCGAAAACTAAACTAAATTTTCTAAAAAAAAAATCTCTAGAAACTTGTTTATATACTAATACTAAAAATAAACCTTTTTATTTAGTGATTTTTTGTTTGTAAATTTGGTAATAATCAACTTCTAAAGCAAATCAAAACCTCGTTTTTAATTCATATTTTTGTTGCCTTAAAATTTTTTGAAAAATATTTCAAATAAAGCTTGTAGGGAATTAAATTTTCTAATGTTGATATCTAATGATTTTCTATCTATCGGTAGAAATTTCTTGTAAATATAAGTACAGGGTGTGTCAGAACTCCACCCAGAAACTTTCAGGGTTCATTCTATGATTCAAAATAAGCATAAAACTCTTAATACATATATGGTCAATAACGCTTTACCAACGATTTACAAAAATGTTTTACCAGTAACACAAGCAATTTACAAAAAAATTAAAAAAATTTGCCTCCAGTGAACAGCCGACAACACTGCAATAAAATCTAACTGTTCGACATGCTTCAGTTACATGTGACAGTAGTAGACAAATGCTCTGACTGCAGTTTTGTACCCCATTTCAGATAACCCCATAAAAAATACAGGGGATTCAGTTCTAGGGAGCTGGCCGGCCATGGTATAGGACAGTTCCTGCCTATCCATTTATCAGAATACCTTATTTCGAGACATTCACGGGGCTAGCGACTAAAATGTGTTGGTGCACAGTCATGCATAAACCACATTTCATGTCACATTTGTACATCGATTAGACCTGTTCGATCCATTGAGTGGATTACATTACATTTGTGTAAGCCGCCGGAAACACAAATGGACCTATCAAATAGTTGCCAACAATCCCACATCAAACATTAATTGAAAATCTGCGTTGATAACCTCTTCCATGAATTGCGTGAGGATTTTCTTCAGCACACAAGTGCAAGTTAAGGTTATGGCAAGTGCAAGTTATGGCTCCTTCCCTAGTAAACGCAGCCTCATCGGTTAAAAGCATCAACTCTGGAAACGGTTCATTCTGTTGTGGGATATTCAAGAACCACCTACAAAACTATACCCGTATAGCAAAGGCATTAAAATTCAGTGCCTGGACCTTGTGCATTCTAAAAGGGTGTAAGAGCTGTTCTCGAAGAACTCACCACACTGTTAAAGCACTGGTTCCAAATTCGTGTGCCACAGTTCGAACACTAGCTCTCGGATTATTGTCAATAGCATACAAGACATTTTCTCTAATAATTAAAATAATTTACAAAACCATACAAAACATGCAGAATCAGCAAACAAAAGTCTGAAACTAAAATTAAAACCTCATTAAAAAGAACTAAGAAATTTTACCACCCTATAAACATATACATAAACACCTGTACATCGCTCATCTCCCTACTCTTCAAATCCTATTCAATGTACTTTACAAATTAAACCGCAACACTCAATAACCTACCCCGCGCCCCTGCTCTTTCCACCTTTTCCCTCTGATTAGAAAAGATAGTCCCTTCGCGCTCTCGCCCATGCACTCACTCCAATCCTTCCCTCGCCTTCTCTCCTGTTCATTCAACTCCTCCATCGAGCATTCCTCCAACTAATGACTCCGCATATCCTCCTTCATCCCACACACAATACACCTCATTCATCTAATGTCTCCTGCCACGCTCTTCATTACCACACCTAAATCTCGGGAACACTGACTGGTCCTATGACCCTTTATTTGTGCTCAAATACTAGGAAGACGGCCGTGCACATGTAACTGACTGTGGCCTTTGTGAAATTTGCTAGCCTCTATTTTGGTATGGCGCTCTAGTTCACATCTATTAACCTGTCTTTTGGAATCAGTTTCCACTGAGCACCCTCACTTTTTTCACTTCCAACCCCTCGGATGATAACCCGCCTTTCTCGTACAGCTTCCTTTTATTCAGCCCCCAACCATTCTCTCTGATACCACTTAACCCCACTTCATTCACTATTCGAAAGATTTCCTTTATTATCGTTTCATCTCCTAACGCATCCACCTTATATTCGAACTGGATCACTCTTTCCGCCGCATTTACCGCCACCTTACACGCACTCACTTCCTGAAGGACAATATGTCCCGGCGTCTACCTATCAAGTTTCAATACTTTCTTGCAAAACAACTAGCTGCACCCTTTCGATCTTCTCTTCCTCTTTCGTTTCCCATACCTCACAATCATGCAGTAACACGATTCGCACAAGTACCTTCCATATCATCCCTGCTGCTCTAAAGTTTCCGTCAAAGTTTCTTTTCCAAATCTCCCAGATACGACCTGCCGCCACCCATGCTTTCTTAGTAACATATTCTGTGTGCTCTTTATTACTGTATTCAGTAGCAAAGACACCCCAAATACTTAAATTAACTGACCTCCTCTATTTGAGTACCATGCCATTCAAACCTTTCATTCCTATATCGCCCACCCCTTTTAAACCGCTTCCATTATATTTTTCAACAATCACCCTTAAATCTCTCTTTTCGAAATACCTACAGAGCCTTTCAATCACGTCCTTCATCTGACTCGCCGATTTTGAAATACCGCCATGTCATCCGCATATGCCAAGCTTCTTTTTCCCAATCACCACTCCTCCAGCTTGACCGGACTGTAGAATTTTCTCCATATCCACCACATACAGATTGAAGAGTGTGAAACTCCAATTAAGGTTGCCAACTCAAGGCTGCCCCTTGTCTCTGGTCCTTCCTCACCTCAAAATAGTCAGATTCCCAATCGTTCACTACTACCATACATACGGTTTCCTCGTACAAATCCCGGACGTACAAATCCCGAACGTTCACACTCTCCTATTTACCGAGTCATATGCAGCTTTCAAATCAATGAAAAGAGCAAACAGGCATCCCTTTCTGATTTCCTGGTCTATGATGACTCTTAAGGTCACCAAGTGCTGCACCGTGCTCCTTCCTTATCTGAACCCCGCTAGTATTTCAGGCAAAAGATTCATTTAATTGATTTCCTTTCTCAAGCGACAATCCAGGATTTTAGCAAATATTTTGTTCATGAGGAGTTCATCAAAATTATCCCTCTATAATTTATAGAGGGAGAGATTTATAGAGATTTATAGAGCTAGCGCGTCTCTCGTTCCACTCTAAAAGACCGGTTGAATTATCCACACTTTCCAGCTGACTGGTATACCTCTCCCCCTCCCTATCCTATTCAATTCCGCAACATTTTTCTCTAATGCCGCAGTACGAATTATTCTATCACGTCCTGTATCTGTCATAGAACTCTCAAATATTCCATGTTCTCGAAGAAGTCAATGAATTGCTGCAAATGTTGTATGATGAGGCTTGCAGCTGCTCGGCCGTTGCCGTTAGCAGAAACAAGCTAAATGCATATCTGCTACTTCTTCGAAAAAAAAAATATTTTTGACACTATTGGGTAGATTTATGTGCAAAACACAATTTTCAATAAACTAAAAGTGGACATGATTTTCGTAAAACAATGGTAAATTGAATTGTCGAGTATCACTTTAACCAAGCGTTTTTGACCTCATTATTCAGAGTTTTATGCTTATTTTGGATCCTAGAATCAGCCCTGAAAGTTTGTCAGTGGAGTTCTGACATACCCGGAATATTGAGTTTGTATAAATTAATCTTGAAACAAAGTCAAAATTTTCTTACTTTATAAATTTCTTGTTTCAACAAAAGCAAACCTCCATGAATTTTTTTTTTTGGCATGAATGTCGTTATCGTAATTGCATACCTTAAACTCAGGTAAAAAACTCACATTGGTTTGTGTAATCTATCTCACTTGGGTACTGACTTCATCTGAAGCATCCAACTAGTATAGTAAGTCAATTTAAAGTTTTTTTGAAAATTAAATTCTTTATAATCGAACGTTACCTAATGTCAAATATAAACTATAATTTAATGGACGTGTTATAAATTGCATCTTGACTATCGAAAACTGGCTGAGAGCTGAGTTATATGAAGGAACAAGTTAGAATTGGGCAAGGTTAATAACCATAACACTTGTGAGGATAAAAAGAAGTCATATGTTGTTTAAATTTTGAATTACATCATGAGTTCAAGCACCAGGTCGAATAAATATTTTTTAGTGATTTGCAAAAGGGTCAAATTTTAGGTTTCATTAAAAACAGGACAATATCAGTATCAAGTAGCTTCTTGTAGCTTTTTCCACATTTTCTGTTATATCTTTCCACCGACGGAATTTTTTTCACCCGTTCCTCGTAACGTAATAATTGTTAAAACACAATTGATAAAAAAAAATCAAAGTAGGTTGTCAATGTCAAAGTGATCATAACTCTTAGTAATGACAATTGCACCTGTTAAAATGACCATTTGCATCTGTCAAAATGACAAACATTTTAATGGATATCATTTGATGAGGAATGAAAACTATTTGGCGAATGAGTCGGAAATGAGATATGAAAACACCAATTAAACAAGTTAAAAACATAAACTCATGCAAAAATCTATGATTTCTTCTACAACTAAACATCAACTAAGGACCTAACACCTAAAAATTATGAGAACAAAGAACATTAAAACACCAAATCATATCATCTTGCAAAAGGGGGAATTCTAAACCTTCCCCTTATACACTGGCATTAAACTAGACTCGGCTAACACGCTAAAATCTATTTTATTAGCGACGGTTCTGTTTCACTCAGCGCTAACCTGTAGCATTCGTTATTAGATCTGCCGGAACGATTGAACCTCCTCACACTTCGAAAAGCAGGAAGCCAACCTAGTCTAGCTAAAGACCCTATGTGTCTTTTATCGACTCTCGATGTCGGTCTGAACCAACCACTTCTTGCTACCGAACCTGTACACCATATTATAAAAATATTAGTAATTATCTTACAAGAAGTCATAATTGTTTTAACAAGTTTGGTGACAATTATCTTTGAAGTTTATTTTGTTTAATGTATTTAACTTAAGTTCATATACATTAGTATAGTTAATATCGTACCTTAGTTACTGAGTAAAGTAAGTTATTAGTTTGTGTTTGTGTGAGTAAATTTTAAGGTCAAAAATGGCGATTTGCCAAATTTGTATACTTTCACGCGGAACATCTGTTAAGTGTTAGAGGGACCGGAAAGTAATTTAACATTAAATTCAAACAGATGAGTTTTTAACAAGTTATTTTTAATCGATGATGTAACCACCCACTTTATCAACAACCTTTTGCCATCTAGTGTGCAAATTTTCAATGCATGATCGATAAAAGTCAATTGGTTTTTGTGCAAAATATCTGGAGGCATTTTGGACGTCATCCAAATTTTCAAATTTTTGTCACTTAGAAAATGTTGTAGCGCCGGAAAAATGGAAATCCGATGGCACAATATCGGTCGAGTATGGTGGGTGAGGAAATACCTCCCATCTAGGGTTTCTGAATATCCGCAATTTTTCAAAACCGCGGTTTTCGGTTTTTGAAAATTTTAAAACCGCGGTTTCGGTTTCGGGTTCGGTTTTTAAGAACGTTTGGCCTGATATTTATTGTCTGGATAAAGTGGTTCATAAAGATTTTCCGCCAATATTAAAGCAGAAAATTTATTGCAACTTTCGAAGGAGCTAATAAGCATCTGGCCAATTCTGATAATTCCAGATTTTCACGGGTCTTCAAACGTTCCATGATATTTTTCATTGAAGCTTTGCTTATATCAGCACCAATTAATTTCTGTTCCAAGAATGCTATTACACCTCATGCCGTAAATATGTTAGAATCATCGCTGATTTCTGTTGTTACTGCTACGCTTACTGGAGATAAAGTTTCATAACAATTGGAAATTAACATTTTCAATTAAATGCACTGAATTTAAATCTGTTTAATTACGACTGAATACGAGACGAATTACGAGAGAATCTGTAATATTACGACTTTTAAAAGAATAAAGTTTTCTTAAATTGGTTCAATAGAGGACCTTGTCTTGATGTCCATTGCTAATTCAATTTCCTTTTCAAAAAGAGCTGTTATGTTTCGTTGTAGGAAACTTTATCGGAGTTAAACAAAAATAATTTTCAAGTTTTCTTACCATTTGTAAATAACTTTTAATTGCAGCATCTTCTTCGACGTAATATTCATTATCCACATCTTCGTGCGATTTTTCAGGAAATAAATCTTCATCTTCACTACTGCAGCTGCATTCTACTTGAGATGATTTCTTGTAAAAAGTGTCGCACACAGCGAGATGAATTGTATGATTAATGCAAATTTTTGGTTCAGCAGGACAATCTGTACCATTTTTTTAATTACCCGGGCATCGTCATGTGTAATATCTTACTCAATAATAATCCCACGGCAAAAACTCCCAGACTCAATCAATTTTTTTTTGCGACTTTTATTTTGAGGTTTTTGCGACCAGAAATTGAAAACCGTGTTGAAATCGCTCGATAACTAACGCCGTGATGGTCCGCCAAAGTTAGATCTACCGAGGATTAGTTGCATTTGTTTTTTCAAAATTTCGCAGCTGCCGCTACAAATTCGATGCTTTGAAAAATTGAAAAAATGGGGTCGGAAAGCGAGACAGAAAACCGCTTTGCAAAATATTTAACAGCGACGTCGCGACGCCACCGCAAAGTTCAATTTCCTAACGCGGCATCTGGTTTTTCCGCCTTAGTTTTTGTAATTTTCAAGCTAGCGAAACAAGTGTGACGTTTTGTTGAAGAGAAAGCTTGCCAGGAAGCGCTAGTGTAACCGCGTTGCAAAATCTTTATAGCGGCGTCGCGACGTCGCCGCATAGTTGATTGGTGGTGATTCTTAGGCTGTAGTTTTCGCAAAAACAAACAAATTTGATGTTTTGGTAAAGGGAAAGCTTGTGGTAAAGCGCGACTAAAAACCGGATAGCGAAATTTTTTACAACGGCGTCGCGACGTCACCGCGAACTTCAACTTTCTAATCCAAGTCACCCACAATATCATTTCTGAAACTGATACTAAATGAATCTAAATATTTTTCGGCATTTATTACGATATTATTTGCAGAACAAGTTCCTTCAATTCGCAGAAAGCCAAAATTGTTTTCTCCATGAATATTAATATTTAAGTATTTTCGGCATCTCAAACTAGTCCACTAATCTAGCGTAGTACTATTTCTTTGTCCAATTGCTTTTAATTCTTGAAACTTTAAAATCATTGCATTCTTTCTTCGTATTCCTTTTGAATTAAGGTCATAACACCTGAAGAACATTTTGGAAGGATTTGGTTGGGAAACCGGCTAGCCAAAAGGTGCCAAAGCATTGCTTTCGGAAAAAATAAGATTTCTAAATTGCTCGAACACATATACCATCGATGTTTGCCATTATTGCAACAACAGTATGCAATGTTTGAAAGAGCACTAATTCAATGTACTTTATTTTTATTTACCTTTAAATAAAACCGAAATCCGCGGTTTTTTTTATGACGGTTATGCGGTTTCGGTTTTTGCATAGGAAACCGCGGTTTTGCGATTCTGCTGAACTAGAAACCCTACTCCCATCCCAATTCATCAATTTTTTCCACAGTTCGTCTTGCACTACGCGTTCTTGCAGTATAGTGTTGCATAATAACGCCTTTTTGGCTGATAATCGTTGGCCACTTTTTAATTAAAGATTGATTCACTCGATCTAGTTGTTCAAAGAAGAGGTCTGTATTCACAGTTTGTGACAAAAGTCCAAAATGCAATATTCAGATATTTTGCAATAGAACCCACTGGTATTTATCGATCCGGCATTAAAAATTTTCACACTAGATGGCAAAAGGTTATTGATAACAAGGGTGGTTACATCATTGATTAAAAATAAAAACTTGTTAAAAACGTATCTATTTCAATTTAATGTTAAAACACGGTATTACTCTCCGAACCCCCGATTTTTCTTGTTCACAATTATTAGTTAAGATTTATTTAAGAAAATCTTAACTAAATGCACTATGTAGCTATAATAAACTAATTTAATCAGTCCAGTCTTGAATATTTAGTATTATCTGGATTGACTTTTCTTCATGTTAGTTGGATATACCTACAAATTATATAGTCTAGTCCATTTTATATATTTTATCGATCTCTGATAGATATTAATCATAGCGACAGATAACACAATGTAATAGGTAAAAGCTTTTTACATTTCCGTTAGTTAAATGTCGCGTGGGTGACTTCTTTTATCGTCACCATACACGAATCCATTTACAACTAAACGGAACAGCATTATCGAATATGTGTACTGAGTACTATTACCTAAATTTAGTTTTATTTAAAATAATAACATTTTATGTAGGTCCTGTTCTTATTTATTACAATAATCCACTTGTTGTTAGTATAGAATAACAAGAGAATTTCATTTCTTGTACAATGAGAATTCGCAATTATTGTTTACTACAAATATACAGTGACGTGTTAAAGTTTTTAATCAAACCAATAATTTCTTAATTTGCCGTTTTTGGGATAATCGCTCGGATACGTCAATATTTAATTGGTTTTATGTTTTGTCGTAAAACAAAATTCGTAACGTCATGGTGTTTGCGCTATTTTTTTACCTCAAAATAAAAGTCGCAAAAAAAATTTGATTGAGTCTGGGATTTTTTGCCGTGGGATTATTATTGAGTAAGATATTACACATGACGATGCCCGGGTAATTAAAAAAATGGTACAGATTGTCCTGCTGAACCAATTTTTTATTCTCCATTTGGATAGACGTTTAATTTGTCTAAATGGTGCTGTCAAAATTTTGATATGTTACATTAGAAAATTTTCGAAAATAACTGATTTGAATTTTAAGAAAACATGTCCTCAAACAAGTCAGTTTTATTTTCAAAAAATACACATTTTTATAAACTCTCTTTTTTCTCCACCTTTTTTTAAATTGCGATTTTCACTTTTTGCTTCTGATTTGGGCGATGTAATTTTTTTTTGATAAATCAAGGGAGCTTAGTTCATATCAGTTCAGTGTAGCTACTACACGTAGACAAACCTTTATCGAGTTTGCCACTGCAAAAGGAATGATAATTAAAAGCACGATGTTCCCTCACAAACAAATCCATAAAGGAACATGCATATCGCCGGATGAGCGAACCATCAATCAAATAGACCACATTCTAGTGACATCCAGACATAGCTCAAATATAATAGACTGTGGAACAATGAGAGGAGCAATATCAAATTCCGATCACATGCTAGTCAAGGCAACACTGAGGAAAAACATTGACAAGGCAAAATCAATACCCACGAGAAGAACAAGACGTTTCAACACAGAAAAATTAAAAGGCGAGAAAGTGAAAGAGAGATACCAACAAAGAGTCAAGGGATGTATGACAGAGCTAGAGACGGCTGAAACCAATATAAAAGTAGAACAAAGGTGGGAAACAATAAGAGAAGGTATCACAAAAACAGCAGAAACAGAAGTTGGATATAGAACGAAGAAGTCAAAGGTAGCATGGTGGGATGAGGAATGCAGAAAAGCAGTAGAGAAAAGAAATGAATCCAGAAGTAAACTCATCCAACGGCCAACAAGAAATAGAAAAGATGAATACGAGGAACTAAGAAGGAACACCAAGAAACTGATGAGAAGAAAGAAGAGAGCACTGTCGTATTCCCAAATACAAAAACTGGAAGAATCACATGGAAGGAAAGAAAGCAAGAGGATATATAATATATTAAGAAACACCAGACAAGATTTTCACCCAAGGCCATCTATTTGTAAAAACAAAGAAGGAAAATGCATAGTAGAAACAAAAGAAGATATGGAAATATGATTGACATTTTGCGAACCTATTGACTCAAGCAGAGAGAGAAAATGACAACTACGGAAAGGAAGAAAGACTAACGGCATGACCTCTATTAACAGACCCCACTTACGAAGAGGTACTCAAAACCATACAAGAGCTAAACAACGACAAGGCACCTGGCATAGATAATATTGCGGCAGAATTAATACGGAACGGAGGGGAAACACTAGCCAAAAAATACAGAAACTGATCACCGAGATATGGAAAGAAGAAAGAATCCCAGAAGAATGGAACACAGCGTATGGTCATATGTCCCATTTACAAAAAAGGTAACAAACATAACTGTAACAACTACAGTGGAATATCGCTGCTCTGTGTAACATATATATATAAAATATTCACAAGTATACTACGCCAAAGCATAGCAGAATATGGAAAGGAAATCATAGGGAAGTATCAGGCAGGTTTCAGAGGAATAGGATCAACTATTGACCAGATCTTCACCACCCGACAAATACTAGAAAAATCATGGGAGTATAATGTACCAATATATGAGCTATTAATTGACTTCAAGGAAGCCTACGACAGTATAGACATGAACAGGCTATATGGAATAATGGAAGCTTTCGGCATACCAACCAAGTTAGTGAGATTAACCAGAACAACAAAGATAGACTCAAAGGCTGTAGTGAGAATATAAGACCAAATGACAGACAGACTCTCAACCACTAAAGGATTGCGGCAGGGAGATGGACTTGCACCGAGGCTATTCAATATTGCATTAGAGAGGGCAATAATAAACACCAGTGAGAACGTCAACAGCACAAGAATACACAAATCACATCAAATAATTACCTACGATAATAATCTACGATATAGACGATAATAATCTAGTGGCCAGAACAGAACGGGAAATCAATGAAGTATTCAGCAAACTGGAAACACAGGCCTGTAAAATCGGACTGATGGTCAACGAAACAAAGACCAAACTACAGCCGATGAAACCAAGAAGAAGACTTGGCCATAATTACACAATAGGAGATAACATCTTAATTAGATCTTAATTAGAAACCAAATAGACTTTATTACAATAAATAAAAGGTTTAGAAACTCCATCACATCCACTAAAACTTACCCTGGAGCAGACGTATATACCGACCATAACCTACTGCTGTCAACACTTAAAGTACGCTTTAAGAGAACAGAGAAGAAGCCCCAATTGAAGAGACATGACATACAGAGACTGAAAGACCCCAACGTGATGCAACAAGTTAAAGACCAGATTAAAGAAGGTATGAACAAGATCAGAAGCCTTGCCAGCCGCAACATAGAACAACAAGTCGAAGCCATCACCAATGTAATGAAAACTGTTGCAGATAAAAACCTTTACACAAATCATAGAAAAAAGAAAAGCAAATGGATTACAGATGAGATCTTAGGTTTGATGGAAGAACGAAGAAAAACAAAGAGCAAAGACTTAAAGTCATATAAGCAAATCCACAACAACATTAAAAAAAGATCAAAGAAGCCAAAGAAAACTGGTGAAAAGAACAATGCTCTGAAATAGAAGAACTAGACAGAAAACATGACGTTTTAAATACACATAAAAAAATAAAGGATGCAGCTGGAATAAACAAACCACGACAGAATAACATAATTACCGACAAAAACGGGACTGCACTACTGAACGTGAATGACAAAGTAGCAAGATGACAACAATACATACAGACTCTTTATGCTGACGATAGCCGAACAGTTTCTAACACAAATAGCCCAGCACAAACAGGACCTTCTATAACTCATCAAGAAGTTCTTAAGGCAATTGGAAGACTCAAAAACAACAAGTCCCCGGGCCCAGATGAAGTTCTTGGCGATATGTTAAAGCTCATTGAGGAAGAATACCTAGACCTAATCACAGACTTATTTAACAACATATATGAATCGGGAGATATACCCGAGAAATGGCTAGTCTCTACGTTTATACCGATTCCTAAAAAAACCACAGCTAAACAATGCGAAGACTATAGAACTATCTGTCTCACAAGTCACTTCATGAAGGTCTTTCTTAAGATTATTTACGAACGAATATATCAAAAACTAGAAGAAGACATTAGCGAGACGCAATTTGGGTTTAGGAGCGGATTGGGGACTAGAGATGCCCTTTTTGGTCTGAGTGTTCTGATTCAGAGAGCAAGAGACGTGAATTGCGATGTTTTCACGTGTTTTATCGACTTCGAAAAGGCATTCGATAGGGTTAACTATGATTTGCTAACAGAAACCATAAAGCAATCAGGAATAGATGACAGAGATGCACGAATAATCAACAATCTGTACAGACAACAAACAGCATGTGTTCGTGTGGAAAATATAATGTCAAAGGAATTTCCAGTAGAACAAGGTGTCAGACAGGGCTGCGTACTATCCACGCTACTGTTTAACCGATACGCAGAAAACCTTTTTAAGAATGCACTCGAAGAAGAACAGATTGGGATAAAGATAAACGGGGAAATAATTAATAACTTAAGGTATGCAGACGACTCTGTACTAATTGCCGACAGTGCCGAAGGACTACAGAGACTGATTGATAAAGTAGTAGAGGCATGCGAACCACTTAATATGCGATTGAATGTGGCAAAGCCAAAAATTCTAATCGTCAGCAAAAATGCGTCTAATGCCCAATTCCTGGTAAATGGGGCCCAACTACAGAGAGTACCATCAATATCGTACTTGGGTGTAAATCTCAATGACCAATGGGATCGTAGTCGTGAAGTAAAGATCAACATAGAGAAGGCACGTTCTACATTTAACCAAATGAAGAATGTTTTGTGTAACATGCGCTTGAACATCCATCTTCGAACACGCATACTTAGATGCTACGTCTTCTCTAAGCTTTTGTATGGAGTGGAGGCATGGACACTCTCCGAGGCAACTAGTAAGCGACTGGAGGCCTTCGAAGCATGGTGCTATCGTCGAATGCTTTGCGTTTCCTGGACCCACCATGTTAGCAACGAAACCATACTCCTACGCATGCAAAAGGACAGAGAACTGCTCACAACAGTCAAACACAGAAAACTGTCATACTTTGGCCATATCATGAGAAACAGCAACAGATATAGGCTACTTCAACTCATCATGCAGGGAAAAATCGAGGGGAAGAGGTCACAGGGAAGACGACGGATCTCCTGAAGAATCTGCGACAATGGACCGGAAGAACATCGGTTGACTTGTTCAGATCGGCTGTGGATCGAATCTGATGGGCCATATTGATCGCCAACGTCCACTGAGGATATGGCACAATAAGAAGAAAAAGATAACATCTTCGAAGTAGTGCAACAAATCAAATATCTGGGAACTCAAATCAACAGTGAAAATGATATCAAACAGGAAATACAACAACGCATACTATCTGGAAACAGAGCCTACTTTTCAGTTTCACATATATTTAAATCCAAATCAGTCTCAAGAAAAACAAAATTCACAATTTACAAAACCATTATAAGGCCCGTAGTGACATATGGAAGTGAGACATGGACAATCACCAAATACTTGGAGGAAATATTAGTAAGATGGGAACGACGAATCCTAAGGAAAATATATGGACCGGTAGTAGAGGATGGGGAATGGAGAATCCGATATAATTTCGAATTAAAACAGAGATATAACCAGCCAGATATTGTCGAATTTATAAAATTACAAAGACTAAAATGGGCGGGACACTTGGAGAGAATGGGTGAGGACCGAGTACTAAAGAAAGTATATAATGGTTGGAGGGTGTAAGGGAAAGAGGACGACCAAGACATAGATGGATAAACAACATTGAAGAGGACGCCAAACAAATATTGAAAGTTCATAATTGGAAAACAACAGCAAGGCAACGAGACGACTGGATACAGAAAACGGGAGGCCCAGGTCTAAATGGGACTGTAGCACCACGTAGAAGAAGAAGAAGATATGTTTACTGGCCCGCGGTCTTGAGTTGCACATGCCTGTTTTAAAGTTATCTTAAATTAAAGTAAATTATGTTAATTATTTGACGTCAACGTGGAAATCTACTAAGGATTCTTGAAAACGTATTAACAAGAACTACCAAAGTGTGCTTCTGCAATTTTTACACGCTTTTAGGAGAAAAAAGGAAGTGTAACTAAAAGTACATTTTGTGGTTTCACTATCAATCGTTTACAAAAAAAACAATATTCAACTGAATCACGTGTGCACGTCTATATTGACGTCCTAAAAATACGATATGATATTTCACGGCCTAAAAACGTATCTTGATTTGAGACTTGGTGGGTCCTCATTGTAACATGTATCATTACATAATATATTAGATAAACCTATTTATTTCCGATGTTGAGCAGGACGTAGTTCAACTTCATGTAATTCAAACTAAATGAATTTACAAAGCAAAATTCTTCAAAAACTTGTTAAACCACTTTCATAAACAATTGTTGCAGTGTTTCCATCATGTGTTTTGGTCTGTGTCTGTTAAATAATGCTTTGCAATCAATAAATAAATCAATAAAAAAAACATGTATTCACTAACCTTATCAATAATAATTCTATTTTAATCAAAACTAAATCCTATTCATTGAGTTTGCTGGCAGATGGCATCCAATTAAATTCCTATTTCTGTCATTTTGATTTCCCAGGGTGCACTTTGCAATCAAAGCAACGTCGAGATTTATGATGTGGAAAAAATCTTAATTTGAATGAAGGAAAAAATGTAATTTCCTGACGAAATATGAAACATATACTTTTAAATTGATGCTTGTAATCGGGTTCTTGCAACCCTCTCGATATTAAACCTAAACTGGACAGCAAGAGCAAAAAAATATGTAACGACAGTTTTAATTAAAACCCTCTGAAATTTCGATATTAATTTCTCCGCAGACCGTATGATTATGTTCGTAAATTAGTTTTTATATATCTCACATTTCAAAATCCACAGAATAATATTAAACAACATTATTTCGCTTTTAGAAACAAATTCATTTTTATATTTCAAACTTTATATTTCACATTTGAGATTGAGTATCTCTTTGCATTTTTCTCTACAAGTTTTTCCTTTCAGATTTGTGTTATATCCGATTAATTTAATGTTTGAATATCCGAAACATATAAGTTTGATATAGTTTGTTAGTTCGAGCTATTAATTCTGTGAATATATATTTTGCAAATTGCAATAATGATTCGAGCTTGATACGTAAGACATTGAATATCTCTAGTGTTCAATTTAATAAAATGTGTTTGTTGTTCGATAGAACTAATCAAACTTTAACTTAATATCATATAAAAAACAACAAAAATATTAGTAATTGCAATAGTAGTTTATGTTCGAGAGTTGACATCCAACGCGTGCGGTTGTATTCAGTCAGCGGAAAGTGAGAGTGAATTATTATAAAGTGTATTTCGAAAGCTATTTTTTCTTATCTCGGAACTATCTAAACAAATAGAAGTGTTAAGTGAAGATAAGAAGAAAACCCCAACTAATATACCCAAAAATAAATGCCAAGAAGGAGATTCGGCATTGGAACTTGACGATAACACTCCGCACTATCAAGCCGAAAAAGCGATTTCGATCGAGATTGGTGAGGGCACCACAAAAAATCTATACAATCAACCGGAGGTAGATAAATCTACTCGAAATAATAAAATCAATGGAAATATATCTCAAGAACAACCATGGGCGGTACTGCGGCATAGGAAAAGGGATACATGGAAATCTAGTATAATACATGGAACAAATGATGACGTAACTGAGATAAAAACAGCAATGCGTTATAAACATCTCCATGTATATAAGCTAGACCCCCAATTAAGTGAGGAAGATATTATCACATATCTCTCAAATTAAAAATAAAACTCAGGTGATTTGTAAAAAGTTGCAGTCAAGGCGTCCGGGGGAGTACTCGTCATTTAAGGTGTCCAGTACCTTTTGATGATTTCGAAAAGGTTAAAATCCCAGATATTTGGCCATGTCATGCCTGCATCAATAATTTTTTATTAAGATTAGAAAGGGCCCCGGCGAAAATGCTAAAATAAATATAATATTCCCAACAGATACTCAAATAATCAAGGAAGCTGAGAACTATCTCTTGAAACATTCAAAACGAAACCAACAGGTGTCCAACAGTGCATCAAAATTTGAGATATGTTCAATTTACTATCAAAATGTAAGAGGTTTGAACTCTAAGTCTGATAATTTTTATTGTAACTCCTGTAGCTCTGAAACGTGGCTTAATGATTCTGTATTCGATTTTGAATTATTTCCATCTAACTATCAAATAGTGCGATGCGACCGCAAATTTAAGCAAGTTAGACGAACTAGAGGGGAGGAGTGTTAGCAGCATTTATTGATAAAATCAAGATCATACAAGTGGATATTTCTAGGCTTATTAATATTGTTACTCTCGTTGATATTGTATTATGCAAGTGCTTCATCGGCTCACTGAAGCTTATTATTGGTATAGTTTACATACCACCTGATATTCCAAATGAAGACTTCGAAACGTTCATGTCTGCCTTGGAAACACTCCTTGTTGTTCATCAGTTAATTATTGTTGGCGATTTTAACATTCCTGATGTTTCAAGAGCTGGTACTCCAGCTTCGAATAAAACTCACTGTTTGCAACAATTTAATAATGCCCTCGACTTTACCCAATATAATAACGTCAGTAACTTAAGCAATAATTTGTTAGATTTAGTGCTAGTCAATATGAATTACAATTTGTCTGTTTTACACTCCGTATCACCCCTAGTTAAGAAAGATAATTATCATCCTGCGCTAGACATTAATATATGTATTTTCGAAACACATCATTTTCGTTCGTTTCCGTCTAATAGCCAAATGGCGTATAAGTTTCGTAAATCAAATTAAATGTTATTGCATCAATCCCTTTGTGATATTGATTGGTCATCTTCATTGGAACAATATAATAACATCAATGATGCTGTGGATTCCTTTTATACCACATTATATCAATGCTTGGATGAGTTTGTGCCTAGGAAAGCTTACTTTGTTTCAAAGTATCCTATATGGTATTCCCCTGAAATAAGGTCTCTCTTACAATTGAAAGAAAAATTTAGGAAGCAATGGTCAAGAACTAGTGATCGCCTATTTTATGACAAATACAGTCAACTACGCAGACAAAGTAAAGCTAAAATTGCGAATTGCTATAAAACTTATATCCTTAGGATGGAAAGCAATATTAAGAAAAAATCCAACTGACGTGTGCAAATATTTAAATAACAAGCGTGGTCACTCAAGAATTCCTGGTACGCTTCATAATGAAGATTCCGAGTTTTCTGAGCCTTACACCATAGTTAACGCTTTTGCTGACTTTTTCTCAAGTTCGTTCTCTTCAATTGATGCTACTGCTCCTACTGAATATTTAAATAACATTGTTCCTTTTAACTTTCCTGCAGTTAATGAAGATGACCTTCTACTAATTATGTCCCAATTATCTAATAAATTTACAGCTGGTCATGATTCTATACCTTCATTTTTAGTACGTGATTGTAGGTTTGTTTTCGCTCAATCCTTAATGATTCTTTTTAATCTATCCATTAAAACTTGCACATTCCCGAATAGGTGGAAACGCGCTCGCATCTCACCAGTCTTCAAGAATGGCGACAAGTCTTGTATCTCCACCTATAGGCCAATATCCATATTATCCAACTTTGCCAAAGTTTTTGAAATTTTCCTCTACCGTGTTATTTATAATCAAGTAAAAAGTTTCTCTTAAACAACATGGCTTTGTGAATGGTCGTTCCACATGTACTAATTTAGCAACATTTGCACAATACGTATCGGAAGAAATTGATAACCGCGTACATGTTGGTGTGATATATACTGATTTATCTAAAGCATTCGACAAGATTCCACACAACCTTATTTTACAAAAACTTTACAACCTCGGCTTAAACCGTGAAGCTTTAGCACTACTTAAGTCCTATTTAGAAAATAGAGTTTGTTACGTATACTATAATGGGTTCGTATCAACTGAATTTCTAGCAACATCGGGTGTCCCCCAAGGTTCTAACTTGTGTCCCTTATTATTCATTATCTTCATTAATGACCAACTGTCCATAATATCGTGTCCCGTATTAGCATTTGCTGATGACATAAAATTATATAAATCGATTAAGTGCCATAGGGATATGTTACACTTACAAAATAACATGGACTCATTTGTGAGATGGTGTGTTAAACACAAATTATTACTTAATACCACCAAGTGTTGTTATGTTACGTACTCAAAAACTTTTTCTCCAATACAAACTACCTATACAATTGATGGTCGCCTTATTACCAAGAAGGAAATAATGAAAGATCTTGGTGTTATATTTGATTCTCGCCTATCATTTCTCGACCACCTTGATAGCGTATGCTCCTCTGCATCAAAGTCCTTAGGACTTTGATGAGAGGCCGAGAGGCCGAGAGTTCTTGATTCAAACTAAGAATAATAAATTCATTTTTATTATACGTCAGAAAATTTATTTTCACTACATCTATGCTTTTTGTTTAGTGAGGTGAGTTGTTGCCATAGTAACAAGAAACAGAATCGTTTAATAGACTTTTACGGTTAGTTAAGCCGAGAAAATCCGTTAGTTAAAAGGCGAGAAAATGAAAGTTTCGGGCATATTTTGTTATTTTGGAAATTGACGTATGAACACAAAAAAATTTCAACTATGAATAAAAATATAATCAAATATAATAAAATAAGTCTAATATAATCAAATAGAGTTTCACTATGAAACTCTATTTGATTTACATTGGACAATTACGCACGATTTGGATACTTTTACATACGATTATAATAATGACATCCTTCACATAAAATAATGTTCTTATTACTTTGTTCGTTTTGATGTACGAGTAGATACAAATAATGTTATCTACTCGCACAACAAAATGAACACATTATTAAATTTATTAATTGTATTGTATGTGAAAGATGCCATTATTATAATCGTGTGTTAAAGTATCAAAATCGTGCGTAAAAGGTCATTTAAACTTCGCAACTCATGCACAAAAGCCCTTCTTCACACACTTGTATCATAAAAAACTACTATTCTTCAAGCGTGAAAATAACTCTAGATCAGGCATCTGCCAAATTCGGCCCGTGACTCGACCATCAACTTAATTTAGTTAGACCCTTGTAACTATTTTCAAATCTTATTAAACCTGGCTCGTGGATATCTAAAAGGATTTTCTATTTTGCATTGAATATTATTTTATATTTTTCACTAATCATATAAAATACATATACAGAATCAAAACAAAATTATAGAGGTTATATTCTCAATCGCCTCACTACACAGTCCATTACTGAACATAGGCGTCCCTCATAAGGCACCATCTCTTTCTGTCTTGCGCTTCTCTTATCCAATTAAACCCTGTTGTTAATTTTATGTCGTTTGTCCAGCGCATCAGTGGTCGTCCTCTATTTCGTCGTCCTAGGTATGGTCTCAAGTGCAACAGTCTGTTATTCCATTTCGCGTCCGTACATCTGGCTAAGTGTCCGGCATAGTTACATTTTTAAGTTGCAATGGTTTCGATCAAATCTCTGATTTTCGTAGTGTTTCCGATCCACTCGTTGGTTTTTCTGTCCGTCAACGCTATTCCCAGCATTTGTCTTTCCATGGATCTTTGGGTTACGACCATTTTGGTCATTGTTAGTTTTGTTAATGTCCATGTTTGACATCCATAGGTTAGCACAGGGAGAATGCACTGATCGAATAGTCTTGATCTCAATCTTAGGGGGATATTCTGGGTTTTTAAATTATATGCAAGTCTTCCGAACACCATCCTTGCTAGTCTTCTTCTGCGGTATATCTCGGTGGTCTGGTTCTCTGTTCCTAGTTTCAATTGATGCCCAAGATACGTATAGCTTTCTACTTTTTCAATGAGTTGGTTCTTAATTGTTATTTAGGGATCTTCTTAGCACATTTTTTTGGTCTTATTTAAATTCATTTTTAGTCCGGTCTTGCTTAGCTCTGCTTCCATTTCAAGCAGCATTTCCCGTAGGTCGTCCAGATTATCTGCAATGAGCACCACATCATTGGCAACCTCAAGTGTGTAAGTCGTTCTCCATTGACTAGTATACCCTTCTCTTTCCACTGGACACGTTGAAATGCTCATTCAAGCGCTAACTTGAACAGCTTAGGTGATATAGTATCTCCCTGGTGGATCCCCCTATTTATGTTTATTTTATTCGTGTTCCCATGTAATTTAATTGTAGACGTTGCGTTATTATATATATTTTCTAAGAGCTGGGTATATCTGTGATCTATACGTGCGTCCCTTAAGCTGTTCATAAGTGCCAAGTGTTCTATAGAATCAAATGGCTTGTAGAAGTCTATAAACGCGAGGCAGATGTTAAGGTTGTACTCTGTGACTTTTTCCATTAGCAGTCTCATCGTCAGGAGATGGTTTCATGTACTATAGTTCTTTCTGAACGCGACCTGCTCTAGTCGTTCGCCTACTACGTGGCTGGTAGTCGTTGAGTTTGTTTGCAATTCTGTTCGTTAATATTTTTGTGAAAAGTTTGTAGATCTGGGAAAGTAAACAAATAGGCCTTTAATTTTATAGGTATGATTTATCAAACTTTTTTAATTTAACTATAGCGTTGTTCCATGTAACTGGGATTTTCCCTACTTCCAGGCATTTATTAAATAGTTCGCATAGTTCTGTGGACATAGCTTCTCCCCCTTCCTTTATAAGTTCTATTGTTATGTCGTCATTTCCCGGTGCTATGTCCTTTAGTGCCAGTATTATTTCGTCTCCATTTATGTTGATTTATGTGGCATTTCTTCTGAACAACCGTTTAAAATCTTTTGCTGAGTTGTTCGGTATATGGAATACTGATTTGTTTGGGAAGAATATAGTTCCTTGTAAAAGTTTTCCGTTATTTCCATTATTTGTACTAAGCCCTTGTCTCTATGTTGCCTCTGTTTTTCAAGACTTATTATCTGCCTTCTGCCCTCACTTTTTCTTATGCATTTTAAGTTTTTATTTTCGTCTATCGCCCTTTCAACTTGAACTTCCCAGTATTTTTGAAGACCTTTTCTAATTAGCTTTTACGTTTCTAATTAGCTTTCTAGGTTATTTTATCAAGGTTTAATGTAGACTAGACTATTAATAATCTAGTTTAATTGTATAGACTAGACTTGCTCTTCAAGGTTTCACCTATATTAGACTTTTAATAATCTAGTCTGAATGTATAGACTAGACTTGGCTTTTAAAGTTTCATCTGGACCAGAATAAGCCTGGTAATCTATTTTGAGTATGTAGACTAGACATGGTCCTCATCCCGACTTAACTTTTGATGATCTGGTTAGATAGTGTAGAGTAGACTTTGTCTGTATATACTGGACGTTGTCTTGAATTTGTCTTTTAGACCTTCTAGTCTCTAGTGTGATTGTGTAGACGAAACTTGGTCTTCATGGTTTCAACTAGACCAGACTTTTAATAATATAGGCTAAGTACTAGACTTGGTCTTAAAGGTTTCATGTATAATAGACATATAATAATTCAGATTGTTTTTAATACACTTGTTCTTTTAGGATTTATCCAGACTAAACTATTGATAATCTAGTCTGACTTTGTTAATTAGACTTCTTCCACAAAGATCTAAGATCTATCTAAACAAAACTTTTGATGATCTAGTCTGAGTCTATAGACTAGACCTGGTGTTCAAGGTTTCAAGTAGACTAATCTCTTAATGAACTAACTTTTGTGTGTAGACAAAACTTTGTCTTCAAAGGTTTCTAGAGGTCTTCAAGGTTTCATCTAGACTAGACAAAAAATAATCTAGTCTGATTGTGTAGACTAGATTTGGGTTTCAATGCTTCATCTAGCCTAGAGTCCCGGAAAACTTTTAATAATCTAAACTAAATAGTCCTTGTGACCCCTCGTGAGGGCCTGCATCGGGCGCTTTCTTAGATGGCGGATAGGGAATATAGGTGCTATTGGAGAAATAAAATACCCGAGTCGGACCAAAACTAACGTCAGGCCCAGAGTGGGCGGCTGCAAACAGCGTAGGCCTCCAGAAGAACAGCTGATAAACAAAGTCACCAATCCACCGACAAGCGTGGTGTTTTAATGCCAAATCCCCAAACCGCAATGATAGCAAGGAATAGAAAGAAAGGGCTCTTAGTTCCCGGAAGCCAGAAAACCCCTAACTATAGCAGCGGAAGGTGGGAGAGCAATGCAAAGGATTCGAAGATTGTCCGCGCTGGAGCAGACTTAAACGAAAACAAAACTAAAAATCTCAACGTGCAACACTAGATCTATTGCCTCAGATGAAAGGAAAGAAGAAGTATTGACAGAACTAAGAATGATACAATGGAACCTTTTAGGTATTAGTGAGACTATAATCAGAGGTGAAGGCCATACGATGATTAGAGCAGGACTCAAGCTCTACTACAGCGGTAGGTAAAGCCAAACGCGCTCTAATGGTGTGCAGAAATCTGGCAGGAAAAACGTGGGGTTGTAACCCAGCAATACTGCGATGGATGTACACCATGATAGTGAGACCTGCGATCACTTATGGGCAGTTGCGTGGGGAAGTAGAACCAAGCTGGCCTCTATGAGGAAACAGCTTGAGAAGATTGAAAGACTGGCGTGTGTCTCCATCAAGGGGGCGATGGGGTCGTGTCCGACAGCAGCAATGGAGCTGCTGCTGCACCTGACTTCGCTGCATGTCGTGGTGGAAAGGACCGCCAAATCGGCGATTGTAAGGTTCAGCAAGGAAGGAATGGGTAGAGGTAAAATAATCGGGAGCAGAGACCGAAACAGCCTCGCTGCCAAGACCCCCTGGCTGAAAAGTACCAGAAGATGAAAAAGTATGCAAATACCACTTCGAGAAAAACTACACAGCAATGTGTAGTAGTAATGCCGATTGGAGCGACGAATCCTCAGCATACCACATAGAGCAAAATGATATCAAGTGTTATACAGATGGTTCGTAGACAAAGGAGTGTTTGAACTGGTGCAGGAGTGTTTGGACCTCGTACCAAGTACTTCGAATCCATGGGAACATCCCCAAGTATCTTCCAAGCAGAGGTACACGCAATCGAAAGAGGTACACGCAATCGCTATAATTCCCAAAATGTGCACAGTTTAACCTCGACAGGAATTATCGCAAAAAACGAATTGCTATCCTGTCCGATAGCCAAGCAGCCATTAAGGCCATTAGCTCATACACCATCAGATCCAAACTGGTTTGGGACTGTGTGGGGCAGCTAAACAAACTTGGCGAGGATAATAAAGTAACGCTATTCTGGTTACCAGGACACACTGGTATAGACGGAAATTAAGAAGCCGATCACCTAGCAAACAAGGGATCCAGTAGCCTTTTTATAGGTCCGGAACCCTTTTGCGGCAAGAGTGTGAACACCATCTACAAAATTTTAGATGAAGAAACAAGAGGAAAATGGATGAAAACCTGGAAAGAACTTCCAGGGCTAAGGCAGCCAAAGTGATGCTGGGATCTTTTAACCAGAAGAGAACAAAAACTTGCCTGAAATTAAGCAGGAACAAGCTTAGAATTCTGACGGGACTCCTGGATTCCTGACTAGGCCCTAGGCCTAGAGGAGGATGACGGATGCAGATTCTGTGGCTCAGCAGAGGAAACCCTCATACATCTGCTCAAAGACTGCGGAGCATTACTTCGCAAGAGACAGATGTACCTTGGGGCTCACTGCTTGAACACAGAGGAGCTGCAGGCCTTGAATCCCACCCAGATTCTGAAATTCCTAAAGGAATCAGGATTAGAGGAGGCGATCTAAATGGGTAAGTACACCAACGCTTGGAGAAGGAGGGTGGGTGAACAATGATAATAATAAAAGAAGAAGCCGGAACATTCTACGAGGATATCACTGAAGCAATCCACGATCGTAACAAGGCCTTTGTAATAGGGGATTTTAACTGTAAAATTGGAGCAAAACTTAACCACAGTGAATCTTTCGTTGTAAACCATGGACTCGGACAAAGAAACCGTAGATGCTTAATGTTTGCAAACTTCCAAGAAGCGGAAAGGCTGTATAATGGCAAAACGTTCATCCAAAATATCATGGAAAATAATATCGGAGTAATACCAAACGTATCAGTACTCAACAGCTTTAACACCGCAAGCGACCACCGCCGAGCGAGAGCACACATTATGATAGACAGCAAGCTATAAAAACAATTGAAAACATCAAAACCATTATCTAAACACAAAAAAATGTTAGAAGAACCAACATAATTCCCAACATATGTAAAACAAAATTGAAAGGGCGACGAGTTTGACACAGATAGTATAAATCAAATTAATGACAAAATTAAAAACACACTAAGGGAAGCAGGAGAAAGGTACGCACCGAAAAACCTTGCAGTGAATAACAAACAAAGCGAGGAGACATTTAATATGGACAAAAAACGTCTTGAGCTATTAACGCTAAACAAGAAAGATACTGGAGAGCTTACACAGCTGAATAAAGTAGCCAAGAAAATGTCAAAGATAGATTAAGAAGATACAAAACGTACGTTGCTCAAAGAATATTAGAACAACAGAGGGGTCCTAAGATATTCAGAAGGGAAAATAATAGCTCCAACCAGTAAATGGTAACAATAAGGTAGAACACTTTTACTCAAACTTATACACAACAAAAACAGAATGCGACATACCAGATGAAGAAAGGGAAAGAAAAGTTCTCAAAGTGAAATTTGAAGACATAGCACCCATCACAAACTATGAAATCTGCTCTTAGATTAAAGAAGATGAAGAACGAAAAAGAGGTCGGCAAAGACGGAATTCTAACTGAAATACTTAAAACTGGAGACACTGAATTAGAAAAGGAACTGACAACCCTATTTAAGAAATGTCTCCAAACTGAAGACATCCCTGGCTAAAGGGGACAAACCCTTTGTAGTACTGTTGCACAAAAAAGGGGACACGAAAAATCTTGAAATTTACAAACCGACCAATCAGTCTGCCCTCACAAACCTACAAACTGTTTTCAAAAGTAATTACAAATCGCATTAGTACAAGGCTTGATTACTATCACCCAAAAGAACAGGCGGCATTTAGGGAAGAGTTCAGCACTATAGACACCTTCAAACAATGAAAGTTCTGATAGAGAAAGCAACCGAATAGAATTTCTACTTATTGCTAGCATTTGACGCGGTTGAAATATGGGCTCTTCAGTAAGCATGGAAGGATGCACGAATAGACTATAGAATAAGTAAATTAAACAGATTCGGCTACACGAAATGATATACAAAATAAAAATTAATAGAGGTGTAAGATATAAGGTAAGGTGTAAAGCAATGTCTCCGAAATTGTTTACCTTAATCCTACAGGATACCTTAAATAACATCAATTGGTTAGAGAGAGAGGCATTAACATCAATGGTGAAGGGAAGAAACATGAGGTGGATCAACCACTTCATGTTTGCAGGCGACATCGTGCTCATAGCAAGTAGCAAAGAAGAACTAACAACACTTATTTCATCCACAACACAACCAAGCGGATTGGTCTATAAATTAATTTTCAAAAAACACAGTATATAACAAACAGCGCGGAATTGCTGAAGATATAACAATTGGCAACAATAAAAGAAAACCGATATCTATAAGTACCCGACTCAAACAATAACTATGAGTAAAGCTAATCAAATACTGAAAAAAATTAAAGAATACGACTAACTTGGGCCGCTTTCGGCAAATTAAAAGATATATCAAGTTTAGACATACCGTTTAGCTATAAAGCATAAAATCAGAAATGTACCACCAATACATCCTCCCAGTAAGCACATACAGTGCACAAACATGGGCTCTCATGAACACTATTGTTCGCGCCAATTCTGCACATCCAGATTTTCAATTCATTTATTTGAATTAACTTCGGCTCCGATCCATAGACGGGGGAACAGGTGTATCGATGGTGTCGAAGTCGCGCGATTTAATAATCTTTTTCGCGAATTGATTAAATTAATAAGTTCGCTGCGTAGAGTCGAATAAGTACGCTCGGCGAGTGTGAACGCAGATAACGCAAAAACGTGAAACCCACGCCGACTGGCACATGTGCGTTTTCTAGAATTTCCAATCCAAACTAACCAGGGGGTGATCACGAGCCCCAAGGGCTGAAGCGGAGCCGGACGTCCCGAAAACGCCGATTTAAGAGGAATCCATCTACCTTTTATTCCCATTTCCTCCCTTATAAGAAGCGCCGGAAGGACGATTCCACGTGGCGGAGACGCTGGCAGCCCACACAGGTAAGTGATTTAACCAGCCTGTGTTTCGTTTGGAGATTTTGAAATTTAGAGAGACACGGTCCGAACATTGGTCCTTCGAACCGGATCGGGGTCAGTTAGTTGAATACGTCCATGTGCTCAGGCGCTGTGGGATTCGCCATTTTGTTTCCGGTCCGGGCGGAAACCTACCGGGTGTACTCGATTTGTTGTAATAATTAACTGATTATATAGTTAATCACTTTCTTTTGGATTATTAAGTTTGCGCGGTTTTCCGATTTGTTGTAATAATTAACTGATTATATAGTTAATCACTTTGTTGTTGATTATTAAGTTTGCGCGGTTTTCCGATTTTGTTGTAATAATTAACTGATTATATAGTTAATCATTTCGTTGTTGATTATTAGGTTTGCGTGGATAATCCGATTTGTTGTAATAATTAACTGATTATATAGTTAATCACTTCGTTGTTGATTATTAAGTTTGCGCGGTTTTCCAATTTGTTGTAATAATTAACTGATTATATAGTTAATCACTTTCTTTTGGATTATTAAGTTTGCGCGGTTTTCCGATTTTGTTGTAATAATTAACTGATTATATAGTTAATCATTTCGTTGCTGATTATTAAGTTTGCGCGGAGAATCCGATTTGTAGTAATAATTCACTGATTATATAGTTAATCATTTCGTTGTTGATTATTCCCTTTATCTGGTTATCCAGTGTTTTCGTAATATTTGATTGGATATAGTTATTCATTTTCATTAGTTATTTAATTTGTTGACTTATTTTGTCAACTTTCATTAATTTTTCTATCCTTAGTTGTTTCATTACTGATCGTCGTTGTTTCATAATGGATAAGCGAGAGAGGTCTTTAAAAATTTTGATTAGTCGGAAAGAAAACATCTTTGCGAGGGTACAGAGCCTCTATGATTTTTTCACTCAGATCAGCGACGTCACATCTTTAAGCCATTTCAAGACATCGTACCCCCGGTTGGCTCAATCTTTGATGGAGTATAATGACCTGAAAATGCGTATCAATGATTTAGAATTGGAGCTGAACCAGGAATTTGTTCCCTCCTTCGATATGGCCATTCAGGACTTAGTAGATTGAATTGAGCAGGTGGCCTCGACTGTCTGTGGTACCCCGGAAACGTCAACATCGGTCCCATCTCCATCGCGGATAGATGCCCCGAAACTGAAACGGTTAGAAATTCCCAAGTTCGATGGTTCCTCGGAGGCGTGGGCTCCGTTTTACGAATTGTTTCGTAATTTGGTGCACGACAATCCTCACATGTCTGACCTAGACAAAATGCAATACCTCGTTACCAGGGGCTCAGCAGGGCCTGCATCGAACATTTGTAAACATGTTACGCCCACCGGGTCGAACTACCTTCTCACCTGGAAAGCTTCGGTGCACCGGTATAACGATCCTCGAGCGTTAGGTATGCCGCTTATTTAGGAAAGATATTTGGATTTAAACCGCGCCAAATGGAGTCTCGCCAGGGATTAAGTTCCGTACTGGATGATTTTTGTGCTCCTATCTCTGCGTTACATCGGCTGGGTCTCGCCGATTTGACGGATTTCATTTTTTTGAACCGGGGGTTGCAGGTCGTGGACCCGAGCACCAAGCGGGCGTATGAAGCCGCCTCGCGGGAAACCGATGTGCCCTCCTACAAGGATTTTGTCAAATTTGTGGAAAGACATCTCCGGACGCTGCCGACATCAGATGCTTCCCCAAGGGTGTCCAAAGGAGCTTTCAAGCCTCGATCGACGACGCGGAATTTTGTGGTTCAAGCAGTGGCACGACCTGTGGATACGGAGTCTTCATTTTTTTGTTGCTGCAAAGAGGGCATTCATCAATTGCAAGTTTGCCCCAAATGTTTAAAAATCACTCCCAAGAGGAGATACGCTCTAGTAAAGGAGCATGCTCTTTGCATGCGTTGTTTATCCCATCAACATTCGCTCCGTGGGTGCCCGGAGACCACTAGCTGTTCTCAATGTTCATCATCCCATCACTCGTTGTTGCATTTTGTTTCGACGAAACGGCGTGCTGCAGAGAACTGCGCCGCCGCCCAGAAGGCATTGTGCGCCTGGCGAGATGAAGGCTCGGCCAAGGCAACATCTTCGGTGTTGCTTATCGACCTTTGTTGCCGAAATTCCCGATCCGACGAGTAAACGGCACGCCGTGCGTTTCTTGTTGGATTGCGGAAGCGAGGCAAATTTTCTATGTCGAGGTGTCTGTGAAAGATTAGGACTACCCGTGGAAAAGTCCGATGTATCGGTCATCGGATTTGGCGGCGCGAAAAGTGCCGTTGTCGGCCAAACGACGACGACCATCTAGTCGCGCTTTGATGTTCGTATGACTCTTCCGGTCAACGCGTTTGTAGTGGAGAATATTGCGGGCAATATACCTCCACAAAGCCTAGATCTTTCGGGATTGAGCAATTTAGCAGATTTGCCTCTAGCCGATAGTAATTGCGGCCAATCGGGGAAAACTGAAGGCATCATCGGAGCGGGATTGTTTCCTTTGCTGGTTCTGGGTGAGAGAGTTATAGCTTTGCCCGAATTGTCCGTCGTATTCCGGACTCTCTTCGGTTACGTGCTCATGGGAGCCCTCCCGAATTCCTGACGAACTGAACGGCACTCGTTGGTAGCCACAAAGGAAGTCGAGAGTTTGGATAGCACTCTGAAACGTTTCTGGGAGATTGAGGAAGTCCCCTCCTCTCTAGAGGCCACTGTCTCTCAAGAGGACCGCGAATGTGAAGAACTTTTTGTATCATCGGTTAGACGCGTCCAGGATGGAAGATATGAGGTTGCACTTCCCTTTCGGGAAAATCCCGAAGTCTTGGGGAACTCCTTCGGACCCGCGAGTAGACGATTCGCGTATCTGGAAAGGCAATTTTTAAGCTCGCCAGCCTTGAAAGAGGCTTACCAGTCGGTGATACGAGATTATATCGACCAAGGTCACATTTCTTTCCTTACGGACTACACATCCTCAGAGGCTTACTTTATTCCGCACCATGCCATTTTCAAGCCTCACAGTTCAAGTACGCCTCTACGTATTGTTTTGACGCGAGTGCCAAAATTCGAGGTCGAGGAAAGTCAGGTTCCGATAGTATTCACGTTGAGATCCTTAAAATTATGTGCGAGACAATTCGGCCATACATTTATCGCTGTACCAAAGAAACCAAATGCAAAAATCTGAGACCATCGAACATCGACTAATAAGCTTAATTAATCACTTAACTAAGATCTTTACAAAAGTGATACAGAACAGAATCTATGCAAAATGTGACTCTGAGGTTGATGATTCGCAATTCGGTTTTCGATTCGGTTTTAGTTTTAATTCAGCGCTGCAGAGACACAAATAAAGATGCTGCATCTGCTTCATTGACTTTTCAAAAGCCTTCGATAGTGTCAACAACGAACTTCTCATATCCATACTAAAAAAGTTAGGTCTCGACAGTAAAGATATAAGAATGATAGCCAACCTCTAATGGGGACAAACTGCGTGTGTGAAATTAGGTAATTGCTCTACTGAAAAGGTCCTAACCTAACCTAACCTAACCTAACCTATCTCCCCTCCTGTTCAGATATATAGAGGAAATCTTCAGGGAAGCATTACACGACGCTGATATGGGCATAAAACTAAATGGTGTACCCATCAACAACAATCGTTATGCTGACGATACTGCAATACTTGCCAGCTGTATCGAAGAACTTCAACATCTACTGAGAAAGATCCAAGCCCTCAGCAAACAGTACGATTTGAAGCTCAATGTTTCAAAAACCAAATGGATGGTTATCAGTAAACGACAACAACAAGTAGAACAGCTGATACTTAACACCGAACCAGTAGAGCAGGTTGAGAAACATTGCTATTTTGGATCATTAGTAAACTCTCAATGGGACCAGTCTATAGAAATAAGATCAAGAATTGAAAAAGCGAGAACAGCGTTTGACAACTTGAAGTCATTATTTACTAGCAAAGATATATCTTTGAAGACAAAAATCAAATTAGCTAAGTGCTACATATTTTCAATCCTTTTATATGGGGTAGAAGCATGGACAACGACAGACATAATGATGAAGAAACTGGAGGCCTTCGAAATGTGGGTACACCGTCGCATTTTACAAATATCGTGGACCGATTATATCACCAATGAGGAGGTTCTCTGCAGAGTCGGCAAAGAGAGAGAAATCTCATTTACTCTATACCTGGGCATATATTGCGTCAAGAGAAGTATCGTATCCTGCAACTCATCTTATAGGGCAAAACAGACAGCCACTGGAATATATACTAACTGGAACGAACGCTGCCTCTTGGCTTGTGCTGGCCGAGAGAGAGAGCATCGCAAGGTGTCTCTCGTATCGCTCTGTCTTCGTCTAGTACAGTCCAAAAGGAAAACTAAATGTGTGTCCGACGTCCAGTTTTCCTTGCAAATACAACAGTATTTTACCATTGTCTTTTTGAAAACAACTTTCATCAAAATATATAAACTTCGGTTTATAATATGCTCACCGATTAAACGATCTCACTCTCTTTCTTAATACAACTCAATACAACTAGCTCTGACTGTATCACATCCTCCCCACTCGCGACTACACTTTTGGTTAGACAAGGATGAAGGGAAGTCCTTGGAACCTCTATGTCGGTCCGCACAAGCCAAGAGGCCAGCGCTCGTTCCAGTTAATATATATTTCAGTACAGACAGCAAAAGAGGACCGGGTAGACGAAGACATTCATGGTTGCATAATCTGCGTAAATAGTACGTACTCACTTCAGTAGAACTGTTTCGGAGTGCAGCGAACAAAGTTAATATAGCCATGTTAATCGCCAACGTCCGCAACGGGTAGGGCACCAGAAGAAGAAGACTTAATATTCTAGTATGATTTTGTAGACTAGATTTTGTCTTCAAGATTTTATTTAGACTACACTTTTAATAATCTAATCTGAGTGTGTATACGAGACTTGGTCGTCAAGGTTTCATCACGACTAGACTTTGGATAATCTAGTACGAATCTGTAGAATAGACATGATCTTCAAGGTTTCAACTAGATAAGACTTTTAATATTATAGTCTGATTTTTTAGACTAAATCAGGTCTTCAAAGTTTTATTTAGACTGCACTTTTAATAATCTAATATGTGTGTGTAGAAAAGACTTGGTCTTCAAGGTTTCATAGGTATCATGTAGACTATTCTTTTAATAATCTAGTCTGATTGTGTAGACTAGACTTGTCTCGTCTTTAAGATTTCATCGATGCTAGACTTTTGATAATCTAATCTGAGTGTGTCTAATCTGACTAGACTTGGTCTTCAATGTTTCAATTAGATTCGACTACTAACTATCTAGTCTGATTAATAGAATGTCTGAAATAAAACTTTGAGTTTCTCTTTACTCTGTCCCTTAATTAGAATTATATGTCCGGCCAGTGATTTGATATATTGATTTTGCGGCCCCCGGTCTGCTATAGATTGCACATGCCTGCTTTAGATATTGCAAGAGAAATAGAGATAATGTTCTATTTAATAGCTAAATTTCTGATAAATTTAAGGGAGAGGCTGAAAAAAAAGTTCTTATGCTGCGAACGATATGAAAATTATGTATCTGCCGTTGGTGAACTAATGAAATTCCATTCCATTTCAAGGTTTAATTTCATGTTTAATTTTCTCGAATCGAAATAAAAGTGCAATTAATTAAAGCTTTTGGTTAATAACAACAGGTTTCTGGGCCTAAGTGAATGTGAATGTAGAATACAATAGGCTATAGGCCGACGTGTTCGAAGGGTCGGCAAACCCGGCATTCACATCAAACCAAACTTTAAAAAAAAAAAAAAGCTTTTGGAAATTGAAACCAATTTAAGGCAAATGCGCTTTGCTTAGAAAGCAACTAAAAATTTAATTATTTTCTTACATTTCATAGAATATTATTGCAATTATTCTCTGAAATATATTGAAAATAAATCTGTTTAAATCATAAAATATAGCTTTATAGAGTTTTGTTTATTGAAAATGTTAATATTTGTGATTGATTGATATTAAAATATAAATTAAAATTTAAATATAAATTATTTCAAATTTTAATTGAAATCCACTCTAATCAGATATTATATGTTTTGCAATCAACTGATGCATTTGGGTATTATTTTTAATATAGACATAATTTATTTCGTTTATAAATCATGTAAATATTCATAATAATAATGAACCAATAGTTATTCCATAAAATTATGGAGTTGCCTTGATTTTGAATTTTGCTCTTCTCCTAAAAAGGGGTTTTTCCCTTTTTTCGGGTGATATTAATAATGTCAACCATGAACTAACAATCCCTGGTTCTAAAGAACCAGCGTAAGCTGGACATTAATTACGAGGAAAAATGACTAGTACAAGCAAAAACAAAATTTCTCCAGGTGGACGATCCACCCATCACACGGCAACCAAGCTTTTGGATTCTGCGGAGCTTGGACCTGTGCGAGAGAACAAGTCGGAGTGCTCTGATAGACTTCCACGAAAGACGCGCACAAAGATACGTACATCGGAACATTCAACATTCAAACACTTGTTCAAACTGGTAAGCTATATAACCTCACGGCAGAACTTACCAAACAGAAAATCTAGATTCTTGCCTTACAAGAAACACGCTTCCCCGACTCAGAAATAACCGATTACAATCACTATAGGATCAGATTCAAAAGCGGAACCAACAAGAAAATTTGCAAAGAAGCATCGTTATTCGGCATGGCCTTTATTGCAGACAAAAATATGAATTCAGTAACAGACGTGAAGCTCATCAACAACCGACTAATGATCATTAAAATTAAACATACGAACAAAATTTACACCTTCATCAACGTCCATGCACTCACAAATGCCTACAACAAAAAAGAACCCGAAAAGACTGACTAATTCTGGGAAGAACTCGAAAACGAAATGTCCAAAATTCCAAATGATGACGTAAAAATTCCTTCGTGGATTGCAATGCGCAGATAGACAGAGAACGAAATTAACAAAAACAATGGGTTTTTATTTTTTAAATTTTTGATTACATTGAGCACAAATTTACAAACAAAAACGGCACTCGACTCATTGATTTATGCCAACAAAACAATTTGCAAACTATGTGAACCTCACTACGAAAATCCTCCAAGAAAACATGGCGATTACCAATCCACCAATTACGCGAATTTCAAATCGACCATGTCTCAATTTCTTACACCTACCCGAATCTCTCCCGAATCAAAATCATATTCAGAACCAAGAAATTTTTTTATAAGAAACCTCCAATGATCCCAAAATTAGAAAACATAAACAAAATCAAAGACTCCAAAATCGCTGAAAAATGGGAAGAACAACCCAATTGGGAAATTTCAAAGAAAAAATCATCGAGACCGCCAAAACCTTGATTCTCCTGACTAAAAAACCGAAACATCCCTGGTGGAATCAAGAATGCGAAATCGTCCTAGTCAACAGAAAAACTGCCTTCCAAAATTATAATAGTAACAAATCTGAGAAAAATCATAAGATCTTCGAAGTACGTAAACAGACGTCCAAAATTCTGAGACAAATCAAACGGAATATATCAATGATCAACTGACGAAATGAAACGAATGAAACTGACGAAATTACAATACGCGTGATTTCTACAAAACATTCGCCAACCAAATCAAAGGGTACACACCACAAAACCTTTACTTCAGAAAACAAGACGGAAAACTAGCATTGACGAATAAAGAAAATTGCCAAGAATTAGATAAACACTTCTCCCCACTTTTGAATTACCCAGAAACCACGAAAATATTCCCAAAGAAACAATCAGATCACAAATCAGAAGAATCACTATCACCAACTTAAGACGATATCCACTCCCACATCAAAAGATTCAAAAACAATAAAGCTTCAGGTGAAGACGGCAGAACTACTTAAAAACCTCGGACCCAATGCACTCAGAGAAATTACACAAATCATCCAAGAAATATGGTAAACGAAAAAATACCCGATGACTGGAAAAAAGAACTTCTCCAACCATTACACAAAAAAGGAGATAAATCAGATGTGAACAACTACAGTGGAAATTCTCTCCTTCCTGTCGGCCACAAAATTTTATCAGCATGTCTCTTGCCACGAACACAGGAACAGCTCGAACTAAAGTTATCAGAGTTTCAAGCAGGATTCTGACCAAAACGGAACAAATCTTCAACCTAAAAACAATTGTCAAAATGCGAGCGATTCGAAATATACCAGTGATTATATAACGAAATATACCGCACATTTGTCGACTTCAAAAAAGCGTACGACTCGATCGATATACAATCACACTTCCAGATCCTTAAATAAAGAGGATTAGACCACACGAAAACTCCTTGAACAAACACTGACCAAAACAAAATCCAAAGTAAAATTTATGCGGGAAATCTCGGATCTTTTACAAATTTAGACAGGCGTGCGATAAGGAGATGGCCTCTCTTCTCTTTTGTTAAATATCGTCTTGGATAATGTCATGGAAGAATGGGAAAAAGTGCTCAAGAAATAAAATGTCTGGAAACCAGTTTTACACTTGGCTTGGGCTAAAACAATCTCTCTATACCATACCTTGCCTTCGCCGATGACTTGGTTATATCAACAGAAGGTGAAGAGACTGAAAAAAATAAATAGAAACACTCCAATAATGCGACGAAAAAGTGAGACTTCAAATATCTTTCGAGGAAACTCGAGGAAAGTGTTAAGTCACAAAGGCGAGAACATGCAAACAGAATACGGAATGATCAAAAGAGTCCCACATTTCAAATATATGGGAGAATTTATCGAACCAACTGAGAGACCAACACTCCAGAAAACTAAGAGAGCACTCGGACTTATCAAAAACCTCTACAACAAAAAAAGCATGTCAAGAAAAACTAAACTTCGACACTACAACACTGTTATCAAACCGGCAAGTCTCTACGCTGGCGAAACACTCAATAAGAAATACGAACTTGAAGAAATCAAGAAAGAAGCAAGAAAAATCATTCGGAAAATTCTAGGAGCAAGACTTACTCCTGACGGGTACCGACTACAGTCAATCTAGACAACTGGAAAATACTCATACAACGAAATTGATATCAGAAAAAGACGAAATAAATTTTTCGTGCACATAGATAGACTACCGAATACCCGACTAACCTAAAGAATACTAGATTACTTATCACTCAAAAGTACAACACCATGGATGAAAGAAGTACACAAAGACATGAGAACCGCTAACATAACCGGCACATTAAACAGAGACCTTCGTAACAATGTGAACAACTGGGAAATACAACCTTACAGACCTAAATGGTCTGACGAAAGAAAATTGGCATTCTCCAACAGAATGAAAGAATAGTGGCAAAATAAGAAGAAAGTCAAGAATTGAGTCAAAGTGCTTAACGTTTTCTAATATTGGGAAAATACGCTGTGAATAAATAAATAAATAATAATGAATCAATTTCAAGAAACAACTATTTTGTTTTTAATTCGAAAATTTTTTTTTTATTATAATTAGGAAAGCTTTCCTTGTTTTCAAAGTTTTCTTTTAAGCAAATATTCCATTTCCATTTTTTAATGTAACTAGATTTATTACCCTTCATAATACAGGGTGTTAGGTAAACATGCGGCAAAAATTCAAGGTGTTGTTCCTTGGCTTATTCTAAGTATATTTTGTCTTACGAAGATTTCAGAAAAACCCTTTTTTCGAAGATACAGGGTGAACAAAATTTGCGACAGGAACAACATTTTATTATCAAAAAGTACATGTAAAGTTACTCAATCTATAATAATGTTCGAAATGACTTCCTCCAGCCCTAATACAGCATTCAATCTTCTCGTCATTGAGTGCCGAACTCTTTCGAACACACCAGGGTTGTTTTTAATTGAGTTACACCAACCAATTATCCGATTTAGCGTAAACTTCAGATAACCTCATAAGAACTAATCCAGGGGGTTTAATTAGTTTCCAAATAGGGTAGTGCATGTGCACCGCACGATAATCGCACAGCAGATTATCGCATAGCCTCTCCTACTGAATTCCGACTCTCTCCGCCAAGACTGGTGAACCCTGGTAACACGGCCAACCTCTTCTGAGATGCGGTATCCAACCCGTATGAATGAGGAGGAAGGACGAGGCTAGCGAGAGCGGGAGAAGTGGCCCTCCGTAAAGGGGGTTTAGCGCAGGGCCAACAACCCTGCCTAGTAAAAACACAGAAAGTTACGAAAGCTACACAGCAGCCTCGGAATGGACTGTCCAAAACGGCGACGACAAGGCAACGAATCAAGGCTAGGAAAACGGAAACTGATTTAAAAGTAGGCACATGGAACGTGCACACAATGTTGAGACCAGCAAGAATGCAGGAGATAGCGGAGGAATTAGATAAATACAAAATAGATATAGCGGCCTTACAGGAGATAAGATGGAAGGGAGAAGGCAGTATTGACAAGAAGCTATACAGATTATATTACAGTGGAAACCCGGATAAGCAAGGAGAAAAGGGGGTAGGTTTTATAATAACGAGTGAAGCAAGGAAGGCTGTACTAGGATTCACAGCGGTCAGCGACCGAATATGCATGATACGCATGAAAGGAAAATTCCACAACCTTAGTGTAATATGTGCTTACGCACCAACTGTAGAGAGAGAGAGGATGATGAAAAGGACCACTTCTACATCAAATTACAGAGAACCTGCGAAGAAGTGTCGGAACATGATGCATTAATAGTGTTAAGACTGGAAAAGACTGTGCCACATGGCAGCGGGTTGCAACATGAAAATCAGTAGCACGTGCTTCCCGCACAAAAGAATACACAAAGGCACGTGGGTGATGCCAGGAAACCGAGGTGTCAACCAAATTGACCATGTACTTATCAATAAACGAAGGGCAAGAATGATCACAGACGTAAAAACTATGAGAGGCGCTAACTGCGACTCTAATCACTATCTCGTAAGTGTCTCGGTCAGGCAAAGAAGTACAGCTATTGTGGGGGGTAAGAAACATGTAAAAAATGGAATACGCAGGCACTAAGAGCGAAGGATAAACAAAAACAATATCAAGACCTAATTGAGCGTTCCCTAGAAAGAACGGAAACCGGTGAAAACGTGGACAAGGAATGGAACGCCATAAAAAGTGTCATAATTGACGTAGCGGAAAAGACAGTCGGGAAGGAAGTAAAGGACAGAAACACTTGGTTTGATGATGAGTGCAGAAGATCTCTGCGGGAAAAAAACGAAGCCAGAAAAAAGATGCTGCAAACAATGACAAGAGCAAATAGAGCAAAATACGAGGAATTAAGAAGAGCGGCAAAAAGAGTGAGTAAACAGAAGAAGAAAAATGCGCTAAACAAACAAGTAGAGGACTTAGATGAATACAACAATAACAACCAGAGCAGAAACTTCTATAAATAAATAGCAATGCCAACCAGAGTTCCAATCGAGAACCAACACCTTTCTCAGTAAAGAAGGAAGATTACTAAGTGTAAGAACGAAGAACATGAAAACAATGGGGAAGACATAAAATATTATCACGCAGCGCAACCAGAAATCCCGGAACCCACCTATCAAGAAGTAAGAGAGGTAACAAAATTATAAAGCATCAGGAAGTGATACCATAACAGCAGAGCTCTTAAAAAGCGTGGACACGAATCCACGGATTAATTGTCATGGTATGGAATACGGAAACCATGCCTAAGGAATGGAAAAAGGGCATCATATGCCCAATCCATAAAAAGGGAAATAAGAAGGACTGCGCTAACTACCGAGGGATCACTCTTTTAAATATAGCCTACAAGGTGCTGTCAGCAGTAATATGCAAAAGACTTGTAAAATATTCAGAAGAAATACTAGGCGATTACCAGTGTGGATTCCGAAGCAGCAGGTCGACCATAGATCAAATTCACACGCAAAGACAAATAATGGAAAAATGTTATGAGCATAACATAACATTGTATAGCATATATATTGACTACAAACAGGCGTTTGATAGTGTCTCCAGAAAAGAGCTAATGAGACAATTACTTGTACTAGGAGTACCCATAAAACTGGGTAGACTTGTAGGACTAACACTAACTGAGTCAAGTGCGTAAGTCCTAATAAACTCCAAGCTCACGGGCGACTTTGCAATAAGAACGGGAGTAAGACAGGGCGATGCCTTATCTGCAATGTTGTTCAACCTACTGCTGGAGGCAGTAATCAGAGAGGTGAACGTAACAGGCACCCTAAAAACTAGAGCAGCGCAAGTGGGAGCATACACTGAAGATATATACATCGCATCAAGAGGTAGAGAGCACCTAACAGAAATAACAGCGAGACTTGAACAAAAATCTGAACCATGCGGACTGATAATAAACGAAAATAAAATAAAGTACATGAGATGTGGTAGGGAGCAAATGACAGATTTAAGACCAATTCAAGTAATTGGTAGAAACTACGAGGAAGTGACCGAATTTACCTACCTAGGGTCTAAGTTAACGAGCCAAAATAAGATGAGTGTGGAAATCGCTCACAGAATTATGTTAGGGAGGAAAGCATACTTTGCCAACAGGAAACTGCTAGGATCCAAACTACTGAGTAGAAAAGCTAAACTGAAAGTGTACAAAACACTAATCCGCCCAATAATCACTTATGCGGGGGAAACATGAACACTATGCAAAAGTGGTGAGGAAGCTTTAAGAGTATGTGAAAGAAATATCATAAGAAAAATATATAGAGGGATACAGGAAGATGAAGGATGGTGGTTCGGGCACATCATGCGAATGAAGAACGACTGAACTCCAAAAGCTCTGACGCTATGGATGCTTGCCGAAAAGAGATCGAGAGGCAGGCCAGGAATACGATAGAGAGACGACGTTAATAAAGACTTGAAAGTACTCGAGGTGCGGCAATGGCTCCACACAGTACAGGACAGAAGGATATGGAGGGACGTTGTAAAGCAGGCCAAGGCCCATAGAGGGCTGTAGCGCCAAGGAAGAAGAAGAAGTAGTTTCCAAACTATGAAATGACTTACATTCAAAGTATTGGCAATTTGTCGTGTAGAAGTACTTGAATCTTCCTCTATAATATCCAGCACATTCTGTTACAGTTTACTTTCTACTGTACCGTTCCTACTGTCATTAATCTTAGTCCTGTATATCATTTCAATGTGCCTGTTTCACGAAGACATCGATGAATGTTTTCGAAGATTTTTCGGTCGGGGATATTATAGCTAGAAAATGTTCAATGTACAATCTTCTAGTTTGTAAAGAATTACTATCAGCAAGTCCATACATGAAGTCATTGGCGTACGCCATACGTTTAATAAAACGAAACAGGGGTTTTTCAGAAATCATCATAGACAAAATATTCTTAGAATAGGTCAAGGAATAAACAAATTTCCGCATGTTTACCTAAAACCCTGTATAAATAGAGAAAAAGATGAATCGAGTTATTTGCTTTAGAGATCAGGTGCAGTACACTTCAAATGAATTAATTAAACAAAATATTTGGAAGTCAACTGAACGGTGAGAATTATGTTTCTGTATTTGTTATAATATTGAAGTTCTTGAAATTGACTGTTGCGGATTATTCACGCATCGAGTAAGGTGAGTTATTCCTTTGCTATTAGAAAACTTATTAGTTACATAGAAGTTATATAACACACAGTTTAATAAGGTTCTTGATATATTTTGTATGAAATTCTGTTTTACGCTTAAATAAGTATGATTAAGTGCAATTAAGTATATTGGAGTTGACAATATTGTTAAAGTTTTGTATGTATTTTGATTAGAATTTTAAAAATACCTATTTGTGTTTTCGCTGTTTAATTTTGTAAAGTTTATTATTCTTGTTATTGAGATAGAATAAGAAATTAAAGTATCTGCCTTGCGGTTATCTAGACTGGCAAAATGATAATTAGTACTAACAATTTCTTATATAAAATCATCAACTTTAAGTATTTGCTGGAAGAGCCTTTTAGTAGTGTCCAGTGGAAATCTCATAACCATACTCACAATCAGTGATGTTTCTAATATAAAATGATCAAGTTTAAACATTTGCTGGGAGAGCCTTTTAGTAGTGTCCAGTGTTAATCTCATAGCAATACTCAGTGATGGATATTTACAGTCGATTTAGCTGTTTCCTGAATCCAATGTACAATGGGTTAACAATCACGAGTTTAATGATTCTGAAAGCGGTTCAAAGAATATGTTAACTTTCAACTCAATATTAAAACTTTATCTAAAGGATCTGCAATTTCTATTCATATTTTTTACTATTAATTTATATATTATTATATGTTTCAACATAAGACAACATGAATTTTGCTCCTGAGGTAGGATTCTGTAATTACAAAAAGGTAGAGATAATGTTCTATTATAGCCGAAAAAAAATTATATTTCATAAAAAAAATGCTTTCTTAGCCATGTTTGGAACAAGAAACATAAAATAAGAAGATTATGACTTTTGTTCAAGGTTCATTCGAAGGTAGCGGGTAGGTACCTGCGGTCCCGGCAGGGATAGACCTATTTCAGGGATGCGACCCTGCCTACGCGAGCCTTGGTTTCTCTCCCACTCCCAAATTCCGGGAGGTTGCCATGTCCTAACCTAATCCTACCAAAAACTCAAATTTATCCTTGCCATACCCTTCCTATAGGAACCCAAGGTGGTATTCTACTGCTACAGTTAAAGAAAGCGGTATGAGTACAGAGTATGGTAGCGGAGGATCTTAATATATAGACAACGGTAGTATACACAGTCTTAGTTAGATAGACAACCACTAACTCACCAACACGCAGGGCGAGAGCGGTGTTTCAATAGCCAAAAAACCCCTTCTATGAAATGTTGAATTTAAACAGAAATTTACCCCAGGTGAGCAATAAATCTCACGCTGATACATCAGCCCGCCTCAAGGATTCTGGGGGAGGCATAAATTCGACACCAAAATTTAAACCATTCCATGCTAACATTGCTACGTACAATGCAAGATCTCTTGCCTCAGAAGAGCGCATTCTAGAACTTGAACATTGAACTTGAATTACAGAAGATAAACTGGGATATAGTAGGTCTATCCGAGATAAGACGGAAAGGAGAATATTGCATCGAACTCAAGAGTGGCAATATCCTACATTATAAAGGAAAAGAAAACACAACACATGGAGGTGTAGGATTCATAATAAAGCAGAAAATTGCCAAATATATAAATAAAGTAGAAGCTATATCAAGTAGAGTGATATATCTCATCCTTAAGCTTAACAACCGCTATCAGATGAAAATAATACAGAGCTATGCACTTACTTCCTCCTACACAGACGAAGAGGTAGAAGAATTCTACGAGGATGTAGACAAAAGCTTACGGCAAGACAAAACATACTATACCCTATTTATGGGAGACCTAAATGCAAAACTAGGTAAAAAAGAAGATGAGTATGAAACATGCATGGGACAATACGGACATGGCCACAGAAATGATAGAGAATATCCTGATGGAGTTTCTCATGCAAAATACGTTCTATAATATGAATAGCTTCTTTAAGAAAAAAAAAACGCATAACAAATGGACATGGCAAAGCCCTAATGGTTTAGTCAAGAATGAAATTGATAACATCTTTTCCAATCGTAAAGACATAGTACAAAATGTATCTGTTCTAAATGCATTTACAACAAATAGTGACCATAGGCTAGTGAGAGCACATATTAAAATTAACATTAGAACAGAACGGAATAAACTTCTAAGAAGCGGTACTGCCAAACAAATTGACATAGAGATACTTAAAACGCAAAATATAAAGTACGAAGAGGAAGTAACGAGAAGAACAGAAAAAGTAATAAAGCTGGGAATAGCAAATAAAAATACAACTGACATAAATAGAGCCCTTATTGATATTATCAAAGGAGCTACAAAAGCAATAATGCCAACAAACCTAAAAAAAACAGTAAAGCTAACAGCAAACACAAAAGACCTAATGGCTAGAAGAAGAGAGATGAGGAATGCGGAAAGGGTGAAACCACTGAATATGCTGAGCTGAATAAAGAAATCCGAAGGGAAATCCGACGAGATATCTATAACTGCAAAAAGACGTTAACAAAGAAAGTAATAGAAGAAAATAGCAGCATGGAGATTCTAAACACAAAACTCTCAGTCGGAAAGTAACACATACTTAAGCTTCGTAAGCCAGATGGAAGCCAAACGGCAGGAAAGAAGGAAGTAATCAAAGTTGCAGAAAACTTTTATCGAAAACTGTATGAATCACGTCAAGAACACCAGAGAAATTTAACAAGACCAAAAATTATGAACGTAGGTTCTAAAGAAACACCCGAAATTACAATAGATGAAATAAGATCGGCTCTCAAACAAAGTAAAAATCGTAGGGCACCTGGTGAAGATGGAATAATAAGCGAACAACTAGAAAAAGGAGGTGAATCAATACTTAAAATCCTCCAAATACTCTTCGACAAGTGCCTGGAGATGGGAAATAACCCGGAGGACTGGAACAATGCGGTAGTAATTCTGCTTCATAAGAAGGGCGATAAAAGTGAACTTAAAAACTATCGACCAATAAGCCTACTCTCCCACCTTTACAAAACATTTATAAGGGTAATATCTAACAGACTTAGCAGCAAATTAGATGCATATCAGCCAATCGAGCAAGCCGGTTTCCGAATAGGATATGGAACCAACAAACATCTACAATGCATGAAGTCATTGATTGAAAAGTGCAATGAATATAATATCCCACTCTTCCTCGCATTCGTTGATTATGAGAAGCCTTTCGATACCATCGAGATGTTGCCTATTTTGGAGGCTTTGGATGACTGTCGCATTGATTCGAGATATTCTGGTCTAATTAAAACCATCTACGACTTCGCCACTATGACGCTGAAACTACAAGATTTATCCGACAAAATACCCATCAGACGTGGAGTGCGCCAGGGAGATACCTTGTCCCCCAAATTATTTACACGAGGTTTAGAGAATATCTTTAAAAACTTAGACTGGGCGGACAAAGGAGTAAATGTTGATTGCAAAAGCTGACGCTCTTGCGCTTTGCGGATGATATTGTTTTAGTGGCCACTGAAGAGTCTGATATTGAAACAATGCTGAATCAGCTAAACAACATCTCCAAATCAACTGGTCTGCACATGAATATGAGCAAGACAAGAATCATGACAGCTGATGTTCCACACCGGCCTGATATAGTCATCGATGGTGTCACGGTGGAAAGAGTAGAGAGCTACATCTACTTGGGACATAAACTAAAAATAGGCAAAGAAAACCAAGATGCGGAAACCGGAAGAAGAATAGGACTAGGCTGGGCAGCATTTGGGAAGCTGGATTTTATTCTAACCCACCAGACGTTCCCAAGAAAGTTGAAAGCGAGAATATTTAATTCAAGTGTTGCACCGGTTCCCACATATGGCGCAGAAACCACAACATTTACCCAACAGAACATCAAGAAGCTGGCCGTTACGCAAATATCAATGGAACGGAAAATGCTAGGCATAACGTTACGCCACAAGAAAAGGAACGAATGGGTGCGGAAGAAGACAGGTGTTGCGGACGTGGTGGAAAGAGTGGCGCAACAGAAATGGAGTTGGGCTGGGTGCATATCCTACGAACAACTGATGACAGATGGTCTCACAGAATCCTGGTATGGAGACCAAGATACGGAAGTAGAAAAGCCCCCCTAAAAGATGGAGGATATCCGGGAAGTAGCAGGAAGGAAATGGTTAAGTCTGGCGAGGAATAGAGAAGAATGGAAAGTTAAAAGGGAGGACTATGTCCAATATTGGAAAAATAAAGTCTGAAAAAGAAGAAGAAGTTCAAGGTTCATTATTACCAAAATGCAAACTAAAAATCACTAGATAACAAGGTTTCTTATAGGACATTTATTTCGCTACAAGTTTTATTTGGAACATTTTCTAAAATTCCCTTTAGTTTGCGAATTATTTTCGAAGTTTTGAGAAGACAAGGAAAATATAAAACAAAAAGAAAATTATCCCCACAGGTAGGGGGCCTCAGCTGTGTTATCGTTCTACTCGATGTTATCAATAATATTACCCCTGCTCTTTATAATAATGAGTCAGCAGCACTTGTGCAAAAAGGCATTTGGTACTGTAAGCCATGGTGTGCTTTATCCTGCACTACATGGAAATGTAATTGAATTCCGTAGGTTTTATTAAGAGCTATCTTGGTAATAAAAGAGCGAGCAATAAAACAACTAACGAGAGAAATGAAAAGATAGTATTAGGATCTTATAGAAACATAAGAGACAACACAAAAAGTAAATGAAATCGTGCAAATTGAGGACTGTATAATTCCTAATAGTGGAGTGGAAATAAAGCAGGCTATCGTAGAATTCCAACCTATATCTGAAAGACTATGCTGGATAAGACTAAAAGGAAAATATCAGAATACAGTATAATCTTGATAATCCGACCCATATGGGACATGACAACCGCCGTATTATCAGAAAATTCCGGATTATCAGGATTAAAACAAAACAATAACAATTTGGAGGATGTAAATAGGAGGAATCCTCAGCCCGGCCTTGTTCAATATATTTATGGATGATATAATAAAGGAAGTAAAGCAACTAAAGGTCGGATAAAAGAACAAAATTGTAGAAATATCAGAATTACTTCGCATTTGCTGATGACTAGGTAATATATGCGAAAAACAAACCTGTTCTGCAATATAAACTGAATATATGAAAAAATGCTCTAATAGATAGAAATTTGAGAATCAACGCAGGAAAAACCAAGGTAATGATGATAGTAAAGGACTTGGAAAACGGATAGAGCAAGTGCAAGCATTTAAATATATGGGGGTAAAGATTCACAAAAATGGAAAGATTGATGCAGAAATAAATGATTGACTGGAAAGTGCTGCTAGGTTATATCATTCAAAAAAGAAATATCCAGTAAATCAAAATTTACGGTATTCAATAGTATTTTTAAACCCGTATTAACTTACGGAAGCGAGAGCTAGGTGTTATCGAAACAAACAAAAAGCAAAATTCAAGCAATAGAAATGGTACCTACGAGGAGTGAAGGGGATTACACGCAGATGGAATCAGAAACGACATAGTAAGAGAAGAAAAAACCCAAAAGAGAAAGCATCAAACGGCAACAATTAAAATGGTTTGATCACCAACTGAGGATGAAGGAGATAAAGATTAAGGAAAAAAATATGAGACGAGACGGCATAAGCGCAGAGCAAGGGACAGACCACGTAAAACATAAGATGAGGCTGTGACAGAAGGTTAAAAAGAGAAGGGACTGTCATTGAACGAGGGGAAAAAGATGAGTAAGGGCAGAAAGGGATGGGCTAGACTACTTCTTAACAAATATTAGTTTGACATTTTTATAATGCTGTACTATACAAATATTAGTTTGACATTTTTATAATACGTTTTGTACTCTATAGTTTCGACTAATTGGACTAAAAATGTACAAATTTATTTCAGAAAGAATAAAATATGTATCTATATTAAAGTGACCACACGTCCCGATTTTGGCGGGACAGTCCCGCTTTTTGGAAGACAGTCCCGCGTCCCGCCGATTTTTAAAAATGTCCCGGTTTTTAGAAAATATCTGCATTTTTTATTTTAAATCTACTATAATATATAAAATAAGATTTTTCCACATATTCCCATAAAATCTCCTTTTTTTGTGTCACCCAGTGAAATTTTTTAATATCCTCGAATTGAACTGTCTATTCTTCAAGATATTCCAAACAGCTATTATAAAAATTTCTGACTTCTTTCAGAAAATCTGGTCGTTTAATGGCACCTTGTTCTGAAATTTTCATTGGATGACATTAAAAAAGGAGATTTTATGGGAATATGTGGAAAAAATCTTTTGAATATGTTAGTAAACATTTTCCGAAAAATAATATTTGCGAAAATTATGTTTTTTGATGAAGCGTTATTGGTAAAAAGATACGTTGTGTACTACGTTACGAGTGCACGCCAGAAAATTTATTTTCACTACGTCTATGTTTTTTCTTTAATGACGCAAGTTGTTGCCATAGTAACAACAAACAGAAATCGTTTAATAATATAACTCCATTTGATTTACATTGAACTTTTACGCACGATTTTGATACTTTTACATAATAATGGCGTCCTTCACATACAATAATGTATTAATGTGTTCATTTTGGTGTGTGAGTAGATAAAATATATTTTTTGAATTATTGTTCTGCGTTCATAACTAAATTATAATTCTCATTTCATCCCATTTGTCCCGCTTTGTCTCAATGAATATATGGTTACTTTAATCTACATAGGTAAACGTGTACATACAAAAAATATGTACAAACTAAGATTAGATAGTATTAAATAAAAATAAGTGAACAAATATTATACAAAATTATTTTGCTTTTTGTTTCACTGCCTTAATATTTGTATCAAAAACACACTCTGGCAACACACATTGAGTACATTAAACGAGTCACTGTTTTCTACAGTTCGCCGAGTTCAAACATTCAATCATCGTTAGCTTCATCGTCAGCCGTGGGAGAAATAAGGCAGAGGATTTCTTCGTCAGAAAAGAAATGAAAATTTTCGCTTGTGCCTTGAAGCTAAGCTACGTCATCGTTAATCAGCACAACATCCACTTCACATTTGTTCGAAAGCTCGTTTGTTCGAAATCCCGAAGACAATTTTAGAGTAGAGGCCAGTAGAGTTTTCAGAGTCTAAGGGTGTCCCTTTTGACATTATTTCAGTTGAGCGCGAGGTTTATATCCGACGCGGAACAGCGGAAAGAAAAGACACTTGTTTCCCCAGAGCGCCGGATTACTCAACTGACAGGATTAGCCGGATTATGAAGATGATACTGTATAACACTAATTATTATACAAGCAGCAACTGAAGAAAATAACGGAACATATGTACAAACAAAAAATAAATAACGGAAGTAAATGGGAGTGAAACCTCCTGTGATACGCTATACGATTAACCGCCGGATTATCAAGACGATACTGTATAACACTAAATTATTATACAAGCAGCAACGGAAGAAAATAACGGAACATATGTACAAACAAAAAATAAATAACGGAACTAAATGGGAGTGAAACCTCCTGTGATACGCTATACGATTAACCGCCGGATTATCAAGATGATACTGTATAACACTAAATTATGATAAAAGCAGCAACGGAAGAAAATAACGGAACATATGTACAAACAAAAAATAAATAACGGAACTAAATGGGAGTGAAACCTCCTGTGATACGCTATACGATTAACCGCCGGATTATCAAGATGATACAGTATAACACTAAATTATGATAAAAGCAGCAACGGAAGAAAATAACGGAACATATGTACAAACAAAAAATAAATAACGGAACTAAATGGGAGTGAAACCTCCTGTGATACGCAATACGATCTAAAAATAATTACAGGTGACGCGAATGCGAAAATAGGTAAAGAAGAAATGTACAGACCTAAAATAGATAAATGTAGCAAACATGCAAACAGCAATGAAAACGGACAAGTATTGATACAATTTGCAAAAGAAAGGGACATGAGAATAAAAAGCACATACTTCGAAAAGAAGGAGATTTACAAAGGCACTTGGCGATCACCGGACGAAACATACATTAATCAAATAGATCACGTATTGATTGAACAAGACGAAGAAAAGTGCATTACAGACATCAGAAGTTATAGAAGACCAGATGCGGATTCAGACCACTTTTTAGTGGGAATAAAACTGAAGCAAATAAATACCTCATCAAAGAAACAGCTAAATGACTTTATTATTATAAATAAAGCAGAAAATTAAGCAGAATCAAAATGAAGACAGAGAGGAATATACAGTATCAGAATCACAGAAAATGAAGACAGAGAGGAATATCTAGAAATGATAAATAAGTACTCTCAGACAATGCATGACGTAAATAACATACACATTATCTGGACGAATACAAAAACTTGTACAGAGCTAGCAGCAAGACAAATACAAGGAAAGTATAAGATAGCAGAAAAAAAAATGGTTCGATGCAGAATGCGAAAAGTTCAGAGAATTTAGATGTTAAAAAATAAACGCAGTATCCCAAACAAGCGTATATGGAACAAAGGAAACAGTGCAAAAAAGTAATGAGGTATAAGAAAAGAAAATATACAGAAAATCTCAGCAGAAATAGAGGAAAGTTATAATAATAAAGAAATAAAGAGTCTATACTAAGGAATTAAAAGAGAAAGGAAAGGATAAACCGAGACCCGTATATTATAAAAATAAAGAAGAACGATTAAAAGGCAATGAGAAGGATGTGATGACATATGGTGTATATGAAATCGTACACAAAATCAAGAAAACGAGAACGGAACACGTAGAGGAAATTGAGGAAGAAATCCAACTTATAGACGACCTCCGTGGGAAACCAATTTTACCAACTATAATAGATATCGAAGAAATAATCAAAGACAAAAATATCAACAGTCCATGGAATGATCAGATAACATCGGAAATGCTCATGTATGAGTGGGGGGGAAACCATAAGCAAGTTTCAATGAATGAAAAACTGGAAAGATCTTCCAGAGCTAAAACAATCCAACTAATGCTGGGATCTTTTAACCAGAAAACAACAATAGCTTCTGAAGGCACTTGGCCTAGAGGAAGATGACAGATGCAAATTCTGGGCCCCAGCAGAGGAAACTTCCATACAACTGTTTAAATTCTGAAATCCATAAAGGAATCAGAACTAGAGGAAGTACTCTAAATGGGTAAGTATACCAACGTTTAAATGAAGAGGGTAGGGTACAATACATCTATGAAGGTCGTAGTACAAGTCACTAACAAATCTACGAACCTACAATCAACAATCATTCATCAGCAAAAACATAAAAGAGTTTTAATATAGTATACATGGTTTATAAATGGTAACAAAAATAATTAAAGTAAGCCTCTAACAGATAATTCTTCAAATGACTTTAATGAATACTTCTCTCGCATTGCACTCACTGTGATGAATACAATTGCAACATCAAGTGATGAGATACAACTACCTCCGAGCAACGGTCCAAAATTTAATTATACAGAAGTATCATATAATCAAGGGGGAGAAATATCCACTTTAAGTAACTATTCAAGTAGGGATGCATTCGGATTAAATGAAATCATAATTAAAACATTAGTAAAAATCATTGTATCATTAGAAAAAATCATTACCTCTGAGTAAAATCATCCAAAAAATAATCGCAAATCAATTTTCAAAGGTGTTCTAATCTTTTAAAAGAAGGAACAGCACTGAACTGATTTTGTAGACCAATATCTCTAGTAGCAACTTTTGCAAAAATATTAGAAAAATTATTCATAAATGAAATCAACGGTCACTTTGAAAACTCTTTATTCACCATGTCTGTTAGGTTTCCGGCCAAATGAATCAACATCCTTAGCAGTAAATACATTATCGGAACATATATTAAAGACCTTTGAGGTCAAGGATCATGAGTCAAGGTCAAGGATTTGTTTGCTTTAACTGGAAACTTTAACTGGAATAAAATTCGATATAGGCGAACTTTGATATAGGCGTATTTGCAAAAAATCCCGAAACACGTTACGTATTGTTTTTTCTTGACCTCAATTTTGTTTATTTGTTCCCGGAAGTGCCCAGCCACCTCCGACCTTTTTCAAATCGAAAGTTATGTGACACCTCGTTTGAAAGATCTCTTCGCAACGAATACAAGACACAATTTATTTCTTGAATATTTTCAAAGCCCACGTTATAAAACAAAAGAAATTCACTTATTTGTTGAACACGGTTCATCGTAAAGTGTATGTTTTTAACGTTTTTTATCCTTTGGAACCACGTTGGTTAGTTGCTAGTGATAATAACAGTCACCAAAGCAGGCAAATACGCTCGTATAGTTTTTAATGTGGTTTCTAAGAGAACACCACACGGATATATCACCCATTAGCCAAGGTACCAGAAGCAAAATTGAGACACAATACAACAATTTGGGTCATGTCAGGGTTTTGCCCGGACACCGAAATCCCACTGTTAAAGCAGATACAGATAAATGAGGTGGAGAGAAATGAGGTGATCTTGCAGGACGAGAGCTTTTCGAAAATATCATGAAAAGAAAAATAGATTATCTCGGACACATTCTGCACGGAGAACGGTACCACTTCCAATGCCTCATTCTTCAAGGTAAAATTGAAGGAAGGAAAAGAGGAATAGGCAGAAAAAAAATATCGTGGCTGAGAAATATCCGTCAATGGACAGGGATAAAGGACCTCCAAACACTACAGAATGCTGCAATTAATAGAAACGTATGATAAGAAAAAGATGAATGCCTACCCAGGAATCTTCACGGCCTAAAAGAAGAAGAAAGCAGATACAGGGCTAAAGGTATTATTAACGCTTCAAGAAAATCCGGTGACTACAGCCAGGCAACTGGCCTGTGACAACGAGATTAGTCATAATACTGTCCTGAAAATTCTTAGATCAGCCAAGCTGTATCTTGACAAGATGCAGAGACTCCAAGAATTGACGGAAGATGACGCGAAACATAACCAGATCGATAATAACCATATTTCATTAGCTTCAATTCTTTTTTCCGACGATAGTACTTTTGCCTTACTGGGTGACATTAATTGTCAAAATTGTCGATATTGGGCTGACCATAAGTTGCGAGGTCATTAGATTAAAACAGATTAGATGAGAGATCATTAAATGCGAGAAACTCATACTCAGTTCCCGCAAAAAGTCAATGTATTTGCTAGAATAATAGGTGATCAGATTGTTGGACCAGTATTCTTCCATGGTAATCTTGATGGGGCAACATATTTTACGTTTCTTTAAGACGACTTCATGCCAGCGTAAGCCACTTTACTCCCTAAATTTATTCCCTAATCTAAAATTATTCCCTAAGATCCGGATTTACCTGAATACTCCACCCCATTATGCTGTGATCGTCCGTAGATATTTAGACGAAGTTTTCCCCAATACATGGATCTGAAGATGAGGTCCCAGTGAATGGCCGGCGAGATCTGCGGATCATATTCCCCTTGACTTTTTGTAGAGATATCTCAAGAGTAAGATCTATGTAACAAAACCGAAGGACTTTGAGAACATTAAGCAACGTATTAGGCATTAAATACGTCACACCAGATGTGTTACAAAACATTTGAGATGCATGTTATCTTCGATTTGCATTTTTTCCAATAAAGAAACGGTGCCCATTTTGAACATTTGTTGCAGGCTTTAAAAATATTCAAGAAATAAATAGTCTATTGCATTCTTGAGAAGAGATCTTTCAAATAAGGTATCACATGACATGCTTTTCCATTTGAAAAAAAAGGTCGAAGGTGGCTGGGCATTTCCGGGAACAGATAAACAAACAGCATATACATAGAAATGCAAGAAAAAACAAGACGTAACGAGTTCCGGGATTTTTTCAAAAAGTGCCTATATCGAAGTTATAAATTTTAGTTCTGTTAAAGTTTGTTCTGTTCTGTAACATTGTATACAAGTTGCTTTGACCTCACGAAAGCTGCGTATCGCATGAGTTTCTCATCAGGAAACTGGTCTACTATTCTTTTGATCCGAACAGCATTGGATTATTGAATTCTTACCTTACTATCAATATGTAGAGCTCTTCAATAATAAATCAGATAATCGTCAGTTGTTATATAAAGTGCTACAAGGCTCTGTATTAGGTGCCACCCGGTTTCTTATTTATATAAATTATTTGCCGGGCTGCATTCCAACAAAGGTATGTACACTATTTATCGACGATACTGCACTATCAGGTTCAAATAGTTATCTAGCTTCTTTCGACTTGGTTATATGGTACTTGAAACAATTAAAAAATAAACCATAGGTACATTGAAACTGTCCTGACGGCCTATTATGCATTGATTCATAGTGCTCTCTCATACGCAATTTTAGTATGGTACTATATCCATGTCACTAAAGTTTTGGAACAGTTTTACAACGTAAGTATATAAGAATTATGGCGGGGCTTTCAGACAAAGATCATTGTCGTGAATTATTCAAAAGATGGACAGTTCCTTGTGTTTTCTTCTTGCATTGTTTATTGTACTTGTCGGCGAATATAATATGACCAATTTGATGACAACTACAGCTCCTGAAGATGTTACGGTCACTACGCTTATTTATATTAAACCAATTTTAAATAAATAAAATAAATACATTTATGTCAATTGTTAGTTAATTTTATTATTACAAATCGGTTTATTATTGAATTATCTTATCAATCAATCTACTTATTGCTAAATTATATTCTAATGTCTCATGTTAATGTTAACTAAATGTAGGAGAACACAATGACATTCTAGTTATTTATTTCTAGTTTGTCGTTGCAAATCTGACTTCTCTTATGCATTGTGATATTATGTTAAGTCTTTCAAAATTAACCGATCACAAAAGATATCATTTGACTCATTTCCAAACGAAATAAGACAAAATTCTCTAAATATGTTAAAAACTCGTATGTTAATTAGATTATTCATCGTTTATGGTTTTGTCCAATGCTGACTTTAATTAGTTGAAATGGTCCTTAGTTTTCCTCTGACATTCAAGTCCAGGCAAGTTCTACAGCAAACTTCAGTAAACTGTAACTAAATTTCTGAAATGCAACCGCTAATTAATTTCGATCGGAGAAACGTATTTTGCTAGTTTCCATTCACAAAATCCTTTGAAATCCGTATTTAGCGTAGATACATTTTTGTTATCTAGAAATTTTACAACCAAATTAAATCCTGTAATTGTGTAGTAAAATCGGATTTTTTGTTCTATAAAAAAAAAAGATCGAGTCTTAGTTTCCTTTAATATTTATTTATTAATATTATGGTAATAAAACGGCGCCGTAAATGACATGAAAATTGGAAATTTCATTTAATATTTTAACGTTAACCATTAAAAGTAAGATCGTAACTTCATCGTCCACGATATACTTTTTATTACTATTAAAAGCTATCACATTCCTCACAAAAACATGTCAGCTTGAGAATAAAAAACATTACACAAATATTTTATTCTACAAGGAATAATTGAAGATGAGGCAACAAAAAGGACTTTAGTTCTGAATAAAATAATCTGTGTTATTTATCTTTTCGCAAATTGCGGGCTGGACTTTTCAGAAAATTCGAATTTATATTATAAGGACAATGTCTAGTATATACAATTAGATTACCAAATTAGATGAATACGTTAATGTCAAAGTGACATAAACGTATTTTTTGCTCTCCCTCCTTTTTCGACTTAATACACCGTCGTCTCCGCCGTCGTCTGGTCCCAAGCCCAGGGTGTGAAAGGAGGAGGGTGGTCGGCCTGCCGCGCCGACCAGAATCGGGAAACCGAAGAAACTAGGCAAGAAACCGCATGGATACACGACTTAACCACTTACGAATTAATGCTACCGCATCCGGGGCAGCCGATGCGCCAGCTTTGGGATCCAGGGATGCTGGTGAGAAGTGGACTACTGGCCAAAGACTCAGGTTAATCACACCGAAATCAGAAATACGAATCGCCGCATGGAATGTGCGAACGGGACATCACGTTGGTCAAAAGGAAATTATCGCCAAGGAATTATTGAAATGCAAAATATCGATCTGTGCATTATCAGAACTGCGGCTCACAGGATCTGGGACAATGAAGGTTGACCCACCATCAATCGACGAGACGATGACGCTATTCTATTCTGGTGGCGACAAACGAGAAGCGGGCGTTGGCTTTATGGTTGATCGACGGGCCTCTGCCAGTGTTATCGCATTCCAACCGATATCCGAGCGTCTGGCGGTTATCACTATTGATGGAACGATTAAGACCCATATCGTATCCGTCTACGCCCCAACTGAGACCAGCCCGGACACAAACAAGGATGAATTTTATGCCCAGTTTCAACACACACTGGATACAATACCCCAAACCGAATTAATCGTACTTATGGGCGACTTTAATGCACAAACGGGTGCAGATCGAACCGGTTGAGAAGAAACGATGGGAAAATTCGGATACGGGGAAATAAATGACAACGGATTACGCCTCTTATCATTTGCAGCGTCAAACAACTTGATCATCGGCAACAGCATCTTTCGTCACCCCCTCAAACATCAACTCACGTGGCGAAATCCATCCGGCAACGATTCGGCGATGTTGGACTACATTTTGGTCAACACCAGATTCCGATCGACGCTCAAAGATGTACGTGCGATGCGTGGACCCGACTGTGGATCAGACCATTATCTTGTACGAGTGAAACTACAATTGAAATTACAAAGAGCAAAGAAAAAGGCACCACCATCAGCCAAGAGGAACTGGGCCTGTCTGCGAGACCCTGAAACCAGCCGAAAATTTCAAATCGCATTATCCAACAAATTTGCAGCACTCACGATACCAGTCGATATCAACATAGAAGAAAAACAACTTTGTGAGTCTATTGTGGGGTGTGCAACGGAGCTGTGTCCGCCCATCCGTCGACGGACGCAGCAATGGATATCGGACGACTGTCTCAATCTAGTCGACCAGCGGAAGCAAATGAAACACGTCGATTTCAAACAATACCTACGATTGAACAAAGAAGTTCGACAGAAAATGAAATTGGAACGGGAAGCTTACTGGAATAACATCGCGGCTGACATGGAAGAAGCAGCGTCAAGGCATGAGTACCGGACGCTGTACCAGACAATCCGACGGTTAAGTGGCAAAACAACATCAACAAATGACAATATCAAAAAATTGGATGGAACTTTCGTGACCTCTCCTCAGGAACGTCTACAGCGGTGGGGAGAATTCTTTCATCAGCTGTACAACCACAATCCGCCAGTAGGTCCAGCAACCGAACTGCCGATTATTGAGCAGCCGATAAATCAGTTTCCCGATACTGAACCAACAATCAATGAGGTGAAGACGGCAATAAAATCCCTGAAAATTGGTAAAGCGCCGGGAGGAGATCAAGTAACTGCCGAAATGATCAAAGCCGGGGGAGACGTCTTATTACATCAACTTCACGTGCTCACAGTGCATATATGGCATTCAGATTGTGTTCCATCCGTGTGGAAGAAAGCGATTGTTGTGCCTATTTTGAAGAAAGGCGACAGTCGGGAATGCAAGAATTACCGTGGTATTAGCCTCCTCTCGATCGTCGGCAAAGTATTTATGAAAATCATACAATCAAGACTACAGAAACATCGAGAGCAAACAAGCCGGGAAGAACAAGCTGGATTTCGACCACATCGAGGATGCATCGATCAGATATTTGCTCTCCGTCAGCTAATGGAAGAAAGAATTCGATGTGGCAAACGAACTGTCATCGTCTTCATCGATTTCAAATCTGCTTTTGATTGCATCGATTGGACAAGCTTGTGGGAAGCCCTGAAGATCGAACACGTGCCACTGAAAATCATTCAACTTCTTCAAGCATCGTACGACGGCTCAACCAGCAATGTTCGTATCCGAAATGACATGTCTGAGGAATTCCCGATTCGAACCGGAGTCCGGCAAGGAGACGTGGCCTCGCCGCTCCTTTTTAACATTGTGGTCGACACGATTATGCGAAAAGCGTTTGATGGGCGACGCGGAGTTCGATATGATGACAAAAACTTCCTAACCGATCTGATGTTCGCCGATGACAGTGCGGTTTTCGTCAACACAGATGCCGAAGCAACAGACACCTTGTATCAATGAGAATCAATGCGGATAAGACCAAAGTGCTTACAACGGATGCATCTGAAGCCAGAGTTTACCTCGATGGAACCACAATCGAGCAGGTACCACAGTTCAAATATTTGGGATCACTGGTTGTGGAGAAGAAAGTAGCTTCGACAGCCGAAGTTCACAGCCGGATAGGCCAGGCAACAGCAACGTTTGCTTCACTCAAGTGGTGCATATGGAAGCGGACGAATATTACCATCAAAACCAAAATACGCCTATACCGGACGCTGATCCTCCCAATTCTTCTTTATGGATCGGAAACATGGACATTACTCAAACCAGACCTTAACAAGCTCGAGGCCTTCCAAATGCGATGTCTGAGACAGATTCTCTGCGTCTCACTCCTCAACCACCTCCGAAATGAGACAATCAGAGAAAGGTGCGACCAACAGACACCGATTGTTGAGGAAATTCAAAAACGCCGATTACGATGGTTTGGCCACATCTGTAGGATGGGCGACAATCGAGTACCGCACAAACTCCTTTGGAAAAAACGACCTCTTGATTGGAGAACACAAAAACAAGCACCGAAGACCACATGGTTGAAACACGTAGAGAACGATTTAAAAAAACAGCGAATAACAACAGCTGAGGCAAGAACCGTTGCAACTGATCGATTAGCATGGAAGCGTATAGTGAATGGAGCACGGAATCTAGCGGCACCAACAGCAGCGTACTGGCTACGAGGTCGACCACCTCTCCATGCGCCGGCTATGGATTAAAGAAGAAGAAGAAGATTACCAAAAGTCTTGTCTACATGATAGCTTGAAGGCCAATTCTAGTCTACACATTCAGACTCGATCATAAAAGTCCAATTATGACCAATTCTAGTTTATTAATAAAAACGTGATGACCAGGTCTAGTCTGCACACTTGGATTAGATTATTAAATGTCTAGTCTAGATGAAAAAGTCTTGGTCTAGTCTAGTCTATACACACATACTAGATTATGAAAGATTTAGTCTTAATGAAAACTTAAGGAGTATGTCTAGTCTACACACTTAGACTAGATTATCAAAAGTCTGGTGTAGATGAAACCATGAAGAGCCAGTCTAGTCTCCACACTCAGACTAGATTATAATGTATATAAAACGCTAAATACCAAGTCTAGCCTTCACACTCAGTCTAGATTAACAACCGCCTAGTTTATACATTTAGATTTGATAATTAAAGGTCTAGTTTAAATGAAACCTTAAAGACCAAGTCCAGCAGAGTATATTATCTAAAATTTAGTCTAGATCAGTGGTTCTTAACTTTTTAAGGTGTTCACATCCGCGTGTATCTTTAAAAGTTTGGCATCCCCAATATCTGGGAGAAAAATAATGTACAGCGTTATGTCAGATTGAGAATCCAATAGGCATAGCCCTGTCTCGGACCCTCGAAGCAGCTTCCCGTTATCCCTGGGGGTGCCTGCACCCCGGGTCAAGAACCATTTGTCACTTGTTGCTGCGAGTATGGGGATCTATACGGTTTTATTTGTTTTACGTTTTTAGAAAATAGTTATTTATTATACAAGCGGATAAAATTAAGGTTTAAAGAAAAGTTCCATTGTCAGTGTTTTTTTACGAGAAGAATATCGTCTGGCCATGATTGTGTTGTTGTCTTGACAACGACAAAATTGTTGATTCGCAGGTCAAAATTTTGTTTAATTGATTCGAGTTTTATTAATCATAAGAGAATACATCCGAAGAATTATTGTTTGATCGTGACGCAATTGTGGAAAAATTCCTCCCGTAGAAATGAAGAGATTTATACAAAATATTCTATAAAAAGTTTTGTGATTGGCAATCAGAAAAATGAACATCAGCGAAGTCAACATTTAGGGATAAGTTTATGGAACCCGTAAGTAAGTTATTTTGATACATTGCCATGGATATTTTTATTTTACTAGTTAAACAAGATTTTTATTTCACTAGTGAAAAAACCTCTGTTTTATTGATCCGTATCCAAGGAAATAAACATGATTTTAAGGCAAACTTAAAACAAACAGCACACAGCCTGAATATATAAATATATTCACCCTTTCCGGAGCTCTATAACAATTACTGTTAGTCTTTTTAGGACTAAAAAAACAAATCTCACGTGAAATTTGTAAGTTATTTTATAGCTTTCAGTACACCGTCGTGGCACTCAACAAAAACGTAAATATAAAATTGATTTTGAGATCATGTTGTGGTAGTCCTAAAAAGACTCAGTAATTGTTATAGAGCTCCGGAAGGGCTGAATATATTTATATATTCAGGCTGTGTTCAGTTTGTTTTAAGTTTGTATGATTATCTATAACGTAGGATGGTTTTACCAATTCTATCTCAATCAATAACCTGCTAAGTTCATGTCTCTCTCACAAAATGTCAAAATAAAAGCATTTAATCCTAATCATCCACATGGGTTTCAAGTAAGTAGTGTACAAATTGTTGTTCATGGAAGCAAAGCTATGCTGATTAGAGGTAAATCTCGAAACGCGTCCACAGATGGGCTATCCACTTAAGGTATCGGAAAGAAATGATCTTAAAAGCAATGTTATTTTTAGGGTTTCTTGCACTTTTGTGGTTTTTATGGCACCTTGGAAGTGCTTCATTTGGATAAAAATCAATACATCAAAAATATCCTACAAACTTCTCTAGCTGTTGTTATATATATAATTTTTTTTTGTGACTCATCATAATTTAAAAAATTACAGTAGCTGTTGGTACGGCTGTGGACCCTTCCAAAATAGAGAGGTACAAAAAACTTTATTCTTCTTACCGATTTATTTGATATTTTCCTTGAAAAAAAAACAAACCCCAAAATCGACACGCAGAGTAAGTAATTCAATAAATGATATTGTATTTAAACAGTGCAAAATAATTTGAAATCTATAAATAATCATTAAATTAAATTTCAAAAATTTAAATAAAATATTAAGCGTCCTATTTTTGACATTTAAACTTCCAAAAGTGTAATTGAAACTTATTAAAGAGATTTTAATGAAGAACCTCTTGCTTGTGATTAATTTAATTTAAAATTCTCTTAAATAAAAGTCTCTTTGTTATATACTAAGATCTTGTAATTAAAAGGACTTACTGCTAAGATAAAATTGCTGTACTTACAACCGTACAACAAAATGTGTATTCCTTGTGCCTGGCTTTAAATATAAGGTTGTCGAAAAAGAAATCAATTATTCCTACGAGAACTTCAAGCCTTTATTAAACATGTTTCGGATTACCAATTTTGGTCAAATATGCACGTTTTGTACTATAATTTGTTGCCTTTTTAAAGGTAGCTGCGTAATGCCTCTCTCATAGAAGTCTTGGTCGCTATTGGCAATCAATTCTAGAAATCGATTTTCACAATTTTCTCTAGATGCCATTTTTTTACTAATGAAGATTTTCAATGCAAAATATAGTATATTGTGCAACTAGGGCAGCAAATGACAATATGGCACGAGTTGCAGATAATATTTTTTTTACTCATGCTAGGAGACGGATCTTACAAGTTTGGGGTCCAAGGGCCACAAAAAAAATGAAAATTGCAGAATTTGCTTTTTCAATTATCTCCGGTGGTGTAGATTCGTCGTAAGAACTCTCACTCTCCGGTATCACTATAGAATTTACACCCATTTTAAAACGTTTTCTTTAATTTCCATTTTAATTTTGTAATGAAAAAAAATGTCTATCACTTTCACGTCACTTTTTTAATATTGAAGTTTTGATTTTTTTTAATTTATTTATTTAATGGTTTTTTTATGTAACTTAGCAGTTTTTATTGAATATTTGCGTTTGAAAAGCATAATTTGCAATGAATATTTCCTATGCGCTTAAGATATGTGGTAATAATTGAATTGATAAACAGCCATTTGTCGCACCAAAAATCGTGCGCCAAAATAGTACTTATCCCGCAGGAGTAATTAAAAACATGGTAATCGCATAGTGCCTACATTGGATTCCAGGTCCGGACTATATTGTGGATACATAAAAACTTTCTAACCAGGCTCCCCGAGTTTTTGGCGAGTTACTATAGACGTGTGTGGCCTAGCGTTCTCCTGATTGAATACCTCTCCTGTTGGCCAATTCTGATCGCTTCTGATCAATCGCTAGCTTCAAACGGTCTAGTTGTTGACTGTAGAGATCCGAATTTAGTGGTTGGCCATTTGGAAGCAAGTCATAATAAATGATTCCTTTCCAGTCCCACCAAATGCATAGCAGAACCTTCTTGGCCGTTAGTCCTGGTTTGACATCGCCTTTTCGCCTCTCATCGCTTTTTTTCTCCCCTAATGCGGATACCGGGCTATATTTCGAACATTTAAACACTGTCGCCACGTGGCCTTTTGTGTTTTTCCACATTGTCGATAATTCATACATTGAATAGTTGTTGATATACAAAGAGAGTGTATGAGAAGTACCACAGTTGCTTTCTCCCTTTGCAATGATGATTCAGAACGTATCTTGCCCCATCTAACATTTTTTAACTTGCCCCATCTTAACATTATTAATGATAGGTTCGGAGAATTGCTTTACCCCTACTTACATCTTTATTATACGGTACCCGCGCAAGGTTAGTAGCGTTACAACTCTTTTGTTTTGATATGTTACCATTACTTCCCCTTTTCATTTATAGTACCTACTAATACAAGTTTTCTGCTGCCCCTTATCATTGTTACTCACAGCTTTATTATACGGTACTCGTACAAGGATTGTACCGAAACTCATCTTTATTTTTGGTATGGTACCATTACTGCCCCTTATCATTTATATGGTACCAGTACAAATATTGTATTGCCCCTTGTCATTGCTTGTGCTAGATTGTTGAAAGTTTCTACCTCTCTTTTCATTGTCCATGAAATGGTCCCAAATATTGCATCTCCCCTATCATAATTAAGTTTTAAATCTGTCTAAGTTGTCATTGGTTTTATTCGAACAAAAGCGATCGGACAGATGCCGAGATCGCTGTAATAAAGAACGACGAACGAGTCCAAAAACGGCGGGCATGATTCTAACTGTTCGACACGCTTCACTTACACGTGGCAGCAGCTCCTCAAGTACCCTGACTGGAATTTCGTATACCATGGTTTTCAGATAAAACCATTAAAAAATCCAGAGAATTCAGATCTGGAGAGCGGACTGGCTATGGTATCGGATCGTTGCACAGTGGTTTGAAATCCCAAAATGCTGACCAAAATATGAAGGAACCGTTCAAATATCGTGATTTTGGTCCCCTTGCGTTTTTGAGGTCGCTGATCACGAAACTAAATTCAAAATTTGGAAATTCAAAATGGCGGACGCAATATGGCGGATAATTTTTCGAAAAAAGCATTCAATTTTGCTGTAGTTCTAGATTTAGCGGCTGTGAAAGTCATCGATCACGAAACTGAATTTCAATTTCCGAAATTCCAAATGGGGGACGCAATATGGCGGATAATTTTTTGCAAAAAGCATTGAATTTTAGTAAAAGTCAGGACTTTGCGAATCCAACATGGCAAGCAATTTTTCGAAATAATCATTCAATTTTGTGGACTTAGGATTTAGGGGTTTTTGAGGTCACTGATTACGAAACTAAAGTTGAAATTTTAAAATTCTGATTGACAGTCGCTGACAACGAATTGAAAGTCAAATTTGGGAGGAAGAGAATTTAAAGTAATTAATCACTATTACAATAACAATAAAAGTTTCGCTGTTCCCTGACTTGTCATCATCGTCAGATGTATCGCTCGTGTTATTAGAAGAAATCTGACCTGATTCTGTAACTGATGGTGGAATCAATAGTTCAACTGCGTATGGGGATAACGATATTAGTTTCTTTAGAGGAAGTTTTCGCAAACTGGATGTTAATGGATCTGACGTTACTAAAAGTGTGCAGAAAATGTTTTCCATGTTTTTGATGCGATCACATTTTCGTGAAAAATCTTCTCCTAATCTTTTAATATATTTGTGAGCTTCCTGAACTAAGCTTTCTGATTCCTGAGCTTCTTCAGACATTTGTCCTATAGAAAGTTACGAGGAATACTGTTTGGTGTAATATCTCTAATTAAATTTGAAGCATGTACATATCCCGAAGCCCGGAGAAATATTTGCGTAGCGTAGGACAATTCGTGGACGGTATGTTCTTTTCAAACCTTTTCTGTCCTCCTCCGTTTTGGCCCATCACTCAAATCGTCCCAGCTTGTAGAAAGACGTGGAAGGGTTGTGTTTTCCGTGGGAGAATGTCCCATTGTGTGTTCTGTGGGAGTCTTCCAACCTTCATTTTCAATTGTGAAAGACATAGGAACGTTGAGCCACTCGTCGAACTTTTTGAAAAAAAAAAATTTCGTTCCTACTCGCTTGTTGCCACCTCTTTTTGAATTTCGATATAAATCTAGCCATGGCATCTTTCAAACTTTACGGTAAAATGTATGGTTGCTTGAATTTCTTTGACACCTCCATTTCAACAATGTCAGTGATCACGTTGATTTTCCCGTTCAATACCGATTTCACAAATATGAAAATTTCCTTTCTTCTGAAAGAAATTTCTATGGTATTATATACAGGTTCTGTAGAAAATGGAAGAATAATATTAATGGGAGAATTTTATTGACCAATTTCCTATAAACAATATTTCATAGGCAAACATTACGAAAAGCTGCAGAAAGTGTAAAATCTCGTATAAAAATTGTAAGAGAAACCGAATGCGCAGCCGCGCGCAGTTAATTTTTGAATATGTTCTGCATAAATGTCTGAGCAACAATCTTAATTCTGTTCAAGAGCTCCGGTCGACCAGGGTTTTGACTTATTGCTATATTGAACAGAATGTCATCAAGAAAAATACCACTATTTTCATTAATTATTTATTATTTCATATATTGTTAATAATAATTTCGAGAAACACATTCAAATTGTACATACTATCTAGAGAAGAATCCATTTTTCAGAATCCAAATTCGTCAAATTTTCCCGATTCTACAGCCGTTTGAACTTCGTGTTACTTACGACGAGCAGCGAGCAAATAATGCGGCAGGCCAGACGCGTGCCGGGTTTACGATTATAATACATACTAGAATACCGCTGATGGTCAAAATACTACTGCATACTACGTGTACTATTGCAACTATTCCAACCATTAAAAGTCAATAGAATTTTTTTTCACTTTTGGCCAGCTTTTTTGGGTATTTCCGACCACTGTGCGTTCCTGCCTATCCATTTATCAGGATACCCCGCATCAAGTCATGCACGGGCATGACGACTAAAATGTGCTGGTGCACCGTCATGCATAAACCACATTTCATGTTTTAGTTGTACATAGACCGGGTAATTCATTGAGGAAGTCATTTTCAAGAAAATTTGTGTTAGCTGCCCTATTAAGCGAACCGGCAACACAAATGGATCTATCAAATAGTTGCCAACAATCCCACACCGCAAATAATTTAAAATCTGTGTTGATAACCTCTACCATGTATTGCGTGAGGATTTTAATCAGCCCATAAGTGCATGTTACGGCTATCGAAAATTCCTTCCCTTTAAACGCAGCCTCATCTGTAAAAAGTATCATATCTGTAAACCGTTCATTCTTTTGTGTGTTGTGCATTCAATAACCACCTACAAAACTATACTCGTGGAGCAAATTCATTAACATTCAGTGCCTAGACTTTGTGAATTCAAAAAGAATTCGCCACACCATTGAATCACTAGTTCCGAGTTCGTGTGCTATAGGTCGAACACTAGTTCACGGATTATTGGCTACAGCATCCAAGACATTTTGTTTTAATGCCACAGTACGAACCGTTCTATTACGTCATATATATGTCAGAACTCTTAAATTTTCAACGTTCACAAAGACGCGCTGAATTGCTGCAAAAGTTGTATAATGAGGCTGCTGCTTATTCGGAAACCGTTCTCCATAAATCCTTGGAGCTGCTGGGCCGCTGCGGTTACCAGCACCATAAGAAAAATGCATATCTGCTAGTTCCTTGAAATACCATTGGGTAGATTTGTGAGCACAACACACAATTTTTATTAGGTGGCGGATAGGGGAATGCCTTCCAAATATGGGTGGTACCGGTGAAATAAAATAGCCGGGGCGGACCAAAACTAGCACTAGCACTGGACAGTGGCAGCTGGCTTTCCAAAACTGACCGCAGTCAAGAAAAAAGAAAGATATTTCAATTGGTTGTGGTCCAGATAACAAATGGCGCAGTGGCACCCACATAAACGGCGTTTGCACAGTTATGAGGAAGGCAAGGGGAAACCACCTCATTACATTTCCCTAGTATAATTACAAAGCTCATGGATAGACACAGAGAAGAAAACGGCCCTCAGTCCCGGGCACCCCTTTAGTGGGGAGAGGGTGCGAAGAATCCCCCGGTGGAAACCCGAAAAAAGAATCGGCACTTGGAATGTAAGGAGTTTGTATGAATCCGGAAAGGCAGCAAACTTGATAAGGGAAATTGAAGTACTGAAAATAGACATCTTGGGATGCAGCAAAGTCAGATAGCCCAACACAGGAACAACTGTAATAGGAAAGCACACTGTCTACACAAAACAGAAACGGCGTTGCTATTATAGTGGCGAACAGCATGGCTAAGTCAATAAGAGGTTTCATCCCCGTCTCAGATAGAATAGTTCTATTGCAGATAAGTTGCAAGTCTGTCAATCTAAATATAATACAAGTATACGCACCAACAAGCCAAAGCAGTGAAGAAGAAATTGAACAGTTTTACGACGATGTAAGTAAAACAATGAACCTCCTAAGAAAAGAAGAAGTTAACATTATACTAGGAGATTTTAATGCTAAGGTTGGTCAAGGTAAATCTGAAAATGTAACAGGAGAGCATGGCATTGGGATACGTAATGAAAGAGGTCAACGAATAATCCAATTCTCCCAGGAAAAAGAATACTGTATTATGAATACCTGCTTTAAATTACCACCTAGAAAAATATATACGTGGAAAGGTTCGGCAGATGGAATAGTAGGTCGACAAGTCAGAAACCAGATTGATTATATTATTGATAATAAAAGATTTAAAAATTCTATAAAATCAGCCAAAGCATATCCTGGGGCAGACATACCAACCGATCATAATCTTCTGCTGGCAACAGTAAAAGTTAGATTGAAAAAAAATAAAACAAGGAAAAGAGAAATTAGGAAAGACTTCAACACAATAAATGCAGAACCAACAAAGTCACGTGTAATAACAGAGATAAACAATCAAGACACAACAACGTCGGAAAAAAATGGGGAAGCATTAAAACAATTCTAAAGAGTACTATCGACAACTGCATACCAGAAGAGACAGGGCAAAAGAAACAAGCATGGATGATGGACAATATAATTAAATTAATGGAAGAAAGAAAACAGTATCGAAATAAGGAAATGCTAAAATACAAGGAAATTCACCAAAAGATCAAAAAGGAAATTAAGAAAGCAAAAGAAGCAATGCTTAACAACAATTCTGACGAAATCGAAGAACTGGAGAGGAAACACGACACCTTTAACTTGGATAAAAAGATAAAAGAAGCAGTAGGAACACGAAAGCAGCAACATTATGGAATAGTAGAGGATGGGAAGGGAAAGACAATAACAGACAAAGGGGCTCAACTTGAGAGATCAAAGGAATACGTGGAAGAAATGTTTGACGAGGAGCAACGGGGCGACAACAGGAAAACGAAGACAGATAATGAATGTGTATCGATTACAAGGGAGGAAATTATTCATGCAACAAAGCAGCTAAAGAACAAGAACGCAAACGGGGAAGACGATATACCAGCTGAGGTTATAAAACTCTTTGGTATTCAATACCAATAGCACGACATACAAGACTTGTTTAACACTATAAACAATAAAGGAGTAATACCACAGGACTGGTTAACATCTATTTTCATTCCATTGTCAAAAAAACCCAACTCAAAAAAATACGAGGAATATAGAACCATTAGCTTAATGAGCCACGCTTAAAACTATTCCTGCGGATAATTCATGGACAAAAATATAATCTTTTAGAAGAACTTGCAGGCGACACTCAATTCGGCTTTAAAAAGGGACTAGGTACAAAAGAAGCTCTGTTCGCTGTACAAGTGCTTATTGAAAGATGCGGAGATGTCAATAGAAATGTATACCTATGTTTCATAGACTTTAGCAGAGCGTTTGACCTCGTGAACCACGACAAACTTGTTGAGGTGCTGGCGTATGGGGTTGTAGAAGCTGCTGATCTTCGTGTCATCTCATCTAAGAATAAAAAACAATACCACAGTATGAATATAAAGAAAGGAGTAAGACAAGGGTGCATTCTGTCACCTCTACTGTTTAAATTATATTTGGAGGAAATATTTAAAAAAACACTGGACGGCGCAACAGATGGTGTTATTATCAACGGCGAATGTTTGAATAATATCTGCGATACGCGGATGATACGGTGATCATGAACGGTGAGCAGCGAAGAAGGATTGCAGCGGCTAATGAACCGAGTAGTTACCGTCTGCGAAGAATATGGCATGAAACTTAATATAAATAAAACTTAAACAATGGTAATCAGTAAAAACCCAGATGCTAGCGCTGAAATGACTGTAAAGGGGAACACCCTGGATAGAATGAGGAAAATGACAAATGTGGGCTGCGTGCTCAATGATAGCTGGGATCATTCGGTTGAGATAAAGGCTAGAGTGGAGAAGGCAAGAGCAGTATTTAAAAACATGCCCAATGTGCTATGTAATCTCAGGCAAAACCTAAAAACCAGACTCCGTGTTTTGAGGTGTTTGTAGCACACTGTTTTATGGTGTGGAAACGTGGACACTAACAGAAACAACGCAAAGGAGAGTGGAGGCCTTTGAAATGTGGTGCTACCGCAGGATGCTGAGAATTCCTTGGACAAGCCATACTACCAACATCGAGGTCCTAAACCGCATAGAGAAACAAACAGAAATAATGAATACTGTCAAACAGAAAAAAACAAGCTACTTTGGACATAGATAAATAGGGACATAGATAATAAACAAACATTTATATTCATGTCTTTATATTCATACTGTGGTATTGTTTTTTATTCTTACTTTGGCAGTTTGATTCCAATATAGGTTTGAGATGACATGAAGATCAGCAGCTTCTACAACCCCATACGCCAGCACCTCAACAGCTATGGGAAGCGACTGCCGAAATAATAACCAAGACAGCTGACAAGATCTTTGGAAGGAGTAAGCACAAGAGGGCAAAAACATGGTATGACGAGGAATGTCGGAAACAACTGGAAAAAAGACAAACAGTAAGAAAGACTTGGATACAACTGCAAACAGACCAAAGTAAAAAGGAATATGACGACTGTCGAAAAGAATCAAGAAAAATAATACGCACAAAGAAAAGAAACTACGAACAACAAAAATATGAAACTATGGAGAGAGACCGGCCCAAACCAGGCTCCAGAGAATTCTAAAAAGCAATTTCCTCTGAGAAAAGAGGGCATAGAGCCAATTCCATCCACACACTGAGAGACAACCAAGGCCGTGTGATAATCGACGGTAAAGAAATAACTGAAGAATGGAAAAAGTATTTTAGAGACCTTCTAAACATCATACAGGAAGAACAGCACAAAGAAGAGATCTATATCACAGCGGATATGCCCGTTAAAAATCCTTCCTTTGAAGAAACCCAAAAGGCCTTAAATAAGCTGAAAAATCACAAAGCGCCGGGTACGGACGAGATACCAGCAGAACTTCTGAAATATGGGGGAGACGCACTACATCGCCAAATCCACCAGCTAATAACGCACATATGGTTAGAAGAAAGGATACCAGCACGATGGAAGGAAAACATAATAGTGCCCATCTACAAAAAAGGCGACAAAACTAAATGCGCGAATTATAGAGGAATCTCACTTCTAAACACGGCATATAAAACCCTCTCAAACATCATTCTTAGTAGACTAATCCCTTATGCTGAAAATGTCCTAGGCGAATATCAAGTCGGGTTTAGGGCAAACAGATCAACAATAGATCAACTATTCACGCTGAGACAACTTCTAGAAAAGGGATGGGAGTATAACAAACCCATACACAATCTTTTCATAGACTTTCGACAGGCATATGATAGCGTAGAAAGAAGCCTAGTATGGAATGCCATGGCGGAGTTCTCAATACCAAAGAAACTCATTCGGATGACCAAAGTCTGTATGGAGGGTGGAATATCTAAAGTACGTGTAAATAATAAACTGGCTGGCAGCTTTGAAATCAACAGTGGACTTAAACAGGGTGATGCGTTATCTCCACTACTATTCAACCTTGTATTAGAGAAAGACTTGAGGTCGGCCGAAATAAAAACAGAATTGCTATCGGATCAAGGTCCCAAAGTGTTACTCGCATATGCAGATGACATAGATCTCGTTGGAGACTCCATTCTATCCACGAAAGACATTTTCAGCAAGGTGGAAGGAGCAACAAGTGAAGTAGGGCTGAAGATTAATGAAGAGAAAACGAAATATATGTGTATAAAAAGAACGACACGAAGAGACAGAATAGGACAAAATATGACGATCAACACCTTTAATTTCGAAAGAGTACAACGTTTTAAGTATCTGGTGGCCGTAATCACAGCGGACAACGATGTTACCGAAGAAATAAAAGACAGAATCCAATCTGCAAACCGCTGTCTATTTGCACTGAATAAGCTCATAAAATCAAAAAATCTCACAAGAAGTTCAAAGATCAAAATCTATAAATCCATCGTCAGACCTGTAATAACATACGGATGCGAAACGTGGACCATGACCAAAGCAAACGAAGAAAAGCTCAGACGCTTTGAACGAAAAATACTTAGAAAAATTTTCGGACCTCACCATGACATCACCACAGACCAGTATAAGATCAGAACCAATATCGAATTAAAAGCACTCTACAACGACACCGATATTGTCCAAGAAATTAAATCACAGCGACTAAGATGGGCAGGCCACGTGCACAGACTGCATAACGAAAGACTTGTAAAACTGGTATGGGAGGAGATTCCCACAGGCAAGAGACCGCTCGGACGTCCCAGAATGCGATGGAGAGATAACATCCAAGCAGATCTCCGGAAAATGAACATTCCATTTGACCCTAGGTTGATGGAAGACCGAACAAATTGGAAAAAAGTTGTACAGTCAGCCAAGACCCACCCAGGGTTGTAGCGCTACGTGATGATGATGACTTTGGACACATAATGAGAAGCGACAAATACAGAGGGCTTCAACTTATAATTGAAAGAAAAATAGAAGGAAAAGGGGGGCCAGGCAGAAGAAGGAATTCATGGCTGAAAAACTTGAAAACGACAATGGACGAATATGACTTCAGTTGAACTGTTCCGAGCTGCAGTGCATAAAGTGAGATGGGCTAATGTGATCGTGAAAGTATTTTCTATGCTTTTTATAATAACTGCTGGCCTTCAGCCACTGACACTTTACATCGTAACCGTTCTTGTTACTTGTTTTGACGCAGCAGAACTTACTTGTTAACTTACAACGTTACTTGCTTGAACGGCTCACACAATGCATCTTGAGCAACTTTTGCTAAAGAGTAACAGAAGATATCCGAAGATAGTACGTGCGCAAAGTCCCCGAGAAAATAAACACATGTTTCCATCCGCGAAAACCTCAAATACTACATAGATATTATTACTTTGACGTAGTCAAATTTTGCTTTGGTTTTACATTTTTTTTTTACTTAGTCTCGAAAATGAATTAAAAACCAAACAAAATTTGGAAAATAAATTTCAATTAAAACTTATATTAAATAACCAAGAATTATATTTTTTGAAAGAAGAAAGAAGTTTTATAGAAAATTATATTTTCTGTAAGAAAGTTTAATGCATTGTAATTTCTTGTGTATCAAGTTAGCAATGATCAACCTTGACCAATGTCGAAACATAATTTTTGTTTCATGTATTTCTTGTCCAAAAATTAGCCAATAACACGGAAACTAAGAGGGATTTTAAACAATTTTTCAAATAGAATTTATGGAGAATTCAATTTCCTGGAGAAGCTTTGTTATACAGTTATTTATATTATGTAAATTTACTAATAATCAACCTTAAACAAAGTCAAAACCTTGTTTTCGTATTATATTTTTTATGTCTCACAAAATGCGACAATAATCTGGAAACTGTAAGGAAGTTGGAAAAATATTTCAAATAAAATTTGTAGAGAATTCCATTTCTTATAGCAAGCCTTATTACCTATACATTTTGAATTTGTTAATTTGGTTATAATCAACCTTGAGCAAAGTCATGTCCTTGTGTGTGTGTCAATCTTGCCTCAAAAAATGAGAAAATAGCTGGGAAGCTATGTGAAATTTTGCAAAATGTTTCAAATAAAACAGTCTATCAAACTGGTAGAAATTATCCTCGACTAAACCTAACCTTCTTATTTTACATGTTTATTGTTATGAAAATGGCTACAAAAGCAAACTTTTTTATGATATGTAATTCTAGAATTAATGTCGATAAATCTATCGTAAAATTTTGTGCACCTCATGCAATTCGTGTTGACTTGTGTTATATATCCTGATGGGCTTTGTTAATTCATATCGGAAAGGTCGAATATAATTTAAAAATTTTGACGAAAAATAAATACATAATATCCAACACAATAATATCCAGGTCCATATCAAAAATTAAAAATAAAACATTTGTAGAATAATCTGAAATTAACTGTGTAATCAGAAGTGTATTTTGTGTGTATAAAATCGATATTTAAAGCAGATTTTTTGTAAAAATTATTTTTTTATCAATCGATCGATTATTGCTATTTTCAATATAATTTTAAATCTACATTAGTTTAATTACTATATTCATTTTAATGATTTCTCACCCAAAATAATACGTACCCAAAAATCTCTTCTCGGTATCCGGATATTCCCCAGTTAAAGCCTTAATCAATTCTTCGTAATCGTAAACGTTCTGATTTTGGAAAACCGGCGAAGCGTATTCGTCGTTGATCTCGTAGTAATCGGCTTGTCTTTTCTTTCTCCCTTTGACTTCGTCAGCAGCAACCGACCTCTTAAAACTCTTGCCGTAGCTCGCTTTAATTGAAGCAATGTTTCGTTTTTCCTCCTCGACGTCTCTTTCGTCGGACTTGATTTCTTCGTAACTTCGGTCATCAGGTCCGTGGATTTTGTCCTGTCTGAGCAGAGCAGCAACGTTTCGCTTACCGTAAAGGCGGTTGCCATCTCTAGCCAAAGAAGCAATATTTCTCTTATTATCGTAGAATCTAGACAAGTCTCCTGATCTCGCTAATGATCCGATAAACCTTTTTCCGTAGGGATAACTGTAGCTTCTGGCTATGCTCCCAATATTTCTCTTGTTGTAAAGTTCTTCAATGAATTCTTCGATATCCCTTTTTGGGTGCAATTCTCCATTTCTAGCCAAAGACTCAATTCCCCTTTTTTCATCATTATTTTGGTGATGGGGTAGTTGTCCATTTTTAGCTAAATTAGCTATGCTTCTTTTATCTTCTTCCTCTGGCAGTGTCCTTATATAACCGCCTTTGGCTAAGGAAGCTAGGTTACGTTTTCCCGGTAGGTTGTCCCATCTGGCTAGGGAGTGAAGCGAGCGTTTGTAGTTCATGAGGTCTTCTTCTAAGTCTTGGCGTTCTAGGGCATCGTATAGGCGGCGCATTATGTCGCGGCGAAGGGCTTGTACGTGAATTGATGCCGGTTCAGTTGGGGAGAAAATATGTTCCAACATTCCTTCCAATTCGACTTCCGATTGCGATTCCACGCAGAACTATAAATAGAAATTATGGATTAATTTAGCTCTCTCAATTAACAAGTATTTTGGAAATTAACTTAATTTAACTGCTATAATTTTTGCGTTAAAATTATATTTCAAAACAGTATTAGATTGTTCTTCGTATTTATAATATTTTTACTATTTAGAACTATGTAGTGCAGCTGTAAGTACGTAAATAAACAACTTGACCGATAACGATTTTGACTACTAATTACTAAGTAATTACTAATTACTTTTAAATCATTTCATTAAGTCAATTGTAGCGCAACTTTTTAACCACAAAAACATTTCTTGTGTCTGGGTTTATTTATTGAATAATGCACCAAAATGATGAAAATGGCTATATTCCCGTTCTTTAAAGATATTTTTATTTACAAGAAACTTGGCAGAAGTTTATTAAAGTTTAAACAATAAAGTGGCAGAGAAGTCGAGACCAACAAGATAAAACCTATTGAAACCAAGTCAGAAATAAACTAAAAACCAAACTTAGAGGATACAGAAAAGAATCTTTCAAAAACTAAAAACAGATTTGATAACTCCATCTGGAATCACTGTCATCACCATTACGCATGTTTTCAGCAACGCAAGACCAATGTATTAAAATCGATCACGAAAAGGCTGACCTGTATGTAATAGTATATTACGTCACCTGAGTTAGAAAGAAATAGCGCTATCTACACAGACGGAAAAACGCAAGGAATTTAACGTTGATTTACCTGCATTGGACCCAAAAACCGATAAGGTGCGGGAAAAAAATGTAATCAAGCCAGTACATTTCACCGCAAAAACTAGCGTAGAGAAGTCGGATCTAAACCAAGATAAGATAGTATACAATTTGAAATCCAAGGAGAACTGGGAGACGCCAAAATATAGACAACGACGCACCAGAAAATTTAGCACTATCCATGGGACAAACGACGACGCCGAAAACCAAATTAGAGCGGCAATAAGATTCTACCACCTGCATGTTTACAGATTGGATCCGTCACTAAAAGAAGAGGATATACTCCAATATTTACATAACAAAAAGTTTGACTCAATACGGTGTAAAAAATTGGCTTCTAAACACCCAGAGGAGTACTCCTCCTTTAAAGTGTCGGTACCAGTAGAAAAATACGACGAATTAATGAAACCCGATTCCTGGCCACGTAACGCATGTATAAATCGTTTTTACGAATACATCGAAAAAATATAATAGACGATTTTTAAATGCCAACCATGTGGGCAATTCTGTAGGACCTCTGCAATTGTGGAATAGGAACGATAATACCATTTAAGGTTATATTTCTGTGGTGATCGCTTGCGTTATTTCAAAAATTCCAGGGGTTCATATAAAAGTTTCTGTTCATCTCTTGGACAAAAACCATTATTGTAAAGTTAATAACATACGTATACAAATAATACTTAAACCAATTGTTAAATGTCTACATTTAATTTAATTATATTAATATGGCTAAGTTTATATTAATATTTAGATTTTTGAATTTATTTATGTTCATTAATATTTTTTTTTTGTAGTGACACATTACATTTAGTCCTACTTTTGTATTGGTACTTAAATAATGTAATAAATTTGTTTTGATTTGATTTGATTTGAGTTTTAAGAAGCATATTCGTACGAGCGGGACAGTTTCGCGTAATTTCGCGATTACGTAACTGCTTTACAACTCGAGTTATGTACTATACTTTATCTACGACCACATTGATTTGTTTCTGTTTAATAAGAAAAATGTGAAAGATTTGATAAGAATGAGAAAAATGTTTAATAAGAAAAGTGTGATGATGAAACAATTTTTTTTCTTTTTAGGTTATGTTTATTTAATTATCATTATTTAACGATATAATAAACAAACAGTTGTATTTTCATATATAACTGTTACTCGACATTATTTAACTTGAAAGAAATTAAACGAAATACATTTTTAATGGTTACATACCTTATTATTTAGTACTTATTTGGGTTAAACTGGAATAAGGTAAAAACTGGAGCGGTCATAGATATAGGCAACCCAATGTTCGCAATGTCAATTTCCGTTAGTTTGAATTGTGGCAAGGGGGGCGATGAACTTATGAGCACGTAGTAGCAGCTCTTAACCAATCAACGAATCGTTAACCAAACGCACGTGTGTCTTATCAATCATAACTAATCATTTATCGCGGACTGATACATACGCGTGTGTTATGATGTATTTTCATAATCCACGAACTGTACAATAATGGGCATTAACAATAGCGGTCGTAGATAAAATATTTAATAGGAGTATTCTTCCCAACAGACAATCAAAAAGATGACGAAACTTGAACCGACGATGATGAAAATGATGAAAGGACGCACAACCGCAACAGTCACTGCCTCCAGTCACACCCAAAGAAATCACGAAATTCAACACTTATACGGAAAGGCACCAGGAATGAACCTAAAATGTTGAAGGAGTTGCTAAGAAAAGACATTATATTAATCACTTATATCTTTAATGCAATACTCCAGTACTGACCTAAAAACTTCCTGAGAGCTTGCTGAGATAATTTTAATACCAAATCCAGGAATGGATCTAAGTTTCGTGACATCCTACCAGTAAATTAGTTTGCTGCCAGTTGTTTCAAAACTACTAGAGAGATTGATACTGACAAGAATATACCCAGACTTTAATTCAGCAGAGTGAACGAGCCTGATACTATTTAAAAAACCGAAATAAACTAGGACAGAAATTAGGACATTTGACTTGAAAAGTATCACCTTCAATGAGAATGCAACAAAATGTTACCATGGAAACGACCAAACCAACAATTAAATTTGTATTGACAGATCCGACATATCGCTTCGAATTAGATTTATTAAAGTCGAATTATGGATTCTGTAACCGAAATAAGTGAACCAGGCACACCGCCCGGCAATATAGAAGCGGCAAACTCCGCTTCTAATAATATCTTACCAGAAAAGTCCCGAGAAAGGTATGAATTTCTAGGGTTAGGTAAAGAATACGGGATTGTTTGGAAACTTTGTGCTGTGGACTTTACCTGGTGTAACTGTTGCTAATCATCTTTGGCACTCTTTAACTAAGATCTGAAAGCAAAAATTAAGCTTCTACGTTGTCTGCGTTGGTTCAATAAATATTCGTGTTTTAGTTGAAAAACATTTTTGACATCTTCAAGATGACAGATAGTTCGATCGCAACTAACTCGACGTTGCCACGTTTATTTTTGTTTATATGTCAGTTTATATGAAAAACTATAATTTTGGCAACATATATACAATCTTAAGCGTCGTATTGAAGTTGCATTCTTATTGCAACGAACAGCCACGCCACAAACAGCTACAATGTCTCGAGTTAATTATTTAAGTGTCCTGGATATCCACCAGATTCTTTTTTTACTTTACTTTTACTTTACTTTTTGTAATAAAAAAAATTGTATCTTCAACCAAATAACTGACGTGTATGACTGGTCATATAACAGAAAATGTAGATACAATTGGGTCGGCGTTGCCAAAATTAATTTTGACAACATATATATTATTTAAATTTTTCTGCGTCATGTTTGTTTAAAGTATATACAAAATTGGCTTCCTGAAATTATGTGTCTATTATGAATATTCAGAAAATTTTAAGAGATCCCGACTAAACAATTCAAAAATTATTTGAATCTAAATTGATACCAGCCGAGTTGGTTACACCAATGGTTCTTGCTACATTGTCCTGTATTAGATCGAGAATTCGCGCTGCCGCGCGTATGTAGTCTTGATTTACCTAATTTACCGGGATTGAACCAACGGTCCTTGCCACATGGTCCAATTTTGGATCGAGAGTTCCGTTGGTTTAATCCCGGTTAGATTAGGTTGCCCGCCGCTAAGCGGGGAGATAAATTAGAACAACATACGCGCGGCAGCGCGAACTCTAAGGGACTATGTGGCAAGGACTGTTGGTTTAACCCCGGTTAGATTAGGTTGTCCGCCGCGAAGCAGGCAGATAAATCAAGACAACATACGCGCGGCAGCGCTATATTTAGCAATATAGGTAAATGTGGCAAGGACCGTTGAATCAATCAAAAATCATAAACGTGGCAACGTCGAGTTAGTTGCGTTCGCATCTACTATCTGTCATCTTGAAAATGTTTGTTGTTGAAAATGATTATTTTCAACAAAAACACGAATATTTATTAAATCAACGTACACAACGTAGAAGCTTAATTTTTGCTTTCGGATCTTAGTTAAAGAGTGCCAAAGACGATTAACAACAGTTACACCAGGTAAAAAGTCCGCAACACTAAGTTTCAAAACAATCCCCTATTCTTTATCAGGTCCGACTTTTTATATAAAAAGTTCATGGATTGGAGAAATGACAACCAGATAAGCTCATTTTCGGAAAACGTTCTTCTGCTATTTTCACATAATATCAGTAGAAAAAAATTGCATTTACTACTTGTATTTACTCGTTTTTTTTTTGGTTCGGTGTGATTGATAACTCGCTGGCGCTCATGAGCAAACTTTCACTTCACCAAAAAAAACGCCTTTTCTCTCCTTTCATCTCTTGTTGTAAAATATACTATTTTATGTCATGTAACTAATCAGACTCATCTTTAAATTTGGTACACTTTTCACATGAGAAAATAGAATGCTCCATACATATGTAACGATTGCATTGGTAACAAATGTATTTAGTTTTACGATCTTTATAAGTGGGACTTATTTCACATCTCCTGACAGATCTTGGCACTTTTCGTGCTAGTTCGTTTGAGGATTTACCGACATGATCCTGCATCCTTTAAGAAGTTCTTTTGGTAAATGGCGATTCTCCTTTCTATTGCGTAAATGCTCTGAAACTAATTTCATTCCCAAGTTTCTGAGAAAATTTCGACGTAATATTGAGGAGTTAGTTTCGACGTAATATTGAGCTATATTGGGATTATATATTTCCATGTCGTATATATTACCATTATAGCAGAGATATTTATAATAGTGTAGAAAATTACCATTTTGCTTCATATTACGCGATACATCATACTTGCTACACATCTGATCCACAACACCTCTCTAACAATTAGTCTGGTTATAGAAGGTAAACATTTCTGGCTTTTTCTTGGAACTTGTAGTGCCAATCGTATCATCGTGATGTGATGTCGACATCAACAACACCATCTTATTTTTCTTTGGCACATGAGATGCTAAGGAAATATCCTTTTGAATACCAAATAATGTGCTGGGAATATCTCTATTACGGTTTTCGAGTTTTTTCTTTGGAATTTGAATCTTATTTTTACAAACAGTCCCTGTGCTCGTCAAACGATGTTTCTTCAGCAGGTGTAACAACAACGGATAATTAGTAAACCAATTATCAAAGGTGACATTGCTATTGCTCTTTGAAATTGGAGCTACAAGTCAATCTACAACATCGAAAGCTTTGTTGCTGAGTGTTTACGGGCCCGGTTGCGGTTTTCTCGCGTAAATTTATAGATTGGTAATGTAAAATGTCTTCGCATCTACTAAAGCATATATTTTCAAACCATATTTGCTAGGTTTGTTTGAAATATATTGACGAAATCTGCAACGGCCACGAAGTGATGGAAGATGCTCGTTAATAGTCATATAATGGAGTATTTGTTGCAAAATAGATGGAGTATATGTTGCCTTGCATCATTCTACAAATTTCTCAAAAACAGAACGAAGAGCAGCGAAATTGTCATTCTTTTTTTCGTTCTTCACTTGTGGTCTTGTCGTCCAATTGTAAGCAATTCTGAATAACTTGAAATTTCTTCACTTCCATCACTTCTCTACAAATCTTTAATTTTAAATGAATTTAGATGATTCAATTTGAAACGCCCAGCCAGGAACAATAGACCAATAAAAGCTTTTAATTCTGATGTTGTTATAACAGCCATCTAATATTTCCTTTTCTGGCTAATTTGACATGCTGCTCGACTCAGACATATTTGGACGTTCGGTGATTCATTATTGCTTGCAAAATGTCATCAGTAAAAAACAGTTTCCAACACTAAACATCTGTCTTTGCATTTCTTGTTACTTTCATCTCTTCTTGTAAAATCATGTAACTAATCATGGACTCATCTTTAGATTTGGTACACTTTTCACATGCGAAAATAGCATGCTCCATACATATGTAACGCTTGCATTGGTAACAAGTGTATTTATACCTTTTCAACATCAAATTGGAAACAAACCATTTCAAATTGGGAATAAACAATTTCAAATTGGGAACAAACAACTTCAAATTGGGAACAAACAATTTCAAATTGGGAACAAAAAATTTCTAAATTGGGAATTAACGATGAGATGAGAAATTAAAATAAACAATTTAAAAATAGGAAAAAATAACTTTAAATAGAATGATGGAATGGTGTTATATTAAAAACATTCACAATGAGCCGGAAAGAACAAATATGGGAGAAAATAAAATTAAAAGGCGTAAATATGCTCAGAAACTTTTACAATATCAAGCCAAAAATATTTCTATAATTTATATAGATAAAACCAATTTTAATTTATTTAATTCAAGAAAAAGTGGCGATAAAAGAAAGGAACTCACTACTGATATATTTCTTCTAACTGTAAAGGAGCAAACATTCATATCATTCGATGTTTAGGGAATATGGGGTTGATTTATCATGAGATTAGAAGAGGTGCAATCAAGAGACCAGAAGCAAATGAGTTTGTGCGACAATGACTTCGTAATGCTCAAAATATGTATCAGTCAAAAGTTATATTGGTAATTGATAATGCTCCATTGTTATAATTCAATCGAAGAAGTTTTTCATGAAGATGAATTTAATGGCCATCAAACACTGAGGCTTGGTCCATACAGTCCAATGTATAATGCAATCGAACATTCATGGTCAGCCTTATAAAACGATGTTAAAAGAGATTTGGCCGTTCAAATGTCAAATCAAATATTCTGGCCGGAGAGGATAGAGCAAATATTACTCAAGGCAAGTATGGTCCACAGCGGCTAGATGCTATTTTAATTGATAATTTACGGAACCTGACTGTGGCTAAATGATATGTTGCACATATTCAAAGGCAGACATCTTGATATGTTGCACATATTCAAAGGCAGACATCTTGCATGATCTGGTGATCATGGATCAATATGATGGACGCTAATTTCTAATTATTATTATTAGGTTATTTAAGTAAATTCTGTCCCTTTTTTATAATTTAATGAAAAAAATATTTTAAAAGAAATATAATGTAATTTTGAAAAAAAAAGTTTTTACTTTTCCAATTTAAAATTGTTTATTCGCATTATAAAATTGTTTGTTACAAATTTTAAATTGTTTGTTTCAAACTTGAAATTGCCTGTTTCCAATTTGAAATTGTTTGTTCCCAATTTGAAAGTGTTTGTTCACAATTTGAAATTGTTTGTTCCCAATTTGAAATTGTTTGTTCTCAATTTGAAATTGCTTGTTCCCAATTTGAAATTCTTTGTTCCCAATTTCAAGTTGAAAAGGTATAGTTTTGCGATCTTTTTTAGTGGGGCATATTTCACATCTTCTGACAGATCTTGGCACTTTTTGTGGTGGTTCGTTTGAGGATTCACCGACATGATCCTGGATCCTTTTTTATTGAGAATTCCTGGATCCTGGATCTTTTGGTAATCGAAGATTCTCCTTTCTATTTCGTAAATGCTCGGAAACTAATTACATTACCAAGTCTCTGAGAAAATTTCGAAGTAATACTGAGGAGTTAGTTTCGACGTAATTTTGAGGTTTATTTGCTTTGTATATTACCATCCCGTATATATTACCATTATAGCAGACATAGTCTCTCTCATCAGCACAGCTTTGCTTCCATGATCAATAATTTATAAACCACATTTGTGGTTTACAAATTATTGTTCATGGAAGCAAAGCTGTGCTGATGAGAGATAAATTTCGAGAAGCATCCACAGATGGCTTCCACTTAAGGTATCGGAAAGACATGATCTTAAAAACAATGTTATTTTGATGGTTTTTGTTGAGTGCCACGAAGGTGAACTGAAAGCTGTAAAATAACTTTTTAATTTTATGTGAGATTTGTTTTGGTAGTTCTAAGAAGACTCAATAATTGTTATAGAGCTCCGGAAAGGCTGAATATGTTTATATATTCAGGCTATTCATGTTCCGTTTGTTTTAAGTTTGTAATTCTGAATAAATTGAAATTTCTTCAAAGTCATCGTAGACCTAAAAATCTCGATACCCTTTCCATCACTTCTCCACAAATCTTTCAAATTTAGATGATTAAACTTGAAACGTCCAGCCAGGAACAACAGACCAATAAAAGCTTTCGATTCTGATGTTGTTATAACAGCCATCTCATATTTCCTATTGTGACTATTTTGACATGCTACTCGACTCAGACATATTTGAACGTTCGTGTGATTCATTATTTCTTGCAAAATGTCATCAGTAAAAAACATTTTACAACAGTAAACAGCTGTCTTTGCATTTCGTCCAATAGTTTCCGAGCCTTGCTTTTCTCTTACAATATTTTCTGACCTATTACGTACATTAGACCTTTTCGGTAAAGTAGACCACTTGTGCCATTCTTCCCCAACAAATATCTTCTGTTATCTTCGCTTTCATTTTTCTCCGATTCAACCTTCGACTCTTCTCCTTCGACGTCCATCTCCGGCTCTGAATCACTTTTACAGCTTCTGTGACTAACATTATCGATTTCGATTACACTATCGGTGTATCTGTGCTATGACAATCGGCACTTCCTTACCACTCTCCACGCAGCTACTCAGACTCATAACCTGTTATAACGATTAATCTCTAAAATATCATGGTCTGGGTGTACTATACCCAACCTACCGCACGAAGCGCTAGATATAAAACTCAATTGGAAGAATCACGTTACCAAGAAGAGAAATCAGATGAATCTCAAACGAAGTGAGCTCAATAGGCTGATTGGAAAAAACTCGAGTAAAACTTTTGGCATCAAACTCTGGGGATGTGGCTGTAAGACGAACATACCAATCATGGAAAGTTATCACGCAAAAATTTTAAGATCAATTGCCAACGCTTCCTGGTACATAAGAAATTAAATGATACTAGAAGACCTAGTAACCTAATAACCCCGGTAAGATGAGAAATTCATGAAAGATTAAAAAATCTAGAATCCAAGAAAACCCGAGAAAAACTGGAATCTTCTGAAAATCCACTAAATAATAAGCTAGCCACCCCACCCATAAAGGTTTTAAAAGGTCCTATCGATGGATGGATGTATACCTCACGACGTCAATTCGAAGAACATAGCTTTAGCTTAAAAATAAAAAAAAATGTATATATTTTAATTGCTGAATGAATAAGTATAAACAAAATACTGTGACTTCGTGTGTCACGTTGGTGTTAATCAACTTTGCATACATTATTTTTGTCTTACACAACAATAACTCGAAAACTTAGCGAAATTTAAAAAAATATTTCAAATGAAACTTGCAGAGAATTAAATTTAATATACTTAAACTTCTTTTTAGTCTATCAAATTTAAAATAATCAACCTTGAAACAAAGTGATTATTTTTTTCATTTTACATTTTGCGCTTCTCTAAAATAGTAAAATAATTAATAACAATTAATAAATATAAATACAACTGATAAGTTTTGAAAAATGTTTCAAATAAAATATCTAGAAAATTTAAATTTCTAGGAGAAAACTTAATGATTTTTTATCTACTCATACACCCAAAATTGATTAAATGAACACAAATTAATAAATACATTATTGTATGTGAAGGATGCCATTATTATAATCGTGTATAAAAGTATCCAAATCGTGAGTAAACGTCCAACGTAAATCAAATGGAGTTTCATTATTAAGCGATTTCTGTTTGTTGTTACTATGGCAACAACTCGCGTCACTAAACAGAAAACAGACGCAGTGAAAATAAATTTTCTGACGTATTTTAAAATTGAATTAATTTTTCTTATTATGAATCAAGAAATCTCGGCCTCTCAGTCTGGATTTATTTGGCTCTAATATAACATAACCTACTACAATATTATCTAGATTAAATTTAAGCTAGATTACATCGAAGTAGGGAAAGATGTTTCCTTCTAGGCCCTCCACCTCAATTGACCTTGACTTCAGGTTTAGACTTCAGTTTCCGGTTTCGACTTCCGTTTCCGGTTTAGACTTCCGTTTTCGGTTACACACTTCCGGTTTTTCACAGATGAGAGTGTGGGGTCTATGTAGTCCCACGTGCGAGGTCTATGTAACCCCACGCTGAGTGTGAGGTCTATGTAACCCCACGCTGGGTGTCAGGTCTGGTTTCGACTTCCGTTTCCGGTTTCAACTTCCATTCTGCTTTACCACTTCCTGTTTCCCATATCCGATTTCCAACATCCGGTCGCCCAATTTCTCGGTTCCTGCACTATGCGCGGGAAAATTCAAAATTCGATGCAGGCGGGAAAATTCAAAATTTGACCCATGCGGGAAAATTTAAAATCGAAACCGGAAGTATTAAGGTCTAGGTGAGTGGAGGTGTAGGGCCTAGAAGGAAAAATCTTTCTCTACTCATCGACAGCGACTAACTAGTGTTACCGTAACTGTGCGTTTGAGGCGCTGAACGTTCTAACCTTATTGTGTCAGTGATTTGAAGTATATTGTCTGTCAAAATTACAATTATTTCAATATTAGCGGTAAGAAACAATTTTTTTTTGTAGATTCAACAGTGTCTCAACATGCTTCGTTGATAAAATAATGTATGAAACACGTGTGTTAAGGCTTCAAACACCTGTACCATAAACTACTGTTATCTATCAAGTTGATAATAATCAAACTTGAACAACGGCTAAGCATTATGTTTGTTTAACATTTTTTATCAATTAAGAAACTTATATGAAGCACCTATTCTTTCAGCCATCACTTCGCAAAACTCCTGTCGCCTATCAAAGTCATCATCATTCAATTCATGTACAAAATGAATGTTATGGGAATGAAATTTATCTTGTTTTAGGATGCGACGAATAATTGTTCTAAGGATGTTGGTTGCAGTGGCCAATTTTCTTGTACTCATAATAGGGTACTCAGCAACTTGTCCCAAAACTCCCAAAACTTGCCCCGTCTTTTATTGGCTACTGAACCTGTTCTTTGAAATTTCGTGACCAACTCCAACACGTATTTTTTTCTTACGTGTTTGTCGGGAGGCTCTTGATTAAAGTTAAAATCTTATTCTTATAAGATTAAACTTAAAAATGGCCGTACTATTGCCGTTCTCACCATTCTTGAAAAACAATGCGATCATTTTGACCCTCTCCGCAATAGAGTAAACCATCTTTCCACAACCAATGTTTATTTTGAAACACGACAATTCAAAAAGCAGCTTAAATGGAGATCGAATGAGATCTCTTAGGTGGTAAGAGACTTATAAAAAGTAGAATAAAAAATTATCTGTAATATTCCGATAACGGAACAAAACCCACTGCTTAATAGAAAACCATCTGTACCTACATGTCTTAAAGAGAAACAATTTGAGCCAGAATCTCTTATGGCGTTGAATGGTGATGTTTTTTCTCTACACTTTTCCCAGTAAGAACAGATTGAACTTCCTTTCAACGACATAAACCAGAAATGCGTTCATAACTTGAAATTAAATAATCTCGAAAACAAATCGATAGATCTAGAAAATGTTAGCCGTGTAGAATTCAGGGCTAAACGGGAATTCAAATGAGGTATAACTTTCCCCACCGTGCCTTTTAAAATTTCAAGGGTTGTGATCCCAGCGCGTAGGTTAAGTGATCTGGCTAAAAATTTTCTTGTAAAAGGTGTCCCCCTCACAAACAAAGTTGACGTGACCGAGTGTTTTGAGCGTTTTTTGAGAAACCATCTTTAAGTACCCGAAAATCCCTTTGTTTCGATTTCAATTGCCTGCCGGTTATGTAAAGGACTTGATTTGCAAAAGGCTGAATTTCATTTGCAAAGGGGTGAATTTCATTTGAAAAAGGGTGAATTCAATGTGAAAAACCTGTACCTACTAGTAATTGGAGATTCTGGAGTATATATATATATATATATATATATATATATATATATATATATATATATATATATATAAAACTTTTATAAGTGCAGTTAGTGCATATAAAGAAATCTAAAATAAAATATAAAATTAAAAAACCTAACTCAAACAACTACACTGACAGGGTGAAATATTTCAAAGTATATTTGTATATTGAAAAATAATTAATTTGTTTTATTGCGATGTCGTATTCCATGAGTTGGTCGTTGAAAACGCGAAATACATCAAAAGGTTCGTTCCGCCGCATAAACATTAATTTCACGTTACAAATAAGGCCCTTTTCTGTATGATTATTCTTTTGATACAAAAGTATTTCAATCTTCTATTTGAAACTATTTTTACATATTAGAGACGCTTTTTTTTAAATGATTTGATCATCCAGTTGGAATATCTGTAATCGTCGAATACTCTGTGTTCTCATTAAAAATGAAAAAGCGCTCAAATACATCTCGGCAGCTTTTCCAGCGATGACATAAAAAAAACACATTCAGCGAAAACGCTTTTCCGCTGATAAAACATACCGCATTAAAAACCCGTCTGTTTGACATCGACCTCTGCAAATATCATTTCCACATTTATCTACAAAATGAATATTTACCTTGCCATTGTCCCATTTCATCCCCATTTACCACACAAATGGACAAATTGATAAAAATACAGTTGAAATATAAAACAATCTAGGCTACACAAATATTGCGTACTAAATTGAAAATTTCAATAATTTTTTTTCTATCTACATTTCTGTTGTGTCTATATTGTTTCAATATAGTATAGTTAAAATAGTGTAGTATGACCTTTGATGGTTGTTGTAAATCAATTGATTACACTGTTATAATATAGTCTGGAAATTTCGACAGTGAATTGGAGTTATGCAAATATGTTCATCTAGATGATGAAACATAAATGTGTTATTTGAAATGGCTGAAGCGGGTTTTTACAATATAAATTTATTTTATCGAAAATTTTCGTTAGGATAAAGTGATTAAAGGAAAGTTAATCTAGAGTCTAGACGAATGACTCGCTACAGCGCAGCGACTTGAAACTTCATTTCACATTTTAATAATAAATCCTGTGGAGGTTGAAATTAAAACGATTTTCGGAAAGGACACAGACTGGCTCGTTTTTAATTAGTTAAAAATAAATGAGTTACATTGATTCGTTAATCAAGCTTCAATCGATAGTAATTTATCGAAACTTTTTAAACTTAAATGTAATTTTTTTCCTGTCATTCGATGAATATCTCAAAAAATTATCATGTTCACAAAAATAATAATAATAATAGTATCGGGTCTTTCAATAAGAGGTTTCATTTTGAGATGAAAAACGGGTAATTTTAGGCGAAATCATCGTATGTTTATTTAATTGTAAAGAGGAAGGTATACCATTAATAATGGAAAACAATATTAGCCAAATCGCCGTCACGGCTACGATTGCAGGACCATATTTTTTTCATAAAATTTTCCATCACCAATATCCTCATCTACTCGATAACATCACGAATTCACCTTTGATTTCTTGAATCGATTGTCGGCCATTGGCATAGAAATAGGGTTTCTGATTCGGATATATCCGAACCGCAAAACGGTTTAATGTACAAAAACCGAAACCGCATAACCGTCATAAAAACCGCGGTTTTTGGTTTTATCCAAAGATAAATAAAAATAAAATACATTGAATTAGTGCTCTTTCAAACATTGCAAACTCTTCTTGCAAAAATGGCAACCATCGATGGTATATGTGTACAAACAATTTCAAAATCTGCATTTATAAAAAAGCAATAGCTGGTCGGTTTCTCAACCAAATCTTGCATGTTCTTCAGGTGTTTCAGGTGTTATGGCCTAAATTCAAAAGGAATACGAAGAAAGAAAGAAGAATAATTTTAAATTTTCAAGAATTACAAGCAAATGGACAAAAAATAGTATTATTCTAGATGAGTGGACTAGTTTGAGACGCCGAAGATACTTAAACATTAATTTTCAATATAAAACAATTTTGATTACAATTTAGGCTTTCTGCGAATTGAAGGAACTTCTTCTGCAAATAATATCGTAATATGTGTTGAAAAACATTTAGATTCATTTAGTATCAGTTTCAAAAATGATATTGTGGGTGACTTGGATAGAAAGTTGAAGTTCGCGATGAGGTGGCGACGCTGTTGTCAAAAATTTCGCAACGCGGTTTTTAGTCGCGCTTTACCATAAGCTTTCCCGTCAGCAAAACATCAAGTTTGTTTCGCTGTCTGCAAAATTGCGAAAACTACAGCGGAAAAACCACCGCGAGTTCCCGAAATTCGACCTAGATTAGCAAGTTGAACTTTGCGGCGACGTCGCGACGCCGCTATCGAAGATTTTGGTTTTCACTACCGCTTCCAGCTTCCACTACAGCGGAAAAACCAGCAGCCGCAATAGGAAATTGAATTTTCCGGTGGCGCTGCGACGCCGCTGTCAAAGATTTCGCAACGCGGTTTTCAGTCTCGCTTTCCGACCAATTTTACTGTAACAAAACATCGAATTTGTTGCGGCAGCTGCGAATTTTCGAAAAAACAAATGCAACCAATCCTCGATAGATCTAACTTTGACGGGCCGTCGCGGCGTTAGTTATCGAGCGATTTCAACGCAGTTTTCAATTTCAAATTGTCCTGCTGAACCAAAAAGTTGCATTAACCATACAATTCATCTCGTTGTATGTGACACTTTTTACAAGAAATCATCTCAAATAGTAAACATCTGCAGCAGTGAAGATGAAGATTTATTTCCTGAAGAATCGCACGTAGAAAATGTGAATATTTAAAATGGTAAGAAAACTTGTAAATTATTTTCGTTTGGAGTTTGCTAAATATAAAAGAACTTCTGAGAGAAGAAAAATTTTAAATATTTTGTTTTAAACACTCTCTACAATTAAAGCTACATCCACCTACTCCGAAAGACCACTTTCCCTAAGCGCCAACTTTTGTACAAAACTAAGATCTCGTTTAAATATCAGACACTACTACCAAAAGTTCTTAAAAACCGAAACCGTGGATCTTAATTTTCAAAAACTGAAAACAGCGGTTTTGAATAAGTGCGGATTTTTAGAAATCCTACATAGAACTTATCTTTCACGTAGCCCCAAAGAAAAACGTCTAGAGATGTCTAGAGATAAATCGCAAGATGTCAGTGGCTAATTGTGATCACCACATCGAAAATTTTCACGCAAAAGAGCGATGGCTACTTGTGTGGCACGTAGCGCCGTCTTGTTGAAAATAAACGTCGTCCACATCAATATCTTCCAATTTCGGCCATACAAAATCATTAAACATCGTTCGATAGCTCAATCCATTCACCGAAACAGTTGCTCCAGCCTCATTTTCGAAAAAGTAAGGTTCAGTGACCCAGACCAAAAAACGCACGGAGAGGATTTTCAACAATAATTTTTGAGTTTTACCAGCCCCAAATGCAACAATTCTGCCTGTTAACGTAGCCTCTGAGGTGATAATAGTTTTTCGATGAAATTCCGGATTAGTTTGATGCATTTCAAGGACCCAATCAGCAAAGACACGACGTTGTTGATGGTCGGTAGGCGTGAGTTCTTGTGTTAACTGAATTTTAAAAGTCTTAAGACCTAAGTCTTTATGTAAAATACGGTTAATGTAGTTTTTAGAATGCTCAATTCCAAAGATCGACGAAAAATAGACAAACCTGGGGTTTCCTCAACACTATGGGCTTCCGCAACATAATGACCGAATGTACAAACAAAATATTACATATTTTGAGGCAAGGTACTAAAAATAAGATTACACGAAAAACTGATCCTTCCGAACTCATGATTGTTTCGGCTTGTATGCTAATTACGTACTACTATCGTTTACCTGCATTGCATGATTACTGGGCTTCAACCAAGTCTCTAGGAAAAGGAGCTATAAAATCAGCAATTTCAAGGGATATATTCATTCTAAATTATATTTCAACTATCCAGAAAACCACAAGGATGCAAGTTCATTGTACTACATTGAAGAGTTAGTCTCATGCTTAAAATACACATTTCTTAAATTGAGGACCGAAAGCACCCATCAATCGATTGATTAGTCGATGACGAAATTTAAAGGACGGTCAAGTTTAAAACAATAATTACCTTTAAAGCCTATAAAAAGGGGGATTAAAATTTGGCAAAGGTGTGATTCAGTTTCTGGATATGTATACATCTTTACCATTTATCAGGGAAAAGAATCCGAAGTCATGGCAGATAAACCGTTTGAAGAAAGAGTTATTACAAAACATGCATCGACAATCCGTGAACCACATATTACGTTGTGTTTTGATAGTTTTTTTTAAATCTGTTCAATTATTATTGAACTTCCATTTGCTGCATTGGGAACATGTATAGCAAAACCGAAGGAACTTACCCACGCTTGTAAAAGGATTGAAAAATCGTGGGGATTATAAATTTCACTGCAGAACGTCCGGTATATTAGTGTCTCAATTGAAAGTCAAAAAAGTAGTTCTGGCCGTGTCCAATTGTCACCGTACAGAAGTTGTTAACATACAAAGAAAGCAAAAGGATGGTAGCAAGTTGAATATAAGTTGTCCAATATCAATAACAATAGCGGTCGACCTATCAGATCAGTTATTAGGAACATATGATTATGACAGAAAATCATGTAAATGGTGGAAAAAATATTTTATCTACGACCACTATTGAAAATGTCCATTATTGTACAGTTCGTGGACTTTGTAAATACATCATAACATACACACAGTATATAACTGTCCGCCATTAATGATAAGTTATGATTGATAACACACACGTACGTTTGGTTTACGATTCGTTGATTGGTTGAGAGCTGCTACTATTGTTAAGTATAAGGTTAAACTGGAATAAGAAGCAACCCAATGTACGCATTGTGCGGATGCAAGACACACAGGGGTAGGGAAAATAAAATTGAAGATGGTATATAAAAATTGTTTAAACTATTGATTTTTTTTCTAATTTCGGATCAAGAGGTCTTGTGTAATATGTGACCTTGATTTATCTGCTCCTAATATAACCTAATCTAACCATCTATTTTGTTCAAATCTGCAGCTACGGTGGCGTTTTCTACGAGCCACTGGAAATTTTATGTCAATTTCCGTTAGTTTGATTTGAGGCACGGGGGGCACTAAACGTATTCACATAGAAGCTGTCATTCATTTCGTTTTTTCAAGTTTAAATCTAACGAACTACAAATAAGTTCTAAATAATAAGGTATGTAATCTTAAAAATGCAACTGTTTGTTTATTATAATGTTAAATTATGTACCTAATAAGAAATAAATTTGTTATATGAAACATATTTCTCTTATTAAATAGAAACAAATTAGTGTGGTCGTAGAAATATGCTTCTTACAAATCTCGCTACGTAATATACTATTACAAGTTGCTTCTAACAACCATTGTAAATTCACATATATTGTATAAAGAAATAATTTCGGAATTAGTGGAACCACTTATAGCTGAAGGCAGAAAACATGCGAAAAATAAAAGGATGAAGCCGTATGGAAGACCATCAGTATCATCGGCAAGTGTAAAGAACGTTGGCGATCACCTGCCAATGCAAGGAGATTAAAGACGAAGATGTCATAGATGTTATCAAAATAAAAAATAAAAGCGAACAAAGTAAAGAGCGAAAAATTTAGATGTGCTCGTACAAAATCTCAGGTTATTGTTGTAAATGTGTTGGCCTCTATGGCCACCGATGAATTGAAAGAGGACCTTTGCGAAGCCCATTGCATAACTTTAATAACAGATGCTTCAAACCATGGTTCGATAAAATTATTCCCAGTTTTTATCCGCTATTTTTAACCATAAGAAGGCGTCAAAGTTTTAGAGTTTCTAGAACAGTCACGTGAAACATCAGATATAATTGTTGACTTTTTGAAGGAAGTCTTGCAATGATTTAAATAAGAAAATTGTGGGATTTTATGGAGATAATGCGAACTGCAATTTTGGAGGAAATAATGGAAAGGGAATTAATATTGTTTACGCAAAATTGAACAAATCACTGGGAAGACAGCTCATTGGGATTAGATTTAGAGCCCACATAGTTCACAACGCGATCAAAACAGCCGCAGATTACCTCCTTGTTGACTTCGAGTGCATCATTGTGACAATTTATTCTTTTTCGTAGAAGATTTGAAAGAGTTTTTTTATTCAATTGACACGGAGTATCGACTGTTGGGCTACCGTAAAACAATATGGTTTGCGTTAATGCTTGCGCTTGAGAGAGAAAAATGTTCCAGCCTTTGAAAATCTATTTACTGAGACTCTAAACTAAAATGTTTTTCGAAAATCCCAGCTCTGAATTGTGGTTAAATTTTTGCATGCACAGGCAGCGACTTTCCACCAAGCCGTGTTGCAAATCGAGGGACAATACGTGTCTGCAATTGAGTCTTCGAGAGAAATTAATCGTCTCCGAGATAACCTGGCACTTAAGGAGAATTCGCTTTTTCTTCTTCACACTGTCCGTAATGTATTAGGAAACTTACAAGTAATCCCAGAATCCCCGCTGCTCTGAGGAAAAAATAGATGGTCACGTTATGTATATAGCATGTTAGTTCTAGTAAATGTAAACTAAACACCTTAACAAGTAGGCATATATAGATATACCGACTAAAGCACGACTAACTCTTTTCTGAGCTTTCAAGATTCTCGGTTGTTCTGAAGATGTCATCAAAGCTATTATTCCATACGTGAGCAACGACTAAATGTCTGCGAATTAAGTAATAATTGAGTAGCTCATCAAGTGTCAGATATTCTTGTAGGTAGCGAATAAAAAAGTTTCTTTTATTAAGCGATTTGCCTAGGTTTTTCACAGTTTTATGCCATGGCAGACAGATGTTCTTCGATTACAAGACTCAGAAGTTTCGATTTTTTTTTCTACATTTTGTAATTGTATGGCAATGTTCGCTGCATAGTCGTTCCTGCTAGTTTGGAATACCATGAGTTCGGTTTTTTGTTAAAAATCAATTTATTAGCGGAAAACCATTTAGAAATCTTTATTGCACAAACACAAACACTGACGCAACAAACACTGTTTGCCTCTAATTAACAGGTATAATAACTATTTTGCAAAATTAAGAAGCTGGCATCATTGGCATATAGTGTACAGTTACTACCATGTGTATACTAACAGTGTGACTATTTCTGGCGACACTCCGATTCTCTGCGAATTTATTCTTACGAATTGGGATCCATTATTCAAAAATTATGTCAGCCAGTTTCCCGCCTTCCTTCTCACGCCGTACCTACAAATGTGTCGAGGAGTCGTATACAAGGTGGGCCATACAGAGATTTTTAGATAGTTAAAGATGGATTCTTAAAAAACGCTCGGGCACGTCAAATTTGTTTGTGAGAGGGACACCTTCCACAAGAAAATTTGTAACCAAATCACTAAACCCTTTCGAGCTCGGACCACAACCCTTGAAATTTTGGAATGGCCCGCTGGGGTAAGTTATACCTCATTTGAAAGATTGTATAGCCCTAAATACTAAACGGCTAATATTTTATAAATCTATCGATTTTATTTTGGCATTTGTTTTCGAGCTTATTACATACAACAGAATCAGTCATTGAATGGAAGTTAAATTGTTCAATCCGTTCTTACTGGGAAAAAAACATCACCATTCAATAGCAGAAGAGACTTTTATTAGTCCAATAAATACTCAAATTTCTTCTTGACATGTACACATGTTTGTTTATTAAGGAGTGGTTTTGTTCTGTTATCGATATATTACAAATAATTTTTGATTCTACTTTTTATTAGTGTCTGTCCACCTAACATATCACATTTGATCTCCATTTAACCTGCTTTTTGAATTGTCGTATTTCAAAATAAACATTGGTTGCACAAAAATGGTTTACTCTATTGCGGAAAGGATTTCGACCCTTTCCGCAATAGAGTAAACCATTTTTGTGCAACCAATGTTTATTTTGAAATACGACAATTCAAAAAGCAGGTTAAATGGAGATCAAATGTGATATGTTAGGTGGACAGAGACTAATAAAAAGTAGAATCAAAAATTATTTGTAATATATCGCTTTGTTTTCAAAATTGGTGAGAACGGCAATCGTATGGCAGACTTATTTAATCAAGAGCAGCCCGATAAACACGTAAGCAGAAAATATGTGTTAGAGTTGGTCACGAAATTTAAAGAAACAGGTTCACTAGCCAATAAAAAACGGGGTACTGGGGCGAATTTTCTTTTTAACATTTGTTTTCCTAAGGACTGTACATTTTTCCTAAACTCTACTGTAAATCGCATTAATATCGATTTTGATCGGACGTGAATCCAAGAATTTTCCACAAAGTTCATACTCAAAATCCACTAAAACTATGGCTGGGCTGGTATTTTCGGAGACCGCGTTATTGGCCCTGTAGCGGCAACGGGCCTTTCAAACCTACTTTAGTTTTACGAGGGCATTACAGTAATTACCCAAATACTTTCGGACAAATTTCCGAAAATATTTTATGGGGGTCGATACTGTAATCCTCGGGAAGATTACGACAGGATATTTTTCTCCCGAGAATCGGTAATCACCAAAGGGGACGATATAACCGAAGAAAGAAAAATAATATGCCAGAGGAGGGACCAGTATACCTGTACGAAATATAAATACTGTGACCCCTGAATAAACAGTAAGTTAAAAGTACGAAGACAGGCCGAGTACGAACGCCTCCGATGCAGCAGTTCCACCAAAGTTAATAGCGCAGGTTTCTTCAAAATATATCTATTCCACGGCGTCTCACCACCACAAATTGATGTGCCCGACGTGATCGACAAGAGTAACCCGGTCGCCTACAAATTGGTGACCCCGACGTGATCAAAAATAGGAGAAATAGGAGAATCTACACTAATATGGAACCAAATTCAACTGAAATCTGCCGCTTCGTTGAACTACACCCTGCAACTGTGCCAAGGAAACCCTACACGCGAAACTGAACACCGCAATCAGACAAGGTCCGAACATAGCCTCTCGTACGCATCATCATGCCGCCTTCGCTCTGCAACAAAAAACGACGGCTATGATAACACCTTCAACCGTCTTCGAAGACGCTTTGCAACAAACGCAAAAACAACATCTACGATTACGCCTTCAACCATCTACGAGGACGCCGGCAACAAAAACGTCTACGACGATGCCTTGTACCCTTTACGAGGCCGCTATCGACTTCCGGGCGGGCGTTAATATCCGGGCGTTAATCTTCCGGGCGGACTCATACTGATAGGTGCAAGCTGGTTTTGCATAGGAAACCGCCTATCAGCAAACGACCACTATGCCTTGCAACAAACTTGCAACAACAAGGTCCAAGATGACTCATTCAGCCGTCTAACAGGACGCCTGCAACAACAAACAACGTCTACGGTAACGACTTCAACAGTCTACCAGACGCCTACGAACAAACGCCGCAACAGCGACTGATACGTGCAAGCTGGTTTTGCATAAGAAACCGTCTATCAGCAAACGATGTCTACGAAGACGCCTTGCAACAAACTTGCAGAAACAAACTTAACGACTTCAACTATCTACCAGGCGCCTACTAACAAACTCCGCAACAGCGACTACGATGACGCCTCCAACCGTGTGCGAGGACGCTTGCAACAACAAAAAACGTCTACGATTCCCCGATCGACTACAAGCAGGTGCACTATGAAGCAAACCTACCAAACTTTCAACAAGCAAACGAAGAAACAACCACAGCAGCAACAAACCCTTTATAGCGTTATCACTGGTAAGGGGGTGATGTAGCGGCAACGGGCCGTTCAAACCTATTTTAATTTTACGAGGGCATTACAATAATTACCCAAATACTTTGGGCCAAATTTCCGAAAATATTTTATGAGGGTCGATAGTCTAATCCTCGATCAGATCAAGAAACATTTTTATTTTTAGTTTTACAAGGGCATTACAATAATTACCCAAATACTTTCGGGCCAATTTCCGAAAATATTTTCTGAGGGTGGATAGTGTAATCCTCGGGAATATTACGACAGGATATTTTTCTCCCGAGAATCGGTAGGGACGGTATAACCGAAGAAAGAAAAATAATCACCCCCAGAGAAGGGACGTAAATATAACTACACCACCTATACCTGGACGAAATATAAATACTGGGACCCCGAATAAACAGTAAGTTAAAAGTACGAAGGCAGTCCGAGTAATAGGAACGTCTCCGAGACACCAGTTCCACCAAAGTGAATAGTTTCCCTAGTACTCCCCAGTACTCTCCAGTACTCCCCAGCTTTCCCCACAGTCCCATTTTTTTGTTGGTAATTTGACGACTGAACGTTACCTGGAAGTGTTGGAGGATGTTGTCCACCCAATGCTTGCTGGTGTCGTTGAAAATCATGATCGTTACTTAGAAGACTATTTGACATTTCAACAAGATGGAGCTCCAACACATTATACGCAGGCTGTTCGGGAGTTTCTGGACAAAGTTTTCCCGGGACAATGGTTTGGACGATGAGGTGCTCTGGATTGGCCGGCGCGGTCACTGGATTTAAGGCCTCTGGACTTTTTCTTGTGGGATCATCTAAAGAGTAGAATTTAAGCAACAGAACCAGAGCCTCTGGAAGTTACGTCGATCCATTATTGAAGAATGCCGTCAAATTACGCCACAGCTCCTCCAAATTGTAAGAGAACGTTTCGAGCGGAATTGTATTCTTGTATGGAAGTTGGTGGCGCAGAATGTGAGCATTTGTTAATCTAATAAAGATCTTTTCTGGAGTTGAATTGTGTTTTTTTTTCAGTTGTGGCAGATTGAACAATTGGACTTTCTTTCAACGACATAAACGAAGAACGCGTTCATAACTTCAATTTATATAATCTCGACAACAAATCGATAAATTTGGAAAATGTTAACAGTTTAGTATTCAGGGCAAAAAGGGCTTTCAAGAGAAGTATCAATTACCGCACCGTGCCATTTAAAATTTTAGGGTTTGTGGTCCCAGCGTGAAGGGGTTAAGTGATTTGGCTACAAATTTTCTTGTAAAAGGTGTTCCCCTCACAAACAAAGTTGACGTATCCGAGCGTTCTTTGAGAGACCATCTTTAACTATCCGAAAATCCCTCTGTTTCGTTTTCAGTAGCGCATCTGGTATATTAAAACATGTCAAAAATAAAAAAATTAAAATGCTAAATTCAAGCTAGGTTGACCAAATTGACTGACTAAAAAATTACTAAACAACAAGATATGTATTAGGAAAATATATCTATCAATTATTCAATTCTCGAATTATTTTCGAATCATCGAGACAAGAATAATGTAGAATAAAAACAAAATTTAAATTTAGGTAAAACTGAAATCATTTGCTCCGAACGAATCTGTTTCAAAATAAGTCATTAAATACAATTTGGACGAAAATTTAAAATTCCTAATTACATAACAACTACCCTTAAAAATCTAAATTTCCATTATTAAGTCTACATAATTATAATCCAGTCAGTTCCATTTACTTCAATTTAGATTATCGCATTTTTTCCCGCACCTTGCATTTAATATTCAGGGCGGTTATGCGAACATTAATCTCGAGATTATAGAAGAATCCTTTTATTTAATCCTGTCGGGCGCAGGAAGGACCTGTTGCGGTGTACGCCGCATCCGCCCTTGAGCGTCGAGAGTTAATATGGATTTTGCTACCCACCGGGACGATTTCCCTAATTACCAATTACCTTCTTGCACGCGCGAATTTAATTAAGCGCTATTGTAAATTACGCAAAGAATTAAACACTGGAGGGAGGAAAACGAAATTTAATATGGAAGATGTTAATTAATTTTTTTTTTAATATTTCATTATGTAATTAAGTGTTGGCGATGATGGACAAAATGGGAGAGTTAATTAAACTTAAGTGTAGACGTAATTAAAACATGTTTTGAAGATAAATTAAGGTGTGATCGCGCACATTATATCACGCACAATTTCAGCGACACATCAATGCAGCGAGAACCTTATCGTTTCAGTGATACTAAAACACGATAGTGGATTATGAAATACACTGATAGCTAAAATGATGGCACTGTATCCTATCGATGTAGATGAGTTAAAAAAAATCAATGAAACGATATGATTTCTACGTGACAAGCATAAAATTTCAGTTTATGTTTGTAGTTGTTATTTTCCCGTTTAATTAAAATTTGTTTTGATTGATGTGAAAACGTCTATAAGCGAAATCTGTTTCATGCGACCTTTGTTATGTCGAAATAAATCAGTCTCCTACACGTTTGTGCAGTGAACAGTGGTAGCAGGAAAATCGCATCCTGCAGCTATTGCAATTACTTCTGTAATATTTCATTCGGAATCGAGAGTAATCCGTTCATTGTTTCCACTGACGTTCGAATTTTATGTCGAGCACCCCTTTGGAAAAGCTCTTCGTTTAATTGGACGGAATGCAAAAGCGAATCAAAAAATGACAAATTCCTTTGTATATATTGGATTGCTAAATAGTATGGAAGTTATACTGTCATATCTTTGTAAGAATTTTCTCTAATGAGATATCTTTTATAAGATGCTTATATTCTTATATTATAGAATAACCCAAATCAATTTACTAAATTAGACAGAAAATAATAAACACACAATAGAATTTTGATTTCATTTCCTTTGTTGACTAATAATTCAACAATTCGTAAGTATTTTCAAGATAGTAGCCAAAACTGTTACTTCTATATACAATATATCTTCGTAGATATATAAATTTATTAGGATCAAATTAGTTGCATTGATTTCCTCAAGTGTTCATTAATAAGCTTAAGTTCAAACTTTATAAACCATGGAGGGATTATGCAAATAGGTTTATAATTAAGTTTGACTAGGGTTCAATCGATATATTGCAGTTACATGAGGTTAAATATGGAAAGTAGATTGAGTTAAAATTGCGAATATTAATCAAATTGATAAATACATTCAAAAGAAGTTTTTTTCTTTCTAAAATTTTACATGATTTTATAAAGAAATGAGTAAAATAAATAAATGGTATGTGGTAATTTTCCAGTTAATAAAACGGATAATGCAACTTAATAATTTTAACAACTTAATGTTTAATTTATAAACGTAATATGTAATTTGTTTGGATTGACTGGACCGTATAAACTGAATCAAAGAGATAATAATAGGAAACATTGGCTATTATCATCTACATTTAACCTTTAACTACCCGCGCTGGTGTAAAAATTATACAAATAATTCAAGAAATGCTCTCTAATCACGGTGTGGTTATCCCCCAACTATGCCGCCCCACGTAACCTTTGCCCATTGTGTCTACTAAATGCTCACTGAATATTGTTTTGGTAGCAAAACCCCTTGAATTGATTTTTTTCCACTTTCGCTCCTAAGCTGCAGTTTGATGTACAAAATACACCGCGTCTGTTGTTATGTAAGTATAATCAAGATAATGTTTTAACATCTACATATTAGGGTTCTCCAATGTTTATGAAATAAAGAGTGTTTTCGAGTCTACAACATTTCCATAAAATTTTAAGGATAAAATAAAATTGACAAAGCCAATTAAATTGACACCAGCGGAATTGGAGGAGCTGGCTCAAGTGATTTTCAACTACGGAAGAAGAAATACCGGATAATGATGCGTCTACTGACGAATACAATACTACTGACGAATACATAACATGAAAACGAATATGATTCAGAATCAGAAATTGAGGATAATGAGTCCAGTCCGATGATTTCGAAGAAGAGGATGAAAATAACAATCACTTTATTGCTACAGATGGAATCACTGGTTGGCATAAAAAAAAACCCTGAAAAGCAAATTTTGCTTTCTGTAATTAGATTCGACGATAAAAGTAATAGGAACCAAAGAATTCAGATTGAGAAGTTGACTGCAATTAGATGGATAGTAGGTGAATTCGTAAAAAAAGGATAAACAACTACTCCGCGGGCGCATTCATAACCATTTACTAAATGTTGATACCCTTTCGAGGGCGCTGTGCTTTTGTACAATATACACCAAATAAACCTGAGGTGAATCCTCATATAAAAATAATAATAATCCTCTTAAATTTTGGGAAATCTCAGTCCAGTTTGGACAAACCTCATCAAGTTTCTAAGGACGTCGTGAACAAGTTTTGACAACTTGTAGAATACTGAACAAGCCTAATCTATCCTTGAACAACCCTCTTGAATGTTGGGCAATCTCTGTCCAATTTAGACAAACCTTCTTAAGTTTGTAGAGCTCCAGTATGTTAAGAGCTCCAGCTTGTTAAGCTCCAGAAAGCTTATCTGAAGTCTGAATCATTGCTTCAACAAGTCTGGACAAACCTTAATGTGCAAGTAAAGAATCTAATCTGATTTGCTTTGGTCTTGTCGAATCTCATCCGATCTTGCCTAGTCTAGCGGACAATGCCACATACTCCTGGACCTGTTTTTCCTTGATTTGTTGAAGAGTGTCTTGTTGAAGTTGCCGTAAGTGGCCGGGATTACGAAGGCGGCGCGGAAGACCATCATGAAAGCCAGGGCGATGGCGCCCACATTCAGGTTGGTCATCAGACCGCCGAACGACTTCTACAACGGGACGTTCAGAAAGGGGACCGAAAAGTGCAACTCGATATTTTGATAGTGAGCACGAAAAGCGGTTAGGCAATTCCCAAAATGTTAGGCAAAATATTTGACGGTGAAGATTAGACTGTGAGGCAGTTGTCAAAAAGTTTGGCAATTGTCAAAAAAAATGGACAGTGAGGACTTAAATGTCAGGCAGTTGTCAAAATCTGTAGCAATTCATAAAATCTTTAGGTTAGGTTAGAAAAGTTATGACTTAACTCTCAGGCAGTTGTCAAAATATGAAGCAGTTAACAAAATGTTAGGTAACTGTAAAAATATGTGATATATATGACAGTGAGGATTAAACTATCAGGCAGTTGTCAACATATTAAGCAGTTATCCAAATGTTAGGCAATTATCAAATTATCGAACAGAGAGGAACTGTCAGGCAGTTGTCAATATATTTATCAATTGACAAAATTGTAGGCAAATGTCAAAATATTGGACAGTGTGGAATTAACTGTCGGACAATTGCCAAAATATTAGGCAATTATCAAAATATTAGGCAATTGTCAAAAAATTGGCTAGTGAGAATTAAACTGTCAAGCAGTTGTCAAAATGTAAGGCAATAAAATATTGGAAAGTGAGGATAAAAGTGTCAGGCAGTTGTCAAAATGTTTGGCAATTGTCAAAAAATTTCCTTATGCACAATTGTTAGGTACGATTTTGAAAACCGACTAGTACGATTTAGGCACCTGGTTTCGCAAATCGTACTGATTTCCCAAAAAAAAGTTATATTTCTTATAATAAAGAAAAAAGGAGAAGCAGAAAGGATCAATTAAAAAAAAATAACTCAAAAAGATCTTCTGATAGCCTTTCAACAGATTATGGTGAAAAAAAACTTTGTATCGGGTGGGAAAGACTCCCTATCTATGAAGATCTAGATGTGCCAAGATGTTTTAAATGTCAAGGTTTCTATCATAGAATGAACGATTGCCGCAATAAACTAGCTTGCCCAATTTGTAAGGAGCAACATGAAGAAAGCAACTGCCCAAAACATACTAAATGTTCTATAAACTGTGTCGCTTCAAATGAAAAATATAAAACGACATACAATACTCAACATTATGCCAGTGATTTGCTTTGTCCTAGTTTGGAGTACCAAAAACGAATTCTTCAAAGAAAAACTACCAATACCCTAGAATGGTCATAGTAGACAAAGATGCTGCTCTAGAAGACCTTAAACTTGTAGGAAGAAATCTTTTTAAATACATCGATACTCCAAACAGCGAGTACAACGCTAATATTATTTTTATTATCTTTCATCTTAATATAAGAAGCATTAAAAAAAATTTGAGGAACTTTTTGTTACTTTGTCAACATATAATATACATTATGATATTATTATTTTAAGTGAATGTTTTAGGATAGATAAACTAGAGCAAATTAATATTCCGGGTTATGAAACGTATTATAACAATGCTGATTTCAACTGATGCTGATATCAACTGAAAAAATGACGGGGTCGTAATATTTTATAAAGAAAATTTGAATGTCATAATTACAAGTCTTAAACTTGTTAACTGTGGAGTTACATACAATTTAACTACCATGAATTAAACCCAGAGCATATCCACTTTCAATTGTTTGTAGGAGATATTAATATAGACATATTGGATAGAGACGTAAATACTAATAAATATATATCTGTGATGGCAAGACATGCATTTTTACTATACATACAACTTCCGACTCGTGTAACTAAAGACACATCTACTTGCATAGACCATATATTTATTAAGCAGAAACATGTAGGAAATATAAGTATTAATTCATATATATTAACGTGTAGTATCACAGATCACTATGCTCTAATAGCTATATTTTATAGACACACCTGCTCGGATCCAAGAAAATAAAAACGAAGGAACTCACACTATCAAAAAAAATAAATACAGAAAAATTATTATAATTAATAAAAAATAAAAACTGGACTAAGGTTATTGCAGCAAATGACGCTCAAATAGCTGCAGACGTTTTTCAGACATTTTTCAGAATTTAATAAATGAATGCACGGTAATAAAAATTATTCAGAGAAAAAATGTTAAAAAAATTAAAAAAAGCCTTGGATTACGGAAGGCCTTACAAGGTCCATTATCATAAGAGATAAATTAAAAAAAGGATTATGTAATAATTTCTCAGTAGCTTTAGAAGAACAATGTAAAGATTATAGGAATCGACTAAATAGTCTTTTAACAAAAATGTAAACACAGCTACTATAAAAACATAATAACAGAAAATCAAAATAACATGAAAAAAATATATCAAGTAATTTCTGAGGCAACAAATGAGAAATCTTGAAAAAGTACAATAAGCTTAGATATATGCGATGACAATGGACAAACTTTTAATAGCAATACAGAAATGGCAAATTTTTGTAATGAATATTTCACTAACATAGGCACTAAAATGATTGAAAAAATAAATATACCAGACGATTTCTCATTAAATAATATTCCCAGTAATAATAACTCTTTATTTTTAACTCCTGTTACAGAAAATGAAGTATTCCTCCACATCAATTTATTAAAGAATAGTAGTGCGCCTGGTTATGATGAAATCACCCCGTTTTTATTAAAAAGAACTGCAAAATACATTCTACACCCTCTTAGTCATATCATTAACTTAATATTTAGTAATGGAAAATTCCCCAAACAATTAAAAAACTCAGTGATAATCCCTATTTACAAAGCAGGTGACAAAAATAAAATATCAAATTATCGCCAAAATAGATTAATTAATAATTTTGTAAAAATTACTGAAAAATGACTAAAAACACGCATAATAAAGTTTCTAAATAGCAACAAAATATTAAGTGAATATCAGTATGGGTTCCGAGAAGGCACAAGCACATCAGATGCCATGTATGAGGTTATTTATGAAGTTTCAAGCAATCTTAATGACAGTATAAATGCATAGCAGAATTCTTAGATATGACAAAGGCCTTTGACACGGTACATCATGAAAAATTACTACAAGTGTTAGAGCGGTATGGAATTCGTGGTAGTGTATTCGTGCAAGTCTTTTCAGAGATTATCTAAACGACCGCTCACAATATGTAAAAGTCTAAGTGAACCGCAACTCGTGAGAGTGTGTGTGCCTCAGGGGACAGTTCTAGGTCCTATACTCTTCACCATTTATATAAATCATCTATTAACACTTAACATAGATAGCAAAGTAATATCAGATGCAGATGACACTGTTGCCATATTTAGTGGATATGATTGGGAAGTAACTAAGAAAAGCGTTCAACAAGGTAAGAATGTCATAAAGATGTGGTTGGATGGGTATCAGCTGTCTCTAAACGCAGATAAGACCAATTATATAGCATTTACCATCACAGATATAAACAGACCCAAATTTCACAGCATTAATATTAACGGCAATGGAGACATAAGAAAAGTTGAAAATACTAAATATTTAGGAATTATTATAAATAAAAATACAAAATGGAACCAACATGTAGCATATATAACAAAACGAATTAGAAAACTAATTTACAAATTTTATCAGTTAAGGGATATCTTCAGTAAAAATATATTGATTTTGTTATACAAATCCCTAGTGGAATCACTTTTAAGATATGGAATTCTGGTTTGGGGAGCACTATATGAAAATTCATTAAAAACTTTGTCTACAATTCAAAATTATATACTGAAAATTATTTACAAAAAAGGTAGATGATACCCAACCAGACTACTTTTTGAAAGGGATATATGCAATATAAGATCGCTGTACTTTCATACATAGGTAATATTTATGCATAAAAAAGAACGTTTAAAAAATCGTATCTTGCATAATATTGTGACTCGTAGTATGACAAACAAATTGCTGAAAGTATCTAACTCTAATAAAAATGTACAAGCAAGATTTGCTTACCATTTAGCCCCAAAGACTTACAATTTATTACCTTTGAGTATTAGAAATATTAAAAACTACAAAAAACATTCAATGCAATGAAAGACGTTTGTTTATAAATGACAACTATGTTTCATTCATAAAACTAATTGATTAATTTGCTCTGCTTTGTATTTATAATTATAAAATTGTTTTATTTAGTATAGGAAAAATATTATCAAATTTGTTAAAAAAAAATCTATGATAAATACGTTCCGCACAAAACAAGTGTTAAATCACTTAGGTACACATTTGTAGAATTAATATAGTGGTAGGTATCACCAGCGAACTAATTTTTAAACATTTTGCGTTAAGTTTATTTTATTTTAGCTGTATAATATTAGGTGATGACCCTCCAATAAATAAATATAATTTAAATATAATTAACGAATAGCATGATTTATCAAGACGATATATTTTCTTATCCCCATACAAAAAATATATACCCTGTCACATTGTGATGCGTGTCGCGTAGAACACGCCGCGCGGGTAGTGACGCAAATTCTGGACGCGGTTAGTTAATGGTTAAACTAAATATAAAGTAAACATTTTGTGACTAAAGTAAGGTGACCAGATTTGAACTTTTGGGAAGTGGGACAAAATTTTCTTCTTTTCTTATTGAAAATAAATATGTTCTAATGGCTCGCGTACACCTAAACCGTCATCGGCCGAAATTTGCTCCGGAGACGACGGCGATTGAATTAAACACTTGTAAAAAAATGAGAGCGCGTACACAAACACAACTGTCATCGTCCGATGACGCCCGAAAACGGCCGATCATCACGATGAATCGAACTTGATTTCTTGCCAGACTGCCGGCGTCTACAGTGCAAATTGAGTGTATTTATAGTCAAACATTGTTGTTATCTACCTAAACGACTATGGATATTGTAAAATTAAGTTGTGTTTATAATAGACCAATCCTGTGTGATAAACATTAAAAAAATTACAATAATCGACAGAATAGCACTGTTGGTAACACTGTTAGTAAGACTTTTCCACTGTTACAGTGTAAGCACATACACGTCCGAGTTACTCGTCCGGGTAGTTCTGTCCGCCATCGGCCGACAAAATCGGTTTTGGTGCACGCTTAGCATAAGGCAGGCATGTTAAACACTCGGCCCGCCAATACATACACATTGATAAAATATATAAATTTATTACTTAAAAGTAAATTTTGTTTGTCATCACAAAGTGCAGTGAGTGTTTGCTCAATCGTTTGTGAATGTTATTAATATTTTGAATTCTAACGTAGATTTTTATTCTGAATCAAATGAAATTAAAAAGCTATTTAATAAAAATATCATCAAACTTCAAGAACAATCAGTAAGAAGAGATTTATTAAGGAGAAACATCGTAATTTCGAACAAAAAAATGGGAATCTGCAATATTTTTGTGTCCAAAACAAGAATATTAATATATAAAATATTATGTATTATTATGGCGGTGCAAGGCAACCCCTGAACAAGTTAGACGTTCAAAAATTTGCACGTCTAACGTGTTAAAAAAATTAGTTAGAAAAATTTTCTCGTAGAAATTGTGTATTTTGAGTGGTGTATAGTTCATAGAGAGAGAAGTTTATAGTGAAAAACAATTAGTTAACATTGGATTGGTGTTGATGATTTATGTTGATTGTGTTAGATGTTACTAGAACAGGTAAACATCAAGAAGACTGAGAAAGTATCTCGGCGAATGGATTGAACCCAACTTATCAGAAAGAGCATCATTATCCAAGAGAGTCAACACGTTAGAACTAGCCTATCGACTGAATAAGAACACTTACAATAAGAAATGCCTATCACGCAACCTGAAACGTAAGCACGACACAGGAGGCGTTCTAAAAGGAGGCGTTTCTAGAGGAGGCGTTCTAAATGGGTAAGTTGGTATAACGTTTAGAGGAAGAAGGTGGAGTACAATAGATAGATAGATAGATAGATATATAGGGGTACAATAGATAGACGAAGGTCGCAGTATAAGTCGTCACCACCAAAACTACATTCTACAATGGTAAAAGGTTCTTCAGAGAGGGTTTCTTACCATTCACTAGCCTGATCAAAAACCATGGGGCCCAAATGGAGAGGTATCTCCACAAAATAAAGGACACATGGACCTAGGGAACCTAGGGAACAGATAAGGCTGGAAGACGAGACAAGGGAGCCTCCATCTCACGAAGAAACGAGAGAAGGCATACATGGGCTAAGAAAGAACAAAGTGCGGGGTATTGATGGTATACCAGCGGAGGGGCATAAACTAGACGACCAACGCCTAACGCAAGAAATACATTCCCTAAAAATAAAAATATTGGAAGAAGAGCGATATTAATACCCATCCACAAAAAGGAGACAAGCTAAAATGCGACATCTACCACGGAATGAGTGTGTTGTGCACGGCGTTGTGCAAAGATACTTACCTATATCAGCAATTATATTTCGAGTCTCGTTCTTCGAGATTACATTGTAGTACCGCTACTTTCTACTAGATTCAACCACAAGTTCAGAGTTCCAAAAATTTTGAGCTCCCTGCTCCCTACATTACCGATCATACTTCATAACGTTCTTTGTTAAAAACCTTTTTATCATCGCGTGCCATTTTTCTTTAGTTTCCACATTATGAAATGCTGACGTGCCCAATAACTTTGCCTGTTTTACCATATTAGCCTGAATACCGTATCGGCTTGAATACGATATTTGAAAGTATCAAATTCCATCCCGATTTACAAAATTAAGGGTCACAGCGGGATTCCTTTAACTACAGACTAATCTGTATTCAAAGCCAGTTTTCAAAAATTTTAGCATTTCTGCCTCTATTATCAAGTTTCTTGGAAAGTAATAACATGCCGGCAAATAGTGAAAACGGCTTTTGGAAAAGCAGCTCAACTGATACTGCTCTGTTAGACACTCTTAATTTTATAATTACTGCTCTAAATTGTATCAGGAGGTTCTTGCGTTATTTTACGAACTACCTAAGGCGTTTGACTCGTTTGATCATATGCTCCTTCCATACAAAATTGAAGATATTGGATTCGACAAGAACTGGGTAAAATCTTCAAAGAGGACGAACAGTGATCGTAAAAGGTTCAAAATCGTTAAAAAAATTAAAGAATCGGGTACCCCAAGGCTCTTAAATGAGGCAAACTCTATTCTTGATATTTGTTATGATCGCAAGCTGCTTCACAAAAAAATGAAGTTATTGCAATTAGAAGCGTCGCCAAGAACTGAGTAACATCTTCCTTGCATCAAAGAGGACAAACAGTGATCGTAAACGGTTCAAAATCGAAAAGAAACTTATAGAAGTGGGTGGTACCCCAAGGCTCTCTAATGGGACATACTCTATGCTTGATATTTCTTATGATCACAAGCTCAATACCAAAAAAAAAAAAAAGTTACTGGAGTTAGAGGCGTCGCCAAGAACCGGGTATAATCTCCCTTGCATCAAGAAATACGAACAGTGATCGTAAATGGTTCAAAATCGGAAAGAAAATGAAAGAAGTGGGTGGTACCCCAAGGCTCTCTAATGGGACAAACTCTATTCTTGATATTTGTTATGATCACAAGCTCCTTCCATAAAAAATTAAGTTACTGGAGTTAGAGGCGTGGCCAAGAACTGGGTATAATCTCCCTTGCATCAAGAAATACGAACAGTGATCGTAAATGGTTCAAAATCGGAAAAAAAATTAAACAAGTGGGTGGTACCCCAAGGCTCTCTAATGGGACAAACTCTATTTTTAATATTTGTTATGATCACAAGCTCCTTACAATAAAATAAAGTTATTGGAGTTAGAGGCGTCGCCAAGAGCTGGGTAAAATTTTCCTTGCATCCATGAAGACGAACAGTGATCGTAAACCGTTCAAAATCGGAAAGAAAATTAAAGAAGTGGGTGGTACCCCAAGGCTTTCTAATGAGACAAACTCTATTTTTAATATTTGTTATGATCACAAGCTCCTTCCACAATAAAATAAAGTTATTGGAGTTAGAGGCGTCGCCAAGAGCTGGGTAAAATCTTCTTGCATCAAAGAGGACGAACAGTGGTCGTAAACGGTTCAAAATCGGAAAGAAAAAGCGATAGGTACCCCAAGGCTTTCTAATGGGACCAACTCTATTATTGATATTTGTTAATGATCTGGCGCAAACAAATAATGTTGCAATTATATTTTGTACGCTGACGATAGCAACATTTTAATATCTAACGCAGACATACATGATTCAATTACAAGTAGCAATTTAAAATCAAAAACGTTAGGGGATGATGTATAAATCTTTAATATATACACAAAACTTACTTCATGATTATAGTTTACTTCTAAGATTTGAAAGGAGCCGAATCAACAAAATGTCTAGGGGTAACACTTGTTCAAAAGCTAATGGACTATCATATTGTACTAACATGTTCGACATTATTTCCTGTGTGTTATCTGATTCGAAACCTAGGAGAATGTGAAAATGTTGATACTGAAATTATTTTACGCCATCGTTCAATCTAGCTTGTCATAAGGACTGATATTTTGGCATCAGCAGCAAATATGCGGCATTTAAAAAGAAATTACGAGCGATGTTCTCAATGTACATCCTCTTTGTGCTTCATCAAGCACAACATTTTAACGCTACCCTCCTTCCTCCCGCGTGCCAATAAAAATTTCCAGAGTGCCAGCTGTGCGTGCCATAGCGTGCCATAGGTTCGCCACCGCTGTGCTAGACGAAACCAAATATTTTTGAGAGTGTTTAACCACGTGTTAATCCAAAAATTATTTGTTTTAAGATTAGTGAAACAAACACATCAAATTCGTAGCGTAAATGGCTAAGGGTAAAAAAGGGGAGACAGGGAAGAGGAAAAAAAACTAATAAGAGACTGCGGAGATTACAAAATATAGTTGAAGGCTTAGCCAATAAAATAAACAAATCAACAAATATTACAGGTATTTAAGATTAAAAGGTTGAATGATTTGTCATATAATTTTAAATTACACGACATCGTGTACTCAGCTTGTATGAGTCTTGATGGGCGTACACGGCTAGTGACCTTTGCACTTTATAAAACTCGGGACTTCTTTAAAACGGTGCGAAACATGGGACATATTGTGAAAAATCGAGACTATCCCGCCAAAAACGGCTCTCAAAACTTGGAAAGATCTCCTGAATTAAATTCATCGAACATTTAAATTCTCAAAAAACTTTAATTAATAAGAGTATTTTTAACATATGAATATTTTCTAAAATTGAAGACTTTAATTGGTCATCAGATTCGAGAAAAATTAGCGGTTTTACACGTTTAAAATCGGGCCTGTCCCGCCAAAACCGGAACACAATACTTGTCACTACTTGACTCGGAAATCTCCTAAATTAAAATCATCAAAGATATTTAGATTTTCAAAAAGCTTAATAATAAATAAAAAAGCTTTAAAGCTTATAATTATATTTATTTATGTTATAAGTCTGGAGTGATTGAAAGAGTAATTCATTAATTTATCTACTTTTATTATTGAAGATTCACATAGTAATTTCTCCCTATTGTTACACAATGAATTTTTATAGTCAAGTTTTAATTGAAAGAAAAATCAATATCGATGTTTGCTCGGTTTAATTTTTTGATTGCTCCTCCTGGTAAATTTGTTTCTAGCAACGAATTGCATTATTTATCGTTCGGCGTTTCGGCGAATTGGCTGGCTTCGTTCGATATTTGGATCAACTCCGTAATTTAACAAACTCCGTATTACTTTTTCATCCGTTAACTCTTGTGCAGACCCTTTAACACAGTCATCGTTGTCTAAGTTGTCTTCCTGTATTTCATAAGCTAGTCGCTCGTTTATATTAATCAGTATTTCATTATCGAGCTCGTTCGTGTTAGATTGAATGTATTCAATTACCTTGTTAAATTCCAAATCTTCAAAACAAAATGAATTTCAATGCTAAATGAATTTTGATAACCTATGATATTAACCTATACTATGATAACCTATACTATGATAACCTATACTATGATAACCTATACTATGATAACCTATACTATGATAACCTATACTATAATAACTATGATACTATGATAGTTTCCACTTGGCTCTGATATAATTTGGTGTCACTTCATGTCATGCTTCGCCTAAATTTACAATAACATTTCTGATGCACCATTACTAAAATGCTGTTAAAGTAGGCATTTTCTCCTGTTTCTGCTTTAATGGCCTATTAAATCTTAATTTAAAAAAATCTTCATCACAATCCAACTCATTTTCAATGCAAAACAGTTTTGTTATACCGGAGAAGTCTGGTCCGAGCTCAGTTTCCTCTTTAAGCAGCAGTTTGGAAACCGAATTCGGATGTAACGACCCCAACCTAATCTGGCCCAAATTCGGATAGCTCTTTAGGCGGCGGTTTTGAATCTACACTTCGAATTTCGGATTAGAATTCCTTTTGAGACAGCAGTTCGGAAACTACACTTGCATGCGTCAATTGAAACTTAATGTGGTCCTTATTTTCGTTCATCCCTTTTTTCGTCTGGTGTAAATACGAATTAGATTAAATTTTTAAGACATTAATTAAGTCAAATATAAAAATAATATATAAAAACAAATATATAAATTTAATAAACAAAGTAATCATAAGACATACTAGGCTAAACTTGCCTAAATCGTACTTGAGCAGAATTCGTACCACCACATTTTTTCGTGATCCATAATACATACTACTTGTGTGTAGCTTCCCTACTACTAATACGGTTGTTTGCATATAGGTTAAATCAAGTTGCAGCAGTTAACGTGTTTTTATTATCGATGGTAGGTTTTTATAATCTGTTTAAGTAACATGCTTGCATATTTCGTAAGGATTTTATGCGAATTCCATAATACATAAATGAAAATGCATGGTATGCTATGAAACTATATTCTTTGGATGTTATGTTGATAATGGATGTTATGATGGATGCTATTTGGATTCAACGCGATATAGAATTTCATAACCTTCAAATAGCCATATGCAATCCGCAATTGTGCTTACGCCAATTTCGTACTGACTTCGCTTTCCTAATTCGTACCGGTACGAATTAGGAATTAGTAATTTAGGTTGTCTAGGTTTTTTGTTTTAAAATTGGTAAACATAATTTCAAATAATAAATATTTTTAGGGTCTAATGGAGAAGCTTGCATATAATAAACGGTCCAAAAATAATTTGGATGCAGCAATTCAAAATTATATAAACGGCACTTAAATTTAATGAAGTATACTGTGTGTACGGTAATCCAAAACCTATACTTAGACGTCACCTGAAAGGATTATATTCACATTCAAGAAATGGACGTCCAAATGATTTAACGACATAAATGGAAGCGCAGCTTGTTGATCATGTCCTGACTATGGAAGCACACTTTTTCGGGTTAACCATAACCAATTTAGGACGTTTAGCCTTCCAATTAACTGAAAAATATAAACTTCAACATCGCTTTAACAAATAAAGAGGATTGGCAGGCTGTAAATGGTATTACAAATTTATGAAAAACCATCCAGATGCATCGTGAAGAACCCCTGAACCAAGTTCAATTGCGCAATGTAAAGGATTTAACAGAAAAGTTGTGTCCAAATTGTTGGATACATATGAAGAAATCCTTGATAGTTCTAATTTTTTACCGGAGCAAATTTTCAACATAGATGAGACAGGTGTAAATATAATCCATAAACCTGGTAAGATATTGGCTTTAAAAGGAAAGCATCAAGTTGGCTCAGTAATTAGCGGAGAACGAAAAATAAACATTTCATGCATTTGTTGCATGAATGCAGCTAGAGAATATATTCCTCCAATATTAAATTTGAATCGAAAAAGAATGACAGATGAACTTTAACGTGGTGGTCCACCTTATACGCTTTACGCGTGTTCTGATAGTTGTTGGATTATGGCTGCTCTATTTGTTGAGTGGTTACAACGTTTTATGAAATATTTAAAGTTGTCAAGACACCAGGTAAGCAAATTCTGCTGATTTTAGTTGGACATACCACACACACTAGAAATCTGGATGCAATAAATATTGCTAGAGAATATGGAATTGTAATGTTGTCTTGACCAGCTCACACTACACACAAACATAACCCTTGGATAGATCATTCTTCAAGTCCTTACAACATTATTTTAATAGAGCATCTCTCACATGGATGTGAAACCACCCTGGCTCTGTGATCAAGCAGACAAATATTTCTGAAATTTTAGGAATTGCATATCCTCGTTCAGCTTGTATGCAAACTGCATTAAGTGTTTTTGAATCATGTGGATTGTGGCCATGTAACAGATATAAATTACGTGATGGGAAGTATGTAATTCTGGAAGATAACTCTTCTATGCAATTAACAGGTCCTTCTACAAACAATATAAATAATTCTTGTATGTCATTACATGAGCCTGGTCCTTTTACTAACAATATAAGAGTACATGAGAATACGTATTCTTACAATTGTGAGGATTGTGATGACGAAAGTGGCTAGGGTACGTTTTCTGGATACTGCATTACGATTTACTAGCTATCATCTTAAATCGTACTTTTTTATGTTTGTTAAATGTTACTTTTTCTTATGTTAAGATACCTTTTTATAATATTTTCTTATATTCAAATATTAACTTAATTAATTCTTTTCATTGATTTTTTAGACATTTATGACAGTTGCTCCTTAGCAGGTACGAAATTCCTTTAGGTAAGTTTACCCTAATAGTAACTTAAACGCTCATTAGTTAAATTAAGGATAGGATAAGAAAAAGTAAGCAAAATAATAAATTTTGATAGAACAATAAAGACATTAACTTAAAGGAAATTGCTGACATTGCTAAAACTCAAAGTGATATTAGGCCATGGCACAGACTTTCCTAATAACAACCGATAAGACCAATAACGGAATAACCGATAACCGAATACCGATAACCGAACTTCGATAAACTTTTGGTTACCCATATGAGGTTCTAGTAAGGAATTTCAGAGATTAACATAAGTTAGTTATACTCTTGAGTTCCCTCATAACAAATGTTTGGAATTTTTTTGATTATTTATTTTTTATAATTAGGACGGGACAAGCTTCGAATGAAGTTTGCCACAGTTCAGTAACAGTTCAGTAACGGAACGCCTCATAAGGTGGAAATTAAGAATTTCCAAAGATATGTCGAAGTTAGGCTTCCTAATTAGGACGGGACAAGGTTCGATTGAGGCTTGCTACAGTTCGGTAACAGTTCGGAAGGCCTCATTAGGAGGATATTAGGACTTCCAAAGATTTTCCTAAGTTAGGCTTTCCTAATTAGGACGCTATAAAGTTCGAATGAGGCTTGACACAGTACGCTAACAGTTCCTAATGCCTCATTAAGCCCGAATAGATCTTTGGGGTAGTCCATTAATCAAGTGATATTTTTCAGCAACTTTTCAATTATCCAAAATCTGGTTTTACCAAAATCCTTTCAGATGAAAGGTTGAATTGAAAATCTATGCATTCTTGAACTAAATCAGTCTCTAAATCATTAGGGTACATATCTTCCAAGAAAAGGACTTTTACCGTAAGGGTTGATGATGAAAATTCACCCATTTTGGTAAAAATTGAAACGTTTTATTGAGCCTGTTATAGGCCTTCTGTTGTTTTTTTTAATTCGGATACGAGTCTATCAATAAGGACGAGAAATTTATAAACCCTGAAAGTATCACTTGTAGTCATTCTCATTTCTTCATCGCGTGTTTCAGCATATATTTTTTCCATCGCCTTTTCTTCAAAATGCTTAAAATTCTCTCGTTCAGCTACGAAAAACTTGCAAAGGGATTCGTGATCGGCAACAGTGATCACATCTACGGTAAAAGGCTGCATTTGAAAATTCACTTTGTTTATTCTTTCAAAAAACAAAAACACCACACAACAACCATTACCGCCGTTTTCAGTTTTTCTAAATTTAAAAGTATTGCCGTCGCTTCGTTTCGCGTTACAGGTTTTTCGGTACAATCATCCTTGATTAAGGTGACCAGATTTTTTAAATGCGAAAGCAGTACATTGTACGAGACGGATGGAGGGGTAATGGTTGTGCATGTGCAAAATCAAAATCCATTCGCAATTTATATTAAATTTTAATACTATCCATCCAAAAATGTGTAGCTCTTCGAAACAATCAGAAAATTTTTATAAAAACATTTAATTTCGTTAATAAATTTCGCCTCGGTTCCACGGGTTGACTCTTCGATTGTATCGAGTTTCTGCGTTAACTTTAATGGAACAAATCCAGTATTATATCTAACGACTATTTGCTCCAACACATTATTTAAGACAGGAAGAGCTGACACTTTCAAACTTTCCATTTCTTTAATAGTGATATGAAATACAACAGCTTGACTATGAATGAAATGAAATGTAACTTCAGATAAATCGCTTTCGAAAAATTCAACTGAAAAAAACACTGGTATATAACTTTAAAAAAAGTACGAGCGCAAAGGCTCAAACATTTTGATTACCCAATTTTTAATTTTGATTAACGAAAGCCATCTCGTTGTGGAATAACCCAATTTATTTTTGTATTACTTCTGATTGCTCACAAAAAATCTTTAAGATTTGTGACTCTCAACCATGCAATAATCTTTTATGCACACTATTCTCACCATTGCTTTTGAGTCCTCCTAAATTATTATTTGTTTTATCTGCGGATAAAGCGATTATTTTTTCTTTCAAATTATGGTAAGTTATTATTTTACGAATGTCGTCTGAGAGGAGTGCTGAAGCTTCTCCTGGTACAGAATCTTAAACGTATCTAATTTAATAGTTTTATCACATTCAAAGGGGACATTTAAATGGGATACATTTTTATTTCTTTATGATTTGAAGCATCTGATGAAATTTTAATATATTTTGCTTTTTCCAAATCTTGTTTCAAAAATACCAATGTGTAATTTTGGAGTACCTTACCTACTATTGCTTCGCGTTTTGTTCGGCCACAATTAATTTTTCTTATTACTCATGCGGGATAAGTACTATCTTAGTGCCCGTTTTTTAGTGCGACAAATGGCTGTTTTTAACAATTCAATTATTACAACATAACTTGGGTAACGCAAGCAAATATTCGTTATATTAGGAAAAACAATTGAATAAATAAAATAACAATTGAAATAATAATAATAAATAAATAATTTTGATTTAAATAACTTAAATCAGAACCTCAATATAAAAAAACGTGACGAGAAAGTGACAGAAACGTTTTTTCATTACAAAATAAAAATTTAATAAAACGTTTTAAAATGAGTGTAAATGGTGATACCGGAGACTGATCATAGTTCTTATAACGCATCCACACCACCGGAGACAATTAAAAAAGCAAATTCTTCATTTTTGATTCTATTTCTTTTTTTGTGGCTCCTGGACTCCAAACTTCTAAGATACGTCCTCTCGGATGAGTAATAAAAAATATTATCTGCAACTCGTGCAGTATTGTCAATTGCCCTCTCGAGGGAATGAGCGCACTCACTTCGTTCGTGCACCCAATTTCGCTCTCGTGAGCAATTGACAACTTATTGCACTTGTTGTACAATATACTATTTCAAAGAGTTTGCACACTATATTTGACGTACAAAAATATTACGAAACTATGGTTATGACACATTGTATGATATGCAAATGTTGCCTCAGATATTGCTAGTTTTGCTTCATCTAATGAAAAAGTTATATTTTTCAAGCAGTCAATCATCTTTGAAGGTGATGAAACTGCTGTATTAATGTGAGTGTTATGTTTATCACTCTTGCAATGTTTTGTTTTTGTCGCTTTGTTACAATTAGCAATACGTTGCAATTGTCAACTGTGCCACTGTTAACAATTCTGAGCAACAAATTGTGCATTTTACAACAGTGTCATCATTTTGTGTCATCATTCTCCATCAATAAAACCATCAACACAAGAAAAATCAACTGATCATTGATAAAGCAAAAATTCTAGTGAGGTGCGTACTGTCTGTCCGACTTATTGTTTTCACTATTAATAAAATTACTTGAGAATCTGTGGTGTGCTTGTCCTGCTCCTACTTCACCGTATCTATTTCGCTCCAACACATTAGTTCCAACATCGGTCCGACTTTGTCATACTAACTAACGAACTGCTTGGCGAAAGCAGTTAAGATAATACGAACTTCGCAGAAAACAAGGGGACCTACTCGTAAGAAATGATGTGTGAATGACATGCTTTGAAAACGCATAAAATCACAGTAAAATTATTTAGTTTTACAATATCACGCAAAGTAGTACAAGCAGTACATCTTATAAGAAAGGCAGTACAAATGCAGTGCCTAAAAATTGGACAGTACAGACTATCTCAAAAAAGTACTGTACTGCCGAAAGCAGTACATCTGGTCACCTTATCCTTGACTGATTCCAAAGTTTTAAGAACTTCGTGCCAAAAAATACTCAAACTTCTATATGCGTGCACTGACCAACGTGTCAGATTTACTTTCTTTAGCGTTTTCTCTTTCCCAATTTCATTAACTTTATCTGCGTTGTGTCTAATTTATAAATATTTTTTTTAAAATAAGGATTTATAAATTTTTTTTATAGTCTTAGTTTAAGTCTTAGATATTCAACATGACTCACTAAAAAATGATCGAATTCAGCTAACAGTTTCAGAATCATACAATAATTTCCGTTATTCGGATAACTGAATTTTCATTTTTCCCACTATAGCACACAACCGAAGAAAAATTAATACATTTAAGAGATTGCATGACTCAATCAACAGGGGCGGCTTTTCTTTTCGGCGGCTTTTTCGTTCGTATCGCCGCTCTATATCTGTCTCTCTCAGACTCAATGCCACTACGCGGCGTATGCCCCTAACAGCTCGGCCGCGTCGATCCTGCTTCAGACCACTTCAACCACTACTACGCAAATTGTAGAAAAAAAAAATTTTACAATATGTGGTGAAACATATTACATGTTGAATTGTTTGTTGTGACCTAATAACATTTACACTTAGGTATATACAAATGAATCTTTTTAATTTCTGTACGACAAAAAAAAATGTTGGCCCCAAATTTGCCGCTCCTAAAATCTGTCGCCCTAGGCTCCAGCCTACTCAGACTGCTGGTAAATCCAGCACTGTCTCCTAGTTTACACATTGTTTTGAGACAAAGCATACGCGGCAACGATTTACGCAAGTATTCGGCGTCAAAATCACAGACTTGTACTGGGACTGGCAGCGAGTCGCGCTCCGCTTTTCTTTTTAAAAATCGCGCGTTCAATGAAAAAATAAATACACGTGATACCTCACTACACCCTCTCCTCCCAGCTCGTGATGTTTTGTGATTTTTCACAACCCCCTCCCCCTTCGAGCCTCACGTGATTAATGGACGATCCCTTTCAGTATGCCTCACTATATTCCTTGTGGAATAGTATAAAAATAATTAGTGAACCAATCTTCAAATAGCATTTTTGTGACCTATGCTTTCTTATTTGAATGCTGGAACACTGGGAGATTATTTTTTGATAAACTCTTAAAAGCCCGAATCTTTACCGCACGGCACGAGATTTTATTTCCAGTCTGCATCTGCTCAAAGTTATTGCCACCGTTTTCAGGTGATTCTTTCGGATACCTTAAAACAGCTTCTTTATCTGCACTAGCAGATTCATCGACAATAAGTAGATTGTGAATAAAAGTTCGTTGCTTATAACATAAGAAATCCACGACTTTTACAAATCTACTTGTATAAAATTCACACCCCTGCTTTCTACTTCATTAATAATCTTCAAGTCGTTGTAAGACGTTGTAAGACTTGAATTTTCATTTAACTAGCGTTAAGTGGAACTCGCTTTTGATGTTCACTATTCGAGTCCATGTTTACTATTCGAGTGCTTCTAATTTTGTTTACCACTTTTGATAAATAAGACCCCGTAGCCTTACGATACCTTACGATTTATATTGAACTTTATTATTTTCTTTTCATGCAGCTTTATTACATCGTTTTTCATTCATTTCATTCCATTTGTATTTCTTGAGAAGAGCTCAACCCCCGCCCTCCAATTTCTTGGCGGTATTTCCAAGAAGCAAATAACTTTCTAAAAATAATCAATTGGCAATGGCAATTAGGAGCGGAAATAACTAATAAATTTAATAATCCCTTTAAAATGCCAACCCAGGTACACGTGGTAGATTATATTATTATATTAAGCGATTTAAAACTGACGAAACAAAATTATAATATTAATGTATTATAGTGAATCTGAACTAATACTATTGAATACTATTAAATACTAACGAATTGAAGACTATTGCAGGTTCATCTTTTATTACCCTTCCTTACTTTTATGAAAATGTGACACTTTTACATAAAAGTCTCTAAATATGTTAATTTTGTCGCAGCTTTGGCAGGGGCTTTGGGAAAGATGGTTTAAGATAATTTAAGGAGAAAAAGAGAAAAATAACGTAAGGCCGCACTTAAAATTCATTGCGTGCTCTTCGAGTAATCCCGCGAAAATTTAATTTTCCGCTTTGCAGGATGTAAAATGTAAATATTTTTGCGCAAAAAGAAAATTGCCGGTGAAACCGTCGCGGATATCGACCGTAATCCCTTATATTAAATAGACGACAATTGAGACGTTATAAGAATTTTGTATTCTGGAATATTTAATTTGATTATATTATATTTGATAATATTTGATTATATTATTATTTTTCTTATTAAATGAAATGTACTTGTTTCATACAGCATAAACGTGAACAAATATTTAACAAGAGAAAAATGTATAATTAATCATATAACCTTATATATGACTAGATTGATGCAAAAATAACTTTGTATCATATTAATTTTCAAGATGATTTTTCTAGTAAGCGTTATCATCTGTTATTACTGAGAATACCTTGTGGCTAATATTTTCAATCCTTAGAATATTGGGTATTTGGAGGGTGCGCGTCGAGAACGACATCCGACAACCGTATAAATGTAGGTTATATAACCATCGAACAATACATTTTTTTAAATATAACGTATTATGGTGAGAAAAGTAAGTTTTAAAAGTACTATGGTAAAACTATATTGAGTTGATCTTGAGTTGATATAATAGGAGGCTGTATAGATGGCCAACACGTAACAAATATCTTAAATGTTATCGAGGCAATGAAATAAATTCTTCGGATTTTTATACAAAATCGAATGATTACGTATCCGTTGCATGATTCACTCAACGTGGATCCTTACTCTGGCTACATAAGTTTCTTCAGTTTCTTCAGTAGAAAAATGTTTCTCTTCCTAAAAAAGGTGGCATTTCAATCACAATATTTTTACACTTTGATAAATTGTTGCTTTTATTTCTGGAAATCCTTTATTAGCTGAAACAATATCACCTTCTTCCAATGTATCTAATAATTCTAATTCAAGTTGTGAATCTGTTTTTCTTTCACCACCTACCATAAATTTTAAACAAATGATACCTCCAGGAGTAATTCCAATAAGTACTTTCGCAGTAAAAAAAAATTTATAGTGGGAATAACATCTATATCCCAATATAGTGGGATTATCAACAGTGGATGGAACTTCTACTTTAAATTCTATATAATCAAAAATAACTCGAGTATTAGTCTACTTTGGGGCTGTAGAGGGTTACGCTGGAGAGGTAGTACCTTTCACCGACAGCGGCCACATCGAGTATCTTGGACAGGAGATGGCTGAAGCAAACTGGTCCTCCTAGGGTACCCAACTCTCACTTATGGCTTCAACACACCCCGACAAACTGCATTGACCTGCAGCCTAAACCAAGTGAGGGCAGCCAGATAAGGTGAAAAAGTAGCGTCTGACCCAGAATGGGCGGCTACGAACAGCGTCTGTTCCCCATGTTAGGGGCGGCTGAAACAAAAACTCGTCAACACGCATGGCAAACTAGACGTTTTAAACCGCCAAAACCCCTTCAAATGATATGCCAATCCACGAAAATAAATTACACCCGACAAGTAGGACAAGTCCAAAATATTGCATTGAAACTTCAGTCAGCACCACGGATTCTGGGGGGGACAAAAGATTGACTAACAAATTCCACAGAAATAAATCAAACACCAAATCATTCAGATTACTATTGTACAACGTAAGAACGCTGCACTCAACAGAAAAATTAAGAGAACTGGAAGAAAAACTAACCGAGATAAACTTAGATATCGTAGGATTATGCGAAGTAAGGAAACGAGGCGACGAGAAACTACTTACCCTAAAATCTGGCCACACTTTATACCATAAGCTTAACACCGAAAACTCAAACGGTGGTATTGGATTTCTCATGCATAAGAAACACACACAGAAAACATCGTCAGCATAAAAAGCATATCAGAACGCGTTACAATGTCTTCAAATAAACACTACAACATAATAATACGGGGGCATAAGTAATACTGGGCATAAACAAATAATACGGAGGCATAAGCATATGCCCCTACATCCGATCACAGCGACGAAGAGATCGAAAGTATATATGGAGATATCGAAACGGCTGCCCAAGAAACAAAATGCCACTACACCTTTATAATGGGGGACTTCAACGCTAAGGTCGGCAAACAGATAGATGCCTCGGAGACAGCGATAGGAAACTTCGGCTCGGAAGATAGGAATGAACGAGGATAAATGCTACTAGACTTCCTACACCAACAAAACTTACATCTAATGAATACCTACTTCAAGAAGAAACCGCAAGAAGATGGACGTGGATAAATCCCGATGGAAGAACATAAAACGAGATAGACTTCCTAATAACTGGAAACAAGCGAATCATCACGGACGTCACAGTACTAAACAAGTTTGGAATAAGAAGCGCTCATCGAGCGGTAAGAAGTACGATCAAAATAAACCTAAAAAATGAAAGAAAAAAAATGGTCTTCCCACGAAAGACAATAAGATGGACCCCTCCAGATAACCCTAAAGACTTTTAAGACTCAATCTTCACTGCTCTCCGTCACGTACAGCAAACCGACGTCGATGTCCTGAATAACAATATCACAGAAGCAATCCTAACAACACAGTAACGACATTGTAGCACCCAAAGGCAAAACGACGAAATACTAACTGATGCAACCAAACAACTCATGAGTCAAAGAAGATCGATTAGAGGAAATCTGGAAAACTTGGAGGAGATACGACGGCTGAATAAAACAATCTCAAAAGAAACACGCGAAGACCTAAGAAAATACAATACAGAAACGATCCAACGAACAATCGAGTAAAACCGGAGCATGAAAGTCATGAGAAAAAAACTGGCCGAGGGCAAAATGGAAATATTCAAACTCAAGGATGGAACAGGAAAGGAAACAACAGACAAAGAAAGACTTCTCAGCATATTGGAGAACTTTTATAAAGAACTATATAAAAGCCAAATAACAAACACCAACAACAACACACCACAGACAAGACATCCAGGAGGGAAAAATCCAAGAATCAGAAACGTAGGCTCCGAAGATATGACAGACATCACAACAGAAGAGGTGAGAAATTCTCTCAAACAAATGAAAGCAGGCAAATCCCCTGGCGAAGACCAGATAGTGATTCAAGCGGTAAAATGTGCGGCAGACCAAATCATTAAAAAAATTAGTGCCTTGCTAAACTTATATCTCGAAAAAGGCAAGGTCCCAAGAGATGAGACCATGCGGTTACAATACTTATATACATAGATAGGCGGGATACAAGAAAGGCGGGAAACGAATCCTGGAATGGAGACCCAGAGAAGACAAGACAAGCAGAGGAAGACCACCCACCAGATGGGCGGACGACGTTAAACGTGTGGCGGGAAACTGGATAAGCATCGCGCAAGACTGAAGACAGTAGAGACACCTTGAGGAGGCCTATGTTCCGCAGTGGACGAGAAATGGCTGATGATGATGATGATAGTGTAGAGAATAAAATCAAAAGTGTGTCCTCTTTAGCAACAGTAGATTTATGCGAACAGTTTGTGATTTTTAACAAAAATTTTATAAATAATTTAAAAAGTATTATTTTGTTCTGATTTCCAACTAGAAGTTGGACATCTGTAAACTTTGCAGATAGTATTTCTGCCAGTATTTTTACAATTCACGGCAGAACAGCTGTTATGCCCCATTATTAAACAAATTTTCAATAATTTCATAATAACTGGAACTCTATTAATGCTAACTTTGTCCGCAGGGTACGCTGCAGTCGCTTTGGTTGTACCCACCATAAACTCTGCACGCTACAAATGTTAGTAAATATTGAATTAGTTATGGAATGAATGCAAATTTACGCGATTATTTAATTTGCACCTAACGGGTTATATGTCCCAGAGAAATGGAAATCAAATATTAGAAGGATGTTGAAGCATGGCTTCTTCCGCAAAATTAAATGCGTTTCTGCGAGTATTTACATATTATTTGTAATTATTCAAGAAATATTCAACGGATTTGCACAAAATTGACAACAAATTATTCTAAAAACTTGGCTAAAAAGATAAGCATGTGTGACTATTTTTGCAGATTTTCGTGTATAATTCAGCAAATATTTAGGGAAATTTTCGGGAAATTTGTAACAAAATGCTCTTCAAGCTTAAGGAGATTGATGGATAGTGGCATTGTGTGATAATGAATAACGAATCGATGTTTTTTTTTCTGTTTTTTACTTACGTAATTTAAAGAATCTTTGGCGAATTTCTGCGAAATTTACAATGCGCTTGAAACTTGGCTTAAGAGAATAATGAGCCCGTAGTTTGTTGCACTATGTGTAAGTTACTGTGTGAAGTTATTACTGGCTAATATCGGGGTCTTCCAATACGGACTTCCGAACTTTGACAGTTGGTAGCGGCCATAATATTGAACCACCCTACACCTGTCGAATTGGCTGTCATTTATTCAGCCTGTTTTGCCAAATTGCCATGTACGGATATAGCGTTCAACAACACGTGCAAATGATAAAATTGTTTTATCAAAATTCTCAAAAACTCAACTGACCCAGGAGCGTAAACCCAAGGTAAACGTTCATAGACAACGACGTGTGTTCGCTCCATGGGCCCTAGAGCAGTTGGAAACTGACCATAATTTTCATCAAAAAGTCATCTTTAGCGATTAGACCCATTTCCAGATGAATGCGTACGTCAATAAACAAAATTGTCGAATTTGAGATGGGTCATTCCACATCAAATCAACACAGGGTCTAAACCTCCCGATCTCAGATTTTCTCAGATTTGAAATTTGGCTAATGTGTACTATTGCTATATATAGACTTGGAAAAATTTGAAATTTTACTGAGATGTGTCAACTCGTTTTTGAATTACAGAGCTGCACAGTTCTCATAAATGGACTTAAAAATAGGGCACAACAACTTTTTGAATTCCTGTAGAATCTTTCGTAATTGAGCTAGAGACCCAGAAATAGTGGCATTTTACAGCATTTTTCATACCCTTTCATATGATTTACAACATTATATATTTTTATTATATATTTTACATCATTTTACATTTTTTGACATTTTTTTAGATTTTGAAACCTCCTTTTCCCAAGGTTTTGAATTTGTCGAAATGTTTTTCATAAATATTTTGGAAGTAGTTTTGGGAATGAAAGCATGGTATTGGTGCGTTCCATTGCTAGACAGTGCTTGATCAAAACGATTTTTAGAAACATTCTGATTCAATATAGTCTTTTTGTGTTGAATATTCAACGTCTACTTTGCTAATGTTTCCTACTGCCCACTCAAAAAGTTGTATTGGGGTTTGGATTTGATTTTCATAGGGTTTTTGCAAACTGGCACGAGCTGCTAGTCTCTTTACAGAACCCCCTACTCCGTCGCAAGGTCCTTTGCCATGTGCTGTGGCAAAAAAGTGCCATTCCTCCTCCACTTTAAAATCCCCCTCATGAAAGAGGTTTCAATTTTTGTTTGTTTTTGTATTGGGCAGCAGACCCGTCTGAAAAATAAAAAATCTTTTTGGGAATTTTTTGAAATTTGTTTATCAGAAAGGTTATCAGTTTCTTTTGAAAAGTATACACAGCAATTGTGTTGTAATAAAGTCATGCTGAACCAAAGAAGACAACTTGCTGCAGAATAAATCAATAAATTCATCCGAATCTTACTCCAAAAGCGGTAGATTGCAACGATCAACTGAAACCCACTGGCGAAATTGTACTTTTTCAACTGAATTTTCAGCAATGGATTTCTCCAAAATATTAAATATCTCAGTTTCACCTGGACAATAAGCACATTTTCTCATGTTACAATCAATAGACGATGGATTACAAAGCACTTTCGCGAGGCATTGCTTGTAATTTTGTATTTTTCCATTTGTTATGGTCTTCAATTTTGCATTTTCTATCATCAGTTTTACGCTTTGATGAGTTGTGCACAAACAGAGTGTGTTCCACTTTGGCCAGCTAACACACACTGTTTAGGTCTAAATTCTGCAAATTTAAAGAAACCTATTTTCATGTTAGTAAACTTGTCCTTACACTGTTTGTATGCTTTTTTACTTTAAGACTACTACTTAAGATTACACAATATAAGTCTTTTCGAAATCTTCGATTTAGTTCCATCTGTTTCAATAACTGTTACACAATCTATAATACCCGGCATTGCCCTACTAACTTCATCGTGTTCATAAAACAAACGTACAATTTCAACTGTCTCTATAGGCAAGTTTTTCCCTGGTTTTAAATTTGGACCTTCTAAAAAGCCTTTTTCTTTTAGAATTATTTTTGATTGTCTAACCATGTAATTTGGTGCATTAAATTCGCGCATTATCTTTCTAATGCTCCAATTTTTAGGTAAACATGTTAAAAGCATTAGCTTTTTCGTTCTACTCGTACAACTGGAAAACTTAATTTTCAGATTTGTTACAACTTCTGAATTCTCAATATCTTTATCATTTTCTGATGACGAACTTTCAGCAGCAGCCACAAATATTTTACTTTTGATAGTTGAGGAAATATTTCTTACTCCATATTTCTTGGATTTAATTTTTCTCTTAGCATTGGGAGACTCACCCAACTGCTCAAGAGATATATATTAAGTGACTGTACAGCCTCTGAATTTGTTATAAAATTTGCGTCATTGTCCGATAATGTTTCTGAGTGAGGTTATCCATTTTTTAACTCCTACAGTATTTTCCTTCCTATATCTATCATAAATTTTTGAGCCACTGACTATTTGTGGATACAAATCAGGCTTCCATGCTGTGGCATTTCTCAACTTTCTTCTATCTCTGACCAAGTGATTTGTTTTCTGAAATGGATTAGAACACTGAATTCGCAATGTATTAGTTTCCATATTGAAACCTAACCTCACTTAATGGTGAAACAATACACATAAACAATATAAATAATAACAATGAAGCCATTGCCCAAATTGATATTTTGTCTTGTGGTTTACAACAATACTAAGTATTCATGGAATTAATTTGAAAATTTTAAAATATGTACTTTCTGAAAAAAAAAAATTAAATTAGGTTTTGTAATTTTTTTTTCATATATTAACTTATATAGTGTTGTGTATAATAGAAAAAGGCGTTAAAAATTCTGTAAAATGGCACCAATTTCAGGTCTCTAGCTCCAATAAAAAGGCTACTACAGCGTTTCAAAAATTGGTGTTTCCTCTTTTTTCGCCCATTGATGAGTAATTTACAGCACTATAATTCAAAAACGAGTTGTCACATCGCAGTAAAATTTCATATTTTTCCAAGTCAATACCAATAATACACCTGTGCAAAATTTCAAGAAAATCTGAGATGATAAGGATGAAAATTGTATTTTTTTGTGTTGAATTGATACTGAATGACCCAGATCCAAAAGCGTCCAATATCACTGTTTGATTGGGATTTTGGGCTGGAGGCGTTATCGACATCACGACGTTGGCCAGGTCATCACCGTCAACGGCGAGCGCTATAGGTCGATGATTACCAACTTATTTGGCCTGAATTGGATAATATGGCCACAAATACGGCATGTGGTTTCAACAGGACAGCGCCACGTGCCACACAACTCTTGCCACCTTGGATATTCTGCATGACCGATTTGAGGGCATTGTCATCTCACGTGGAGGTAATTTGAACTGGCCACCGAGATCGTTAGATTTGACCCAGTTAGATATTTTCTTGTGGAGTTTTCTTAAGTCGCATCTCTATGCGAATAAGCCACAAACCACAGCGACCCTCAAAGCCACCATAACTCATCCGAATGGTCAAATTCAGCCTGATTTATGCGCTACAGTAATGGAAAATTGGACATTTAGGTTGCGCGCCACCAGCGAAGCTACTTGTACTCGGCTACTACTACTACTACTCGGCTCTTGCCGAAAGAAAATAATATATCGCATATAGGCAGTTGTATTAATAATAATAATAATGAACTTTAACCACTTCGCTCTATCTCTTAACATGATAATATCTCCCACAAAAACGAAGTGTATGACAACATCAAAAACACCATTGAGATGTAAATTGGAGGTGGATGGAGAGTTATTCAGCAAGAGATGAAATTTAAGTATCTTGGCGTGGAAATCACGGGCTTTGGCGATGTTGAGGCAGAAGTAAGGGAACAAACAACGAAAGCAACAATAATAGCAGGGTGTTTGAATAGTACAATATGGTGCAATAAAAACATAGGAATTGAGGCCAAGACTAAAATCTATAAAAGAACAATAAGACCCATCTTAACATAAACGGCAGAAACTAGACCAGAAACATCGAAAATTAAACGACTATTAGAACAACCGAAATGAGAGTACTTCGTCAGAATTGCTGGTAAAACACTTTTAAACAGGGAAAGAAATGAAAGTATAAGAAATACATGTGGATTAGAAGACATTAATGGCTGGGTATCAAACAGAAAAAAAAGAGTGGAATGATCACATAAATAGGATGGACAGGAAAATAGTAAAAATTACTCGTGATAAATCACGACGGGGGCGCAGGAGCGTAGGGCGCCCTCGAAAGAGATGGAGCGACAACCTGAATGCAGAGCAATAGACAAGTTGACGAAGAATAAACAGGCGATTCGCCTAAATCAAGAAAAAAGAAGAAGAATCACTTTGCCCCTTACATTTATATGCAATTAAGCATTTATGCATTTATACACAATAAACGATTTATTTTTGAGGTAGTTTTCCCTTATATATAACGAAAATAGTAAAGTTGGATTTTTTAAATTAAAATATGGACGTAGTAAATAGTGTAGGTATCAGTTTTATTTATACAAAATTCAATTTTTTAAATTAAATGTCTAACATAAACGGACTGTAATTTCAAAGAGTTGATTACATAGTATTTTATAGCACCTTCTTTTGTTCTTTTGACGTCAGATATTCTAAAATAAATTGAATCTACAAGCTTATTTATAATCTCTTCGAGTATAATTTCTCATGTCCCGCAAATACACCATTTAAAGTGGTGGCCGTATTTTCGGCAATTTTCTTTTGACATAAGCCCAGCAATGCTCGATAATATTAACATCCAGGGATTGTACGGGCCATTCCATCTTATCTATCCAATTTCTTTAAAAAACTTCTATATAAGCTTGCTCGTGTGTTTCGGAACGTTATCCTGTTGAAAAACATATTCACAAAAATTCAATTTCTCAACAGTAGATAAAAGATTATCCTGTAACATCTTAAAATATCTGAGAGAATCTTCCTTCGATTCTATATTTGATCCAATACAGCCTGAAATCATTATACATTGAATTGAAAAATTCACTTTGTTTTTTACCACACTTATATTATGTAAAAATATTATATAACTTATTATTCACAGTTATATAAATTTCTACACATATCACGACTCGAGTTTCGACGTTTGACGGTCATTTTCAAAATGACCGCCTTCGAAAGCAAAATCTTCAGGTAGCATTTAAACCCTCCTCTAAGTTGTCCAACATATTGTTTAATGCCAAAGACAAAATCGATCCCATTAAAAAATCCGGCGTATACGAAATTCATTGTACCGAATGCAATAGCGTGTACATAGGGCAGACAGGAAGAAGTTTTTCAACACGGTTTTCAGAACATTCTCGCGCTTTTCGTCTGAAAAAAGACACTAGTTCTTTTTCAAACCATTGTCTCGAATTCAATCATAAATTCCCAGAAATAGATAATCTAAAAATCTTGCATAATTGCAACAAAGGCCCGAAACTAAATCTCCTAGAGTCACTAGAAATTTTCAAAAAAAACCGTAATCCCTCAGTTAATCTCCTAAACAAGCAAACTGACCTAATCTTTTCCCAACTTTTTAATCTCACCCAATCTCAAACAGATAAGTCCTCATCTTCGGACAAACACCGCCCTCCCACCCCACCAAAACTATAAGGGTATATATTCAACTTTATCAATTTGTTAAGTCACTTGAAAATGACCGTCAAACGTCGAAACTCGAGTCGTGATATGTGTAGAAATTTATATAACTGTGAATAATAAGTTATATAATATTTTTACATAATATAAGTGTGGTAAAAAACAAAGTGAATTTTTCAATTCAATGTAAGTATGGATTACCACGTAGTAACTGTCGCAACCATCCTATTCATGAAATCATTATGCTTAACCAAAAATGTTTTAAAATTATTTTACAAGCTTCAAAATATACTTCGATACAAACTTTAATCTGGCAAGTTCAATCTTTTAGAGTTTGATAGTCTCAAACCCAAGAAAATTTTCTTTAAAACTGATTTTGCTGTTTTTGGAAATATTGGCTTTTGAAACTTTCTCTCTATTTAAACAAGTTTTGGGCCAGATTTAAATAATTCTCAAGTATAAAATTCAGGAAGTTCCTTATTAGTGTGATATTATTTTCTCCCCGAATTTATTTTCACGACTTCTCGACTTCTCACGCATATAACATCCTGCAAATCTCATAATAAAGGGTGTATATGACATATTCATAATAAAGGGTAAATCCTACTCATAATAAATGGTGATTTTCTAACCGTTTGGGTTTTGAAAATTGAAAAAAACAGAAAATTTGCAAAACTGAATTTAATATTTATTTGGGCCGATAAATGAATGCCTGTCATTTATTTTTTAAAGATTATTTCATATAAATGTTGCCCGCGGCGAAGCCGTAGGTGGTCCATCCGTGAGCTCCACTTTTGACATACTTTTTCCAGGATTTCGGGTATCTCACCAATGACAGCTGTAGTTATCTTCCAGGGCTCTAATTGTTGTTGACTTGTCCCTGTACACGAGAGATTTCACGTATACCCACAAAAAATAGTCTAGTGGGGTCAAATCGCATTATTTTCGCAGACAATGGCCTGCTCCAAAACGTGAGATTAATTTCTCACCAAACTCGCTTCTCAATAGGTTCATGGTATCGTGTACCGTGTGGCATGTGGCACCGTCTTGCTAAAACCACATGTCAACGAAGTCCAATTCTTCCATTTTGGGCAAAAAAAAGTAGGTAATCATCGCACATTACCTTTCTCCATTGACTGTAACGTTGAGATTTTCATCGTTTTTGAAGAAGAAGTAATTCTGTTTCTAAACGTACCCATTGAACCAAAAATGATCTTAGTCGCTGAAGACAATTTTTCGATAGAAAAGTAGATCTTCATCAAACTTTCCTAAGGCCCATTCACCAAACAAACGACGTTGCGGTACGTCACCTGGCTTCAGCTCTAGCAGCAGCTGTATTTTGTTTGGTTTCATGCCGAGGTCCTTACGTAAAAACTTCCAGGCCAGGTTGCGATTGACAAATTGCCATCTTCATTGAGACTGGGCGATACAGCAACAATATTTTCCTCATTACGCACTCTCCGCCTACGGGTTCGTGCTTTAATACCCAATAGAGAAAAACTGGTGCGAAATTTGGTTACAACAGCTTGAATAATTCGGTGGGTCGATTATGACTACCATAAAATGGACGTAATTTACGAAACACTTTCTCACACAGCACGAATTTTGATAATCAAATTCAATGCTTTACAAGAGTTGTTCATTTGTTATTGATATTGTATTTGTTATTCATGTGCTATTCGGTGCGAAATGGCAAACTTTCTGAACATTTTTGACCTTTTTTGATGATTTTTGACATTTTTGATAGTGCGCGAGCTACCAGAAGAAATAATACGATTCCTCACTATATTGTTCAATGCAGCGCTACGCTTGAGTTACTTTGCTGCGCAGTGGAAACTAGCCCAAATAATTCTAATAACAAAAACCAGGAAAAGACCCAAATGTAGTTACTTCTTACAGGTCTATAAGTCTATTTGCCCACTTTCTCAAAAATATTCGAGAAACTTTTACTAAAACGACTAACTCCAATTCTACTGGACAAAAATCTAATCCCACAACATCAATTCGGATTCAGGCAACAACATGGAACGGTAGAGCAAATCCATAGAATCGTTAGAAAGATTAGTGAGGGCTTTGAAGCGAAAAGATACTGCTCAGCAATATTTCTAGATATTGCACAAGCGTTTGACAAGGTGTGGCATACTGGAATGTTATACAAGATCACACAGCAACTTCCACATCACTTGTATGAAATACTTAAGTCATACTTAAGTGATTTTCGATATTTTGCAGTCAAATACAAGGGCGAGGTAAGCGATCTAAAATTAGTTCAAGCCGGTGTACCACAGGGAAGTGTACTAGGCCCAGTACTCTACCTTCTATACCGCAGATCTGCCCACCACAGCCCACACTTTAACAGCAACATATGCATATGACACAGCGATAATGGCATCCCATTCAGATCCAGTCATGGCAGCAAAACGAATCCTTAATCCTTAACTGCATCTTAATGCACTAAAAAACTGACTAAAAAGGTGGAAAATCGAAGCAAATGAGTTGAAATCGGTCCACGTCACCTTTTCCCTCAGAAAGGAAACCTGTAAAATTGAATGGCCGGCAGATACCTCAATGATACTCAGCGAAATATCTAGGTATGCACATAGATCAAAAACTCACATGGCGAAAGCACATATGAACAAAAAGAGAGCAACTTAATCTTAAACTAAGGAAAATATATTGGCTACTCGGTCCAAAATCAAAACTTTCATTGAAAAACAAGCTTCAACTATAAAACTCTGTTCTGAAACCAGTATGGATCTATGGGAGTCAGCTATGGGGTTCATCGTGCAACTCAAATATCCAGATACTAGAAAGATATCAATCAAAAACCTTAAGAATGATTGCAAATGCACCATGATTTGTAACAAATAGTATCATTAACCACGACCTTAACATTAAACTAGTGAAAGAAATGATTGAAGAACATTCCAGCACATACTCTGATAGACTCAAAGTACACCCGAACACTCTTGCAAGCCGATTTCTCACTGGACATGAAAATCGTAGATTGCAACGCAGACTCCCGCTTGATATGGTAATATGAGTACCGTAGGATGAAGAGGTATTTACCACTGGGTAAATACTTACAAGAGTTGAGGATGTTACACCACATTTACTTATTGTCGTTAGACAGATCGTTAATAATCCAGGAGAATTTAAAATAAATAAATAAATAAATTTGACCTTGCCCATGTCACGAATCTTTTTTGTACACTGAAAAAATTTACACGGAAAAAACAAATAGCAAAAATCATCCGTTATAATAGCACATAACTGATAGACCTAGGTATTACTTTCAATAATTCCGCCGTATTTTTTACCTTTTTACCCTCTTTTTCCATTTAAAATTCAATGCGCTTTCGCTGTCGGATACCTTTTTCGATGGCACAACCTTATTTTCAAAATTTAAATTTATTTAGAATTAAAAATCAGCAGTCATGGTTTGAACCAAATTTATAATAAAGTTGAAAGTAGGAGATTATTACGATATCTTCGAATCTGTCAATAGCTGGAATTACACTAATAGCTTCTGTTACTCTTTGGCCTCTTTGCTCAAGATGCGTTGTGTTCGCCGTTCGCTACGTCAAAGCAAGTAACGGGAACGGTCAAGACCAACTTTTATAAGGGGCTGTAATGCCAACAGATGTTATAAAACAGTAAAGAATATAAATTTGTGTGATTACTACCTTAAAGTCTAAGATAAGGAAATCTCGTCGGCTCCTAATCCAACGGGAATTCTTATCTGAGGGGAAACTGACAGATAGCGTAAATTAATAAAGAAACATTAGATTCCGGTTTTGGAATTCGTATCGGCCACCATGGATTGTGGTTAGCAAATTAATTTACAGAAGAAATAACAAAGTTAAAAATCAGCAGTCATGTTTTGAACCAAATTAATAATAAAGTTGAATGTAATGATAATCTAATACTTAAATATCGTAATGATAATCTCCTACTTTCAACTTTATTATTAATTTCGCTCTTAACTTATTTTTGGTTCGTACTTTGTTATTTATTCTGTGAATTAATTTAGTAACCTCAATCCATAGTGGCCTTGCGATACGAATTCTAAAACCGGAATCTATTGTTTCTTTATTAATTGACCTTTTCATAGGTGAAATTTTCTTGTTCACATGTGTCAATTTCCGCCATGTTTTGCCCGAGCTTTTTGATGTATAACATTATTTGCCCAGAACTTTCATATTCCCGCCTTTCAAACTTGGCGGATGCGCATGCCGTAAAAAGGTCTATTTACGCTATCTGTCAGTTTCCCCTCAGATAAGAATTCCCGTTGGATTAGGAGCCGACGAGATTTCCTTATCTTGGACTTTAAAGTAGTAATTACACAACTTTTAAATTTATATTATTTACTCGTTTATAACATCTGTTGGCCTTCAGCCCCTTACAAAAGTTGTTCTTGACAGTTCCCGTTACTTGCATTGACGTAGCGAACGGCTCACACAACGCATCTTGAGCAAAGTGTGCCAAAGAGTAACAGAAGATATCCGTGTAATTCCAGCTACTGACAGATTTGTAGATATCGTAATGATAATCTCCTACTTTCAACTTTATATAGAATGTTTTCGATTTAGACGAAGTTTTTTTATTATAAAATTACAATTACTTTGAACCTTATTTTAAAATCTCATGTATATTGTACATTACGACAGTGGTGTTTGTTGTACTGCGATCTCCATTGATCTATTGTACCCCAAGTGCTTCCTCTAATTATTGGTATACTAATCCATTTAGAGCGCCTCCTCTAATCTCGATTGCATTAGGAACTTCAAGATCTGGATGAAATTAAATGAATGCAACTCCCCTTCGTTGAAGCAGTTGGCACTAAAATATTTCTTTCTCTCAGGGTTCAATGCTCCGCAGTCTTTGAGGATATGTATGGGAGTTTCCTCTGCTGTGCTGCTGAGAATCTGTAATTGTCATCTTCCTCAAGGCCTAGGGTCTTGAGGTGTTTAAGTCTGGAGTGTCCCATTAGGATTCTTGCCAGAATTCTAAGCTTGTTCTTTTCTGGTTTACAACTTTTCTGGTTACAGGATCCTAGCATTGCTTTGGATTCAAACAGTCTCATTCCAGTTTGAATTTGATGGTGTATGAGCTAATAGCCTGTCGATGGAGTATGAGCTAATAGATCTGTCAGGATAGGAAGTCGTTTTTTGCGATAGTTCCTATCAAAGTAAATTTGTGCACATATTTCCAATGTACCTCTGCTTGGAAGATACTTGGATAGATTCCTATAGATTCAAAGTATTTGGTACAAGGTCTAAATACTCCTGTACCAGTTCCTTCCTTCGTCTTCAAGGGATTCGAGCAGTCTTCGAGCATTGTATACCACATTTTTTTTGCTCAATGTAGTATGTTGAGGATTTGTTGCTCCATCCTTGTTTAATACTACGCAGGCTGTGTAGTTCTTGCCGAAATGGTTCTTGCATACCATTTCGTCTTTTGATACTTCCAGTCTGGGAATATTGTATATCTGCAACGAGGCTTTTCCCGTCTCTACCCCCGATTATTTTACCCGTAATTATTCCTTCGTTACAGTACCTTACAATCGTCGATCTAGTGTACCCTTCACAACAAGGTGCAACGATCAGGTCCAGCAGCAGCTCCGTTGCTGCTCTCAGGCTTGACACTATCGTCCGGTTCCCGTAATGCAGATACGTGCCAGTGGATTTTTTAAGTTAACAAAAGGTTATACAATAAACAACCAAACATATCAGAGGTTGCAACCTCTTTGCACTGAGGTTGCACAGAGGTTGCACTTGATTTCAGTTTATTATGAAACATATTATCAAACATATTCAGTTTATTCTAAAGTCGTCGCGACGCGTCGCATAAATTGACTAGGTGGTTTTTACATTTTTAGAAATCACATTCATCTTGTCTTTAACCGTATAGAAGAAAAAAAAAACATATAATTTGCAGATCTCATCGTGAGTACAAGAAAAAAATAAAACACTAAAAAAAGATAAAAATACTAAATAGGAAACATACTATACAGGAAATATACTATAAAAATACACGAAATGCAAAAATAGACTGGATACATTTGAATATATTCATAATGTTAAATCTCAACGTTATAAATGCAAGGACTTTTTATTTGTAGTTGTACTATGTGTGAGTTTCTGCGTGTTGATGAAGTCAGTGCTAACTTATTAAAGCGGAATATAGCTTGAATTAATAAATATATTCCTTACAACCTTTTCTTAGCTCTATAATATTAATAAGTATATCTATAACTAGTTTGGTTTCACCCCCATATTCAAGTCAATACTGACCAATACAATCCAATTTTTGCTGGTTTGCAGATTTTTGCGAATAATTCAGGAAATATTCGACGCATTTTCTAAAAATTTTGCTACAAAATGTTTTTAAAACTTCACCCAAGGAATTGATGTATGAAATGTCCCTAATAGCATGGTGAGGGATATAAGCATCGAATATTTAAAATAGCCCGCTACTGAATTTTCATGCAAATTGGATTCGTTTTTAATCAATAACGACGCTTTTTCGTGTTAGCGAAAAATGAATTGTAAAAGCTTGCAGTTATACCCACATTTCAGCGTTTACTAAATCCAAAATTAAAAAAAATCCTAGAATTTTTCGTCTCAATTTGCGTAAAATGCAAACGTTATTAAAATCGTAACAATAAAATCAAATATTTTCCATTCAAAACTCATATCGCCTCATACGTCATTTTCTCTTTACGCTCCTTAAACAACTTTCGTTTCACTCGTGATTTACTTTTTCCATTCCCCTTTTTCTATATATTTCTCTCCCTAAAATATCAGAGCTTATACCCCATTTTGCCCTGGGGACTTTCCACCGTATTAAATTTTCCATCTCCACGACATTTCTCGATATCCGACAAGTTTATTCTCGCCGCACTAATTAAAATCGGAACCACATATGAAACATTACATGAAATTTAATCAATGGCACGGAAATTTAATCAAACCAAATAATTTATCAAATATTACAAATGAATTAAAAAAAAGTTGATATTTCAAGGTGTCCAAATATAACATTAATATTATTCGCTTTAGTGCTTCAGTTTGCATTGAGAATGCTGTATCCGGTTTTGTATTTATTTCCGGTTTAAGAATTTCAATTTGTGTATTCTCAAGCCGCATTCTATCCCGTCTTGTTTGTGTGAAATGTATTGTGCATAATATATGTCAGACCCTATTGAAGGAAGTTTATTGGTTTTAGGTAGTCAACAGATATGTTGTATAGAGAACCTGGTATTCATTATCCTTGGTGAATAACTGCGTGCGGGGAAAACTTTGTTAATTACGGGAGTTTTAGGGATATTTTCTTTTTGTATTGTTTGTTGTGTAAATATTGTTCGAGGATTTGCAGGAAAGTTACGCTGAATGTTTGAAGGGTGGAGCAGATTATTGGGTTTGAGTGGGCTCAGGCGGGTTTGCTTGATTAATCCGTTTTGAATATTTTGATGGAAGGTATTGAGTTTAACTTGATCAGCGGAAATGTGGTTTGTATCTCAAGTTGTAATTGAGTACTTCAGATAAACTATCTTTATTGCGCTCTTGAATGAAGTTTCGATATATTCGAGGCGGATTTAATTTAGTTACTTCATGAAAAAAATTCAAAAAAGTTTAATTATTGTAGATGATAATGGTCTTCCAAAATTATTATTTATTTAATATTTGGGGCATTTTACCTGAAGCGGACACCGAAAATAATATCAGATTTTGGATTTTGTTCATATTTTGATTAATTGTACCTCATAATAATAATAATAAAGGATTTTTATTCACCAATGATCTACAATATACACCTATGAGGTCATAACTATAGGACATCATTAAATATGTCTGGGTGCGGAATTGTAGAATTTTCGGTCTTTTCTGTAATTCTCCTGTAATTTTCAAATCAAATCATTTCATGCGTTAAATTTACAAAAAAAAATTACATACGTCAAACACAGATAGGTAATAGTTATTTATATTAGAGTGCGGAAACGTTGATTATGCAATGAAAAGCTCGCCCTTCGGGCTCGATCTCCATTTGCTTGAGCATTATAAAATCATTTCCGCACGAAATTTGTATAAGATTTTTTGGACGACAATTATTATTTAAAAAACAAATAGATTTTGATTAATTACAATATTAGAAATTATTTAATTTTTTAATGTTGATACTCATAACAAACTTCGACATTTTTACTAATTCAAATTTATTAGGTACATAATTTGTCATTTTTCCACATGTCAGAAGCACAGCAAAATTTAAAAAATCACTCTAATTTTCTACATTATCGTGACAAATATGATGTAAAGTAGCGTTTTCTACATTAGATTTTGTTGTCTTATACTTAATTTATTTTATAAGTCTCCCTGAAAGGCTAGAATTTACTGATCACTTCACCGCATCCTAGTCGTACTTTGCAACATTGTATGTAAAAATCTAGTTTCGTTGGACGTATACACGATGTCAAAGCTAGCTTTACAATTCAGGAGGCCAAAAAAGTATAATGTATATATTAGTACAAATTACACAAACTTATCCTATATTAGAACATACATTACTAGTTAAAAAGTCAGTTGTATTAAAGATGGCCTCTCTTAACAGGTACTGTTTTATCATAGACTAGAATATTTTTTTATTGCAAATCACGCACATTTTGAGGTAGTTTTTTAAAAAATACCGGTGCTTGGCGAAGACTGGAGTTCCAAGATTTATTCAATATAAGTTGAGCAGACATTAGGTTATCTCTGTACCTGGTTTCATAATTGTGGATGTGACTATGAACCATATATCTATGATAGTTTTTCATCGCGAGAGTCAGGTAATAGTATATATATAGCATGATGGTAAAGTCAGTATGCTGTGTTTGATAAAGGCGTTCTTTGTATCAGCTCGGTAACTCAGACCAAAAATGCGAAATATTCTCGCAGAATGAGCTGAATGCCCCCAAGTGAGTATACCGTATGTTAGTAAGGAATGCACTAGAGAGTGATAGGCTATGGTTAAATTTTACTGTCAACAAATTCAGACAAACGTTTCAGAGCATAGATGCCAGATGCGACTTTTCCCGCAATGTAGTCAATATGTGATTCAAAAGTCATCTTAGCATCAAATTTAATGCCCAGAAATTTTACAATTGAGATCTCTTGTTCTAGCAGCCTTAGTGATAAGACCAAATTAATACTAATAACGAGATTTCGATGATAAAATAAATGCACAGAATCATCAGTTTATAAATAAATAAATAACCCTAACGGATATAAAGCTTTATTACAAAAATGTTCGCGGCATTAAAACAAAATTAGTTAACTTCTATAACCAATCATCATCCTGTGATCTAGACGTTATATTTCTTACTGAAACATGGCAAAATATTTATCAAAATATGTTTTTAGTTGTAACCCTGTAATATGGCTGCGGTACAGACGATAAAATCAAACGATATAAATCCCAGATCATACCAAATAGAATCGTTTGATAAATTCTGCATGATTGAAGAGAATAAAAAAAATGTGAGTGTGTAATATCTAATGAAAAAGTTACTTCTCATGCATATAATGTAGACATTTTTAAGTTGCATTCTAATCTCGCCTTTTCAACAAGCAAAGAAAGAAAAACATATTTTTCACAAAAGAGAATCATTATGTGTTTCGAAAGCGTTTTTGATCCCAAAATAGTAGTTAAGGATACAAGTGTGTGAAGAAGTACTCATTGCGATTAAAGCTATACACTTCGACTTTAGATTTAAACTGCGCAACTCATGCACAAAAACCTTTCACACACGTCTATCATACATTATTTTATCTAGGAAGCATTTTAAAATACTGTTGAATCTACAAAAATATAATCAATTCTTACTGATATAGAAAAATTGTAATTTTGACACACAGAATACTTCAAATAAATGTTCAGCCCCTCTGTGGCAAAAATTGCTAACTAGTAAATGTGCACAGTGATAGGAACACTATTTGGTCATTATTGATATATTCTAGGTTAACCTAGATGTAATCTCTAGATTTAATATAGGTTCTATGGTTACATTAAGTTATATTAGAGCCAGATAAATCCGAGACTTCTTTATTCAAAATAAGAAAAAAAAATGTAATTTTAATATACTATTTATTTTCAATACGTTTATGTTTTTTGCTTCGTGAGGCTAGTTGTTGCCATAGTAACAACAAACAGAAATCGTTTAATAATGGAACTCTATTTGATTTACATTGGACGTTTAAGCACTATTTGGATACTTTTACACAAGATTGTAATAATGGCATCCTTTATTTACAATAATTTACTTATTAATGTGTTCATTTTGATGTGCAAGTAGATAAACTAAGATTACAGCTCCTGGCTTTTCCCATTGCATTGCTTGTCACGAGAAACATTTTTCAGAAAGAGGGTTAGTAAAACAGGCATTTTTAGAATGTCGTACTACTTTATTTCCAGATTTTAAAGACAAAGACTTAATTAAGAAGCGTATAAATGAGTTTGACTAATAAGTCGGATGATGAGAGAAACAATGAGAGTGACTAATAAGTCGGAATACAATCAAGATCGAATACTATAATTAGAAAGAGACATTTTTTCACAAATATATACCAACTTAAATTATGCAGCAATGTATTTTATTGCTTTAGAATTTTAGAACCATGTAAATAATTTTGCACTTCTTAATCTTAAGCAAAATATTCCATATCCTCTGATTGGATTTGATCTTATTCATTGATATAAATTTATTGACTTCGATCTATATGTTTTGCTCTTCACTTCCAAAGTAGAGGTTGATACACAAGAGAAAAACTTGTATTTTGTAAAAGCTTTTAAAAGTGAGAACAAAAAAAGTATTCTTTGGCTTCCCTCCCCTTTTCCAAGTGATGCCTGTGACCTGGTGACCCACGAGCTAGTACGAATAATATAATGAATAAAATTTGACCCACTACTCAAAAAGATTCGCCATTCCTGATATAGAGCTTACTATAAATACAAAAGCATCATGACAAGCAGGAGAATAAGCACAAATACAAAAATGAAGGTGTCGAAAACAGCAATCAGAGGAGTAGTGGCCTATCGGGCAGAAATGACGAACCTAACAAACGTTGAAGTAAGAATCTTCAAAAGGAACATTATAAGAAAAAGGAACTGATCAACTTGGCTGTTCAGAGTGGTATCTACCGGGGACGTAAGAATGATGGACTGGTAGTAGATTGCTTGGCCCTTGCAGATGACATGGCACTAATTGCTGATTCTCTTGAAATGGCAACTGTTCGGGCCACTTTTGTTAGTCTAATTGGTTTTCAGCCTCTATCCAAGTAAATTGCACTACTAAAACCTGCCTTCTATAATTATGTGCTCGATTGAGGATGATGTTGACATATTTTACAATTGCTAAATGCAGGTAAATTGCCTCAAAAAACCGACTGCCAATGTTTCTGATTCTGAAATCTGTGATATAAATAAATTTGGTGTTTTAAGGAGCGACCGTAACAATCATAATATTTCGCAAGGTGGTGGTGTGTTGATCCTGGTTTCCAAGAAATTCATCTCTAAGTTACAATTAAATTGATTATCATCAGCTGAAGATTTTTGGGTAATATTAAGTGCTTCGAAACATTTAAAAAATAACTTGTGCTGTGTCCCTCCCTCAGTATATTTCCATCCCTCAGTGACTTGCAAACTTACGAGGATCATTGCAACAAACTCATCAATCTGTCAATGAAGCATCCTAATGATGAGTTCATAGTAGTGGGTGTTTACAACCTCCCTGAAATTGATTGGGTTTGTTCAAATGGCAAGTTAATTTCCTAATTTCGCAAAAGACTGGATACTCATTTAGTTACTAATACTATAGTTAGATATAGTTTAAGTTACTAATACAACATCTTTGTGTAACTTAAATCAATATTGCGGTATATGTAATCACATGAATAGGATATTAGATCTGCTGTTTTGTACAAAAGTAATTAAAATTCATCTCTCACTCCAATAAGTAAAATCGACTCATATCACCCTTCATTAGAATTTATTTTTCATTTAAAAAAGTACGATAAACAGTTATATTATGTTATAACCAAATATGTTATCTTATTACGACGTTAATAAAGGTGATTATTACGAGTACGAGTTAATTTTTAAACTTTCTTCAAATAATTGGTCAGTAAAGCTTAACTATGCTGATATAGATAAGAACGATGATTGTTTCTATAGCATATTATATAGTTTGATTGATTGGTTTTTCAAATCATTAATTAAAATAATAACTGAAAAATACAAATATCATAAAAATTGGAATACATACAGTAATCAATCAAATTATCTTACATTCTCATCGTTGCGATCAAAAGATGGATGCAGATTATAAAAATGATATAAATGTGGAAACCGGTATAAAAAATAATGTCAAAAACTTTTGTATTCACATTTTTAATTTTTGTATTCATCACATAATATTTAACCAATCTTTGAGTTTTGGGTTTTATCCCACTACCTGGAAAACGTCTTTTGTATGGATGTTCGTAAACAAATTGACGCAATCTACTCAATTTCAGTAAAGCTTTCGACAAGGTACACCATAACTTATTGCTGCATAATCTTTCTCACTGTAGAATACATGGATCACTTCTAAGATGGATCGAATCATACATTAAAAACAGATCTTAATTTGTTGTCTGCAGAGGATTTAAATCTAGAAAATTTATGTTACTTCTGAGGTACCTCAAGGATCTCACTTAGGTACCATACTTTTCAATTTGTATATCAACATAATACTAACAAGAAGATAATGTCGAACTGCAGCTGCCGCAGGTTCGAAATCGAAGAAAACGACGGCCGCAGAGGCTAAACGACCGATCTTAAAGCCAAAAAAACCGCGGCGGAAGAAAAGAAGTCCCCGGCCAAAACGAAATCCGCTGCCGCCGCCGCCAAGTCCCCGTCAAAAGCTAAGGAAACCACTAAAGGACCGACCAAGAAACCGAAAGCTCCCAAACGTACCAAGGCGGTTTCGAAAACAGTCGCTGCGAAAAAAGCCAGCTGTCATATCGGCGAACACAATGTGGAGTAAATGGAATATAAGTGGACAGAATCGTTGATAGTAACGATAAGGTAACGTAAACGTAAACTCCCGCAACCTCTGCCAGGAATCCGCTGAATATCGTCCAGTCGTAGAAGAACGTATTTTAATGTACTCATTCGTGAGCGACCGTTTCATGTCTCCGGATGACCCTCTGGGCCGTTCTGGCCCAACCCTAGATAATTTCCTCCGCACTCAACCTAAAAAATCCGACCACTTTGTCCTTACGGTAAAAAATGTACCTACGGCAATAAATACAAATATCACCACCCAGAACGTGGACCTCTCTCTCACAAAACTGTAACCGAAGGACCATTCGAACATGCACAACGCCACCTACAAGCTTGATAAGGTGAGACCCGCAAATTACCTTTAGGCAAAACAAGGTCCAACATCCCACCTGCCAAAGAACTGCAACACACAGTTGTCTCGAAAATCAGAAGCGTCGACAATGTTGCTGAAAATCTCAGCCGAAAGCTACTAGTGCAACTTACCCTTAACCCGCCGGCGATCCACGATTAAACAACTGACGTTTCAAACCCTAAATCCAATATTAACCCAACAACTGTGAGATTCATAAGAACGTGACTGGAATTGCTTCAGCCCCAGACATTTATCGTATGTGGCCCCCACAAGTGCCCCACAGACATATGCAAAGAGTGTCTGGTTGTTCAGATCCTCAGCTAAATGTAATACTAACAGTTTTCAAAAATAGTAAATTTCTTTTGTATGCAGATGATTTAAAACTTTTTATGGTTATCGAGAATAATAACGATTGCGTCTTACTGCAAGAGGATTTTTCACGTCTATACCATCACTGCGCTAGTTTTAGCAGAAATATAAACACAATCACTTATCTTTATAACATGAACAACATAGCTCTAAGTAGGAACAGCAGTATTCTCGATTTAGGCATTGTTTTCTACCCAAAACTACTTTTAACTGGCCATATAGATAGTATAACTAGAAAAGCGTATAAATTATTAGGTTTTGTGATAAGATCTTTAAATCTTTCACAAATATTGCAACAGCAGTAATGTTATACACCTATATCGTTCGATCACAACAAGAATACCTCTATATGGAATCCACAATATTCCAAACATAAGTCTAGAATTGAATCCATTAAAAAAAATTGTCATCATACTCTGCTTTAAATTTAATATACTATACACTAACTATGTTGATATTTTACGAAATTTCAGTTTGCTCACACTTGAACAGAGAAGAACAAATGCAGATATGATTTTTCTTCACAAAGTACTGAACAATCTCATTAAAACTTAATTATTTATTACAATCCTGGATTTTTTGTACCAAGGAAAACTACTATAAATAATACTTTCTTTTACATCGCTCCTATTAATTCTAACTCCAATGGCAATTCTCCTTTAATAAGATTGATGACAACGTACAATAATCATTTACAGTATTTCGACTTATTTAGTTTAAGTTTAAACCAGCTTAAAATACAGCTTAATTTAAACTGAATTAATAACATCTTGTTTATTTTGTTTACTTATTTTTTGTGTCACTATCTCCATTATTTACCACTTTCTTCTCGATAATGTTAATGTGTTTTCGCTATATGTATGTATATATGTATGTTTGTATACATATAATATCTTGTATTAATAATGTGTACTAACTAATAAGTACATTTTTTTCTACATTTTATAATCCGTAGAAGCTTATTATTGCGCAACCGTTAGCTTCCCCTGAAATGAAATGTAAATGTAAATAAAACTCCTAATATTACTCAAACAATTATTTTCCCAATCATTGGAGGGAGGCGAAGTTCAGTAGTCACCGTTCTTCCACTCAACCCCCAAAACAAAGAATAAAACAGAAATAATTAAAAAAACAGATACAAAAATATTTTTTAAATAAAAATAGATTCCAAGCAAAATCCAGCAAATATTATGCAATTTCAAATTAGCGGCTACGTTGTGACCCAAGCGTATTGCGATCAACTTTACAATCTAGACTGCCCAAATGACGGTTATTTAATGTATTTATGCATTTATTGCTCAAGTAAAAGCTCGTATCTGACTTGTTTTTGGAACCGCCTTAGACCGAGGCCGCACTACGGTTTATTCCCGCGAGCGGTAACCGATACAACCGCGAAACCGCTCTAGAAACACACAGTACGCTATGGGAAAAATCAGTCGCGGGAAAAAACCGCAAGTGAGGCCGCTTGTATTAATTTACACGAGTCATAAAATCACGCGGTTGAAAACCGCGGCGGTTTAGCCGTAGTGCGGCCTAGGCCTTACGCTTAATGATCTCACTTTTTTCGGTATCTCGTTATATTATATCTTTGACAAATTATACAAAAATGACCTTTCGTATAGGGACGTTTTATGTGCAGACTGAGTTATTAATGATTTTCTCTTGATGTTAATGTTATGGACATCGGTTCTTTATTTGATTTTTTGATATAAATATGCCTGGTTGACTATAATTTTTTGAAACAACACAGAGGAGCGCAATTTCCTGCGGTTGTGGATGTTCAACCAATGTATTTCTTTTATTTTATGCGACACATGGTTACATTTTGGTATTCCACAAACCAGGCAGACAACAATAGGCATGATGACAGATTTTGAAATAACCTTCTATAATGTAGGTATACGTCTAGTATTACCGAAAATAGCATTATTTTAGTAATAAATTAAGTTTTTACGCAAATAATTGCATTTTCATCTACCTACTTTGAATTTCACACGAAAACGCTCGCAGGTGTCATGGCGACTATACCTGAGGTCACCATCCGATAAACATTGCATTGTGTCTATGCTCAACGAAGGAAGTCAACAAAGTAAAATGAATTCCAAATTTTACAAGTCGTGTTCGGTTGCTCTTTTTGCACAGAGCAACCGAACACGACTTACATCGATACATTACATCAATACAATTACATCAATAATAAATACATCAATATCAATACCTGAAAAATTGTTTGTGCATGTTCCAAAGGAAAAAATTGTAAGAGATAAGTGGCTAAAGCTAGCACGACGAAACCCAAGAAGTATAACTACGACATCTACAATTAATTTTTGTGAAGACCACTTTGATGTAAGTATTTACTATAGATTGATAGTTGTGTAACTCAAAATCATTGTTAAAGATGAAATAGTTGTGTGTTTGATAATAAACAAATTTTTGAGGTTATGTTTTTTTGGTCTTGTCAATTTTAATGAACGACTTATTCTCCTTTCAGCAGCCAAATGATATGCAAAATTATATGCAGTATCATTTGATGGGGTCAGTGTCACAAGTACGCATGAAACGAGGATGTATTCCCAAAAGATTTGAATGCCAACCAGATCGAAAAACAAGAACATCTAACACTACAGAACGACCTTATATACGATGATGCTTCTAAAAGAATGTGAAAAACAATTAGAAGAAAGTAGTATGGTTACAGAACATTTTGATTTTGAAGAAATTGCATCCACAAGTTCAGGTACATATTTTCAAGATTATGTTGTATGTATGAGGTTGAAAAAATGTGCATCTATAAGAGGTTTTATGAACATTTTATCAACTTTATTTTATATTTTATTGTTTATTTTGTAGTATTGATTATATATAATTTAATAAGACATTTCTTTACCAGTCCAGCATAATGTTGAAGAAGCTCAAGAAGTAATATCAAAAATTATAGTTAAATTGATTCAAGTACATATGACAAAACCATTCAGAAGCAAAGCTAACCAAACAGCAATCAAAATGGCAATGTGACTGCATACAACTTCGCATGGACTTTGTGTTCGGGGCAAATTTTTCATTTCACAACCGTTGGGTTGTGCAAATTTAAATAACCTCAAAAAAATTTTATAACCTCAAAAATAACCTATAACATTGTGTTCAAAAGGCTAAAATTGTGTTAAAAATATAACTTACAGAAATAATATACTTAGCACTAAAGATTAATAAAAATGTACGTACAAAGAAGTTTTCACATTTCGAAATTCAGATGAGCAAAAGTCTTTATTTGATGAAAGAAACTCTCCTAACATCAACAAATCAATCCTGGGCAAATTAGAACTATTTGCCTTGGTAAATCCTTGTTCCATGTTTTAAGAACACAAAACTAAGTAACTGATCGATGAAAATCACTAAATACTTTATAAATGAAGGTAAAAACAATTAAAAAGTGCATAGATCGTCAACGTTCCTACGAAACAAAGTGTAAACAAAGTACGTTTACTGGATGGTGACGCGATTCACTCAGATTGGTGTTCAGCTTATCATGGCAGACTGCTGTATTTTGTAGTTTTATTTTATTAAATAAATTAATAATCTCGCCCTAAGTATGAATATAAAAACATTTTTCAAAATCTATTAATCCTTTTTCATTAGATAAACATATTATTTTAGTGATTTTTTGTTACTGTCATCATGCCTATATTGGATTCGCTGTATCCTCTTTGGTGTGCATATGCAACCATCATACACGACGTCGCAGTAGGAACAGTGCGATAGGACCAAGGTGTCCCGTAAGAGCTTCATTGTAGCCTTATTTAAAATATTTTTATTTGTGTAAATATTTTCAAATTACAGAATGCCCTTTTTATACAATCGTTTTTATGAGATTTAAAGCGTAACTCAGTATCCAAAACTAGCACCAAGATTCGAGCTTCCTCTGTGTTTTGAATTCGTTTGCCATTCACAACAATGTTTATCTTATCACCAAACTGTTTTCCTGCTGCATGCCTAACAACTAATAACCCTGCCGTCTCGTCTGGATCAATACATAAAGAATGTTTGCAAGAGGATTATGTTATCTCAGATCTCCATTTATTTTAATGATTGCCTCCTCTAACTTTTGTGGTGGAAATGACGCATACAGCGTAGTAAGTAAAAACTTGAAGATAGTCATATTTGTGTTTAACTGACTCATATAAAGTCAGAACACTAGCGGGCACAAATGGATCCTAGTGGTACCCCCTGATGTTTTTACTTCTTGAAATTTCACATCTTTTTATATCACAATCACAATCTGTTTTCTATTGCAAAGGTACTTTTTAATTATGTCTACGGCGATATTATATAAAGCTAGATAGTGTAATATGGCGTGTAATAAGTCGTCATAGAAACAGTCGAACTATTTTGTGTAGTCTAGGAGAACAAGTAGTCTAGGAGCGTTAGTTTGTTATTATCAGCCTCCAATAAGATGTCATCTACAATATTTAAGATAACAAAAATAACCTATAACATTGTGATAGCCCTTTCACAGCTATGGTTTCTTCTAAAGCCAGATTGATTAGTCCGTAGTAACTTATTGTTGTCTACAAAGTACATTAGTTTCCTAGACATAATTTTTTCGAGTATTTTAGATATTGCTGGAAGGATACTTACACGAGGGAATTGTTTAAATTTCTTAGGTCGTGAGACTTTAGGTAGCGGAATAACTAGAGATGTTTTCCACGCAGTAGGGAAATGAGTGTGTAGGAGACATGAGCATATTATACAGGGTCAGCTAAAAGTATTGCACCAAGAGATGTAGAATGAATACGCTTGCGATTTAAGACATGATATTTTAAGGTTGCATACAGTATCCATCAACGAGCTAACCAAGCAGCCTACAATAGGGAAAGAATAAACGCGTTTAGAATATGTAGAAAAAAGAAAAGAGAGGCACTAAACAAAAATGTAGAGGAAATGGTACTGAATCATTCTAGAAACGAAACAAGAAATTTTTACAAGGCAATAAAACAAAACACTCAGGGTTTTAGACCAAAGATAACAGTATGCAAGGATAAAGACGGAAACATGCTCACAGAGAATGAGGAGACACTCCGAAGATGGAAAGGGTACTTCTCGGATGTTTTTAAAAGAGACTGTAGTTTAGAGCCTGAACTAAAATGGGCACTGGGTATCATACAACCAATACACAAGAAGGGAGACAAAACGATCTGTAGCAACTACCGGCCGATTACACTCCTTAACGTAATATACAAAGTTCTAGCAGGCGTTCTTTATAACAGACTCGCTGTCTACTACGAAAAGATATTAGGATCAGAGCGGATTTCGAGCCAATAGGTCAACGATAGACAACATATACACCATAAGACAAATGCAAGAGAAAGCATACGAGTTTGATATATCGCTGCACAACCTCTACATAGACTTTAAGCAGGAATTCGATACCGTCAAAAGAAACACGATCCTTGACGATCTACTGATGCTAGGAATACCCCGTAAATACGTAAAACTAATAAAAGCTACATTGTCCAGTTCGAAAGCATCGGTTAGAGTAGACAACCAACTTACATCCGCCTTTAAAATCGAAATCGGTGTGAGACAGGGAGATGCCATGAGCGCCATGATATTCAACCTAACATTAGAGGCATGCATGAGAAAGCTGAATATAACGGGATACATTGGCAACCGATCAGCACAGGTTGCTGCATATGCAGATGATGTCAGTTTGACATGTAGAAGCAAGGACGCGCTAAAGGAAGCACTATTGATGCTGGACGATGAAACGCAAAAAAGGGGATTGAAAATAAATGAGGTAAAAACTAAATACATGCAAGTTGGAACAGAACATCACGATAACAATGACCTTAACTTGGGCGAGTATCGCTTTGAGCAGGTTGAAAGTAGTGTCTACTTGGGAACAGAAATCAACAGAACAAACGTAATAGCTAAAGAAACAAGCTCGTGAATACTTAGTGGAAACCGATGCTACTACGGATACCAAAAACTGATGAAGTCCAAGTTATTGAGTCACAAAATCAAACTTCAAATATACCGAACACTCATAAGACCAGTAGTAACGTACGGATGCGAGGCCTGAACTCTAACCACCGCAGAGGAGGACGCGCTACGCATCTTTGAAATAAAGATCCTCAGAAAGATCTACGGACCGATCCTAAATGAGCATGGAATTTGGAGGATACGAATGAACCATGAACTAAGCAGGTTAATAAACGAAGCGGACATAGTGAGATATGTAAAAGCTCAAAGAATAGCATGGCTGGGACACCTGTACAGAATGCATGACGACAGACCAGCCAAGAAAATGTACAACTGGCGGCCAGTAGAAAGAAGGAAAAGAGGCAGGCCAAGGAAAAGATGGATGGAAGACGTGGAGGAAAGTCTTAGAAAGATGGAAGTAAGGGATTGGAGAGAGAAAGCCGGTGAAACGACAGAATGGAAGAAGATTGTTGTAGAGGCAAAAACCCACCGCGGGTTATAAAGCCAACAGAAGAAGAAGACAGTATCCATCAGTGCATGTTTGGCGATATTTGTTAGTAGCAAATGCTTCCGAATGGTTGCGCTACGTACGTTATTTTCTAATGACCACCTTGTGGCCAAATATATGAATTATTGGCAAAAATTATTTTAACTAAGTTTTGAATATTAATTGATAAATACAACGTTTGTGAATGATAATACAAGGTGTAATATGTAATTTTTTAAAACTATATATATACATATCAAAAATTAACACGTTCACAAGGTTTGCGAAAAATCATTGCAGATCTCGGCAAGCGTATACATGTATACCCATGGCGCGGGTCATCCTGTTTCAACATGTTTTCGCATGCTATCAAGCAGCCGCGATCTAGCATTTGTTTTCAGCAACTAGACTTGCTTGAAGCCGCTGAAGCTAAAGTTCATTTCAGAAGTAACCATCGGGGCTCAGATTTAATATTTTTACCAGTATGGCATCCTTACCTACAGATTACTATATATAATTTGAATTGTATGATGTTTAGTAATATGTTATAATATTAATTAACAAAGACGCGTAAATGAAAATTACAATTAAAGGGTGTAACATTTATTTGTACGAATTTAGTTGACATCAGTGCATATCATGTTTGCAGTTCTATTTTTGTTTTGTTTTTGCATTAATTGTTCACGATTAATTTGAAAAAAAAGCTGCGCATATTTGCGCCAATTGGAGATAATGCTGATTTAGAGCGCAAAAGAATACCAAGTTTTCACGCATTTTTGTGGAAAAATGGTTAGTGATATCAATGTTCTGTTTACACAGATAGTTTATTTATACTTTCAACGATATTCTTGAATTTTTATATAGCAAAACAATGTGATGTGGTCAAGATATCTGCATCGGCGGCAGACGTGTTTTTCACTGATTTGGTCTTTTATAATATATATTATATATAATATATAATTGCTGACAGCGCATAACCGAAGTAAAAAAAAATTTATGAAAAAAATCTTTGAAACACGTACAATGTCCTAAATACCTAATTCCGGTTCTTGATAAAAAGATTTCATTTTTTGTAGCTGATTTCAAATCTGATTGCCAAAAGATGGCAAAAAGCTAACAGAAAACATGACAGGTTCTTATAAAAACTGGTTGGACACTTCCATAAATTTACATACATGTAAATAGTTCAGAAAAAAATACATATTAAACTTTGTATTATTATTAAAAACTTTTGTACTTATCATTTTACAGTCAAAATTTAGCTCAAATAATTTTTGCCAAGAAATCATGCATTCGGCCCCATTGTGATGACGTCTGGGTCGTTTTTGTATCATTGGGTAGACTTTTGGATATAAGATAGATAGATAGATAGAAGATAGACATTGGATGGACTGGATATAAGTTTTTTGTGAATAGGAGAGTCTATCAAAAATGTGGGGTCACATAACATTTTTTTTAAGAAATAAATCAATTAAATGGAAAAATAAATATTGAATGAATGGAAATTTCTAGTCATTATTTTATTATTTCTATTCATTCTAAATGAATATAACTAATAATGTGATAATCGTGACATCTTGGCAAAGCTTAATACCGTTGGCACACCCAGTTTAAGAAATGAATTTCACGGAATCAGAAAGGATAGAAATTCTGATAATCCTTAGTTATGGGGATCGTAAGAGAACTCACGCGTGTCTTTTTTTTTAATGACACCCTTCCAAACATAATCCCAATCAGTAGATCCACATTGACACGAACCGTTCAAAAATTTGAAGAAACCCATAGTGTGAAAAATCGTAGTTCCTCTGGTAGACCTAGGACGGCAACAAAAGTTGATGGGGCACTCAATATGTTGCTGGATATAGCCGAACACCCACAGAATTCCAGTCAGTCAGCTCTCTGCAGAAGATGATATCCCTAAAACGTCGGTTGAGAAGAATATTAAAATAGGAAAGGTTTAAACCGTACAAAGCCCATTTAGTTCAGGAATTATCTGAAGATTGCTTTAACCGCAGGGTTGAATTTCAGAAATAATGTCTCAAGTAATAAATTATAACGATAATTTCATGAAGAACATTGTGATGTCAGATGAAGCCACGTTCCAAGTGAATGGTTGTGTGAATAGACACAACTGTAGATACATCAAGTAAATCCACACGTAAAAATTGAAGTTCATTCTCAATATCCGCTAAAGATAAATGTGTGTTCTGGGATATTAGATGTTATTATAATCGGCCCTTTTATTATAGATGGAACACTAACATCTGAAAAGTACCTGCGAATGTTACGTACATAAATCATTCCACGAATGAAAGAAATTTGACCCCACCCAGATAATAATGATCTCATCTACCCAGTTGACTGGTTTCAGCAAGATGGTGCACCCGCACATTTTGTAGGGAAGTGCGCAAATATTTAAATGTAACTTCCTAGAAGATGGTTTGGACGAAGAGGATGTATTGAGTGCCTCCCACGCTCCCCCACTTGACACCGTTGGATTATTTCTTTTGAGGACATTTAAAGGGCGTTGTGTACGTAAATAATCCAGTAACATTAGAGAACTTGGAAGCAAGAAAACATAACGAAATAGCACGCATTCCTCGTGTATGATTGCGAAATGGTTTCAATAGTTTCATTACCCGAATTAACTATTGTCAGGAAGTAAATGGAGAACAATTTGAACATCTCCTCTAATTGCTCTTGTTTATTTTATTTGTTGTAATGCAGACCGTAGAATGAGAACAATATTTTTTCTTCCATTCATTTGATTTATTTATTGAAAATTTTGTTATATGACCCCACATTTTGATAGACTCTCATATTCACAAAAGAAATGTCTATGATATCTATGATACCAAAAACGACCCATGATGTCATTAAAAAAATGTATGTGGCGCAACCACTCGGAAACAATTGTTACTAACAAATTAAAAATATCGTCAAAATATGCACTGGCGAATACTGTATACAAACTTAAAATATCATGTCTTAAATCGCACGCGTATTCATTCTACATCGCTTGGTGCGATACTTTTGGCGGACCCTGTATCCACACGATATCACTTGATATATGGACTGCAAAGCATTTTCACTGCTATACCGTCAACTCCCTCTGCGTTAGTGGTAATTGCGTTTAAAATTTGTGTAACTTCTCCTATTTCTACTAGTTTGAAATGTAATTTTCCTTTACTGTTGAGTTTAAGCTTATTTTTATATAAATTTATTACATCCTGAACTTCTGTATGACCTAAATGAATGTATATCATTATTTTTTTTATGAAGCCTAGTTGCCAATTTATAAGCCTTTAAAGAATTGCAGGAATTATTGACTATTATTTCATTTCGAATTTCAATTAAAATTTAAAAAAAAAAACAATCTTTTGCAATCTCTTTTTATGATATTTTTGGACTCTTTAGGCCGAGAATATTGTGTGCTCATAAGACTGTGTAAAAATCTTAAACTTTGAATTGCAATAACTAATCCAAAAAGATATAAAAGGAAAAAAAGTATGTAATGTTTTTTTAAGAAAATTAAATGTCCTTCTTGGCAGTTATTATAAACATTTCAAATCGGATTTCACGTAAGGATGTTAGGGAAGGACATTAGTTCTATTAAATATATTTTCCAATTTTAATAATTGCAAAGCGCGCCTTTTGTCATCGAATGTACCTTCAAACCAAAACGGTAAAAGTTCGTTTTAGGCAGAAATTCAACGAATCTTAATCAATATCTCACAAACGGTGTAGCAAATCACGATGAAACTATGCAGTAGTTATTGAGAATTTATTAAGCTACTCATCCGATTTATTTGGAAATTTTGCCTTTTTGCAATCTCTTTTTATGGCATTTTTGGACTCTTTTTAGGAGGAGAATATTGTGTGCTCATAAGACTCTGTGTAACAACTCTTGAAAGTTTGAATTGCAATAACTAATAAACGATTTAGTGAATTGACCAGATTTTTTTATGTTTTTCCTAACAACATTCTTAACTATCTGTAGAAGTTTCATAACTTTTTCAGTATATTGGTCAACCTCCTGAACATCCTTAACTTCAGTATTTTTTATTTTGTCTAAAAATGTAGCTTGTAGTAGATAAATCTGTGGGCACGGCAGTGCCCCCGCAAAGTCGAGGACAGCCATACTTTTCTCGAAGCGACTTACGGCACTTTTCAGCCCCCTGAAACTTCTTTGTGATAAAGCAAGACGTTTGAATTTTTAGATATCAAGAAGACATACTAGAACTGGCAATATTGCCAATATACCTAATAATTATACCTTATAGTTTTCGAATTATCGCTTGTCGTTAAGTTCTTAATTTTTTCTTTGCTTTTTTTTTTTAAAATTGTTCTTCAATTTTTAAGTTCTTAATTTTGTCACTGATACATGCACCGATCATCAAAAGCGTTTAGCCTATAAAAGAAGGAAAAAATGAAAAATCCCAAAATGTCATTATCCATTAAATCAGTGGTTCTCAAACTTTTGTTGCCGCGGCACACTTATCGAGCTAAAAAATCTGGCGGCACCCTTGTCGGGCTACAAAAATTTCAGTGCATAGCTACTCTATAAACGGTTTGAATACTTATTGTTAGGAAAATTTAAAAAAAAACTATACAAAATTAATGCTCAATTGTCTTTAATGGGATGAATGAAATTGTTTGGAAGATTCTTTAAATTTGGTATTTTCCTAAAGTTTAACTAAAGTTTGGTTAATTTCACCTTCAAATCACTTGATACAGAGAGTTTGCTCCTGTACCTGTTTTTAATGTAAACGTATGTTGAGAATGTATGTTGGGAAGTAAAATTGGTTGCCAACCTGAGTTGACGTGTCAGATTTTTCACTTACATTAAACCCGAATCTTCGAGTCGTGTAGTGAAAAATAGATACGAGAAAGTGTCAAGAAGGAAGCCAAAGAAGTGACAATCGAGACGCCGAAAAATCAGAGGTAAGCAAAACCGGTTTTAAGAGAGGTTAACTGATAACAGAGGACAAACACATGCGAATTTCTGATCCAAGCGCGTACACTGTTGCTGGATCGCCAAAAAAAGAGCCTAATATAAGGGAAAATTACAACTGACACCAAGAAATAAGTCACTTACGCCGGGTCTACCCGAGCTACTCATTTAACGTAGTGGGTTAAAATGATTTAGCCAATCGACGGCGACGACGGTAGTAACACCGATGATGGAAAGAGGAAGAGAGCAGGAGGGGAGGAGGAGGTATTTAAGACATCCAGAAAAACAAATAGAACACCAAAAAAAGACGAGAAGAGAAATAAAAACATGATGGAGAGGATGATGGAAATGATGAAAAACCTCACTAGTGATACAAGGGATATTAATGATGAACAAAAAAAAGACAGTGAAGACATGAAAATGATACAAAAAGAGTTACAAGAACTAAGAAGAGAACAAATCGAACAAAAATGTTCGATTTGAAAGAAAAAGAAGAATTAAAGGATATAAAAGCAATAAACGAAAAAGCAATGCTAGAAATAGATATACTCAAACAACAACTCAAAAAAACAAATGAAAAAAACGAAAAATTGGAAGAGGAGAAAAGAATGTGGTAATTCAAGGCATACATATGGATTCAACGGAAAAGAACACCATAAAAGAAGAAATAAACAATTTCATCAAGGAAAAATTAGGAGTGGAAGTAAAAATAAATAATACGATAACATAAGGAGAAGAAACCTGAATGATTGAACTAGATACGTTGGATGACAAAATAAATATCATGAAAAATAAATACAAGCTCAAAAATAACACAAACGAGAAAGTATTTAGAAACAATGACATGACCAAAGAGGAAAGGGAGGCACAAAGAGAGATAATAAAAATTGGAAAATGAACAAAGGAAAAGAAATTAAAGTAGGTTAGGTTAGGTTCATCAAAATTACACATTAACACATCAACAACAAACATTAGGCACATCAAAAATTAATAAGAGACAAGTGTGGAAATGGAATAGGGAAATAAAGGCATTAGAAATGCAAAAGCCAAAAAACTAGAGATAATAAAAACATGGAAGTACAAGGAAGTGACCCTGGCAATGAAAAGGATTATGAAAAGGAAAAGCGAGCAGAGAATAAAAGTGGAAACAGGAAAAAATAAAAAAATGAGGCAATAAAAGAAAATGTAAAAATAGGAACATGGAACGTCAGGGGAACATACATAGAAGGAGCAATAAAAAAACTAACTAGAGAAATGAAAAGATATAATTATGATCTTATAGAAATACAAGAAACTATACAAAAAGGAAATTAAATCGTGGAAATAGAGGACTGTATAATTTTTAATAGCGGAGGAAAAAACAGGATGCTAGTAAGTACGGGGTTTCTAGTAAGCAAGAGAATTAAGCAGGCTGTCGTAGAATTCATACCTATATCTGAAAGACTATGCTGGATAAGACAAAAAGGAAAATACCAAAATATAACACTAATAAATATACACGCACCAACGGTAGAAACTGAAATGAAAGTGAAAGAAACCTATTATGATATGCTAGACCAAGTATTCGAGAGAATACCTAGATACGATCTAAAAATAATTCTAGGTGACGCGAATGCGAAAATAGGTAAAGAAGAAATGTACAGACCTACAATAGGCAAATTTAGCAAGCACGAAAACACCAATGAAAATGGACAACTGTTGATACAATTTGCCAAATAAAAGGGCGTGAGAATAAAAAGCACATACTTCCAAAAGAAGGAAATTTACAAAGGCACTTGGAGATTACCGGACGGAACATACATTAATCAAATAGACCATGTGTTGATAGAACAAGACGAAGAAAAGTGCATTAGAGATATCAGAAGTTACAGAGGAGCAGATGCGGATTCAGTTCACTTTTTAGTGGGAATAAAGCTAAAACAAGAAATACCTCAACAAAGAAACAGCAAAAAGACGGAGAGGACGAAAAAACTAAGGAGCAGAATCGCAAAAATTGAAGAAAGAGAGGAATATACAGAAATGATAAATAGGTACTCTCAGACAATTCACGGCGCAAATGACATAGACAGTATCTTAACCAATATAAAAACGTGTAAAGAGCAAGCAGTAAGACATGTCCAAGGAAAGGATAAAGTATCAGGAAAAAAATGTTTTTTTTTATATAATTTATCCAATTCAATTTATGAGGTCGATACCGGACACAAGAAAACAGAATCAAACCTCTTCCATATGACCAAACTAATTCCAAGGGGGGGGAAGAAAACATGACACTCATATACTGATGTCTTTAGTTTTCTTAAGTTTAAATCAGCCACTCCATGGAAAGACTGACAATTGATGAAACGGACTAAACGTCAGTTGACACAACAGATAATTTAATGTGAACAATATATAAATTTGTAAAACTAGTTAATACTTGCATTAGAAACTTTAAATGTTGTTTCTCTTATTCTTATAGGTAAGATAAATCATTGTAACAACTATTGTAAATAAATACTCTAATTCTTATAGAGAAACGCAATTTCGTTTTTAATTTTAAGAAGCTTGGGACTATAGAAAACACATTATATAATCATTATTTTTCATTTAATCCATAATGCAATTTCGGGATTTTTTCCTTCCGTTATATACTAAAAGCTAACTAAAATTCAAAACTTGAAGTTTGTAAGATTGCTAGAAGTACCTTACAATTTTGATCGTAGGTGGGTGTGTCACTTACTAAATTAAAAAATTTGACGCGATAATTCGTAAACTATAAGGTATAATTATTAGGTATATTGGCAATATAGCCAGTTATAATATGTCTCTTGATATCTAAAAATTCAAACTTCCTGCTTTATACACAACGAAGTTACAGGAGGGCGGAAAGTGCCGTTTGTCGCTTCGAGAAAAGCTAGTACGGTTGTGCTCTACTTGGCGGGGCACTGCCGTGCCCCCAGATATATACATTCATTCGGATCATATAGATGTACAATTAATCCAAATATTTGAACAAAATCCAGAATCTGACATTATTTTCAGTGTCCGCTTCACCACACACCACAATTTAACAGCTTCATTAACTCTATTTTTTCATCATTTTCACAAAATTTAATTAAAGTAAAGTGTTCAAAGTTGACATTCAGATATTAGTTTGCCGACATTCATTTTAATCAAATTTATTATTATTTTCATATAATCTCGGAAAATAGGAAGTCAGAAGACTGATGTCGACTTGTACTGTGACCTTTACAGATCCATTGTATCCCAAGAAATACGTAGGTTTTAATTTAATTAAAACTTATACAAAACAAGAATAAAAACAGTAAATTTGTTTTTTTTTACCACGAAACATAACTTAAAAAAAGCTATGTTGGTCTCCATAGATAGAGATAAAGTTTAACTTTTGTAATGTAAGCGGCAGATAAAGACACTTAAAAGTTTATTTTAATTGAAACCATTTTAATCGTCGATGAACTGAATATTTTCGTGTAGAGACTTCTTGAACTAAATTTGGTCACATAAATACTACTACTCTTGATAACAGATCGTCGACAAGACATTTTTGACTCTAATAAGTAGCAAAAATAACTTCCCATTGAATCATATAAAAACATCAGATAGAATAAAATTAATGATATGATATTTTAATTCAAATTGTTGATATTGTTTATGTACTGTCCGAACTAACGCCCCACCATTACTTTCCAAAGCACTCAATTGCAGGAATATCACTTTTTTAAACCGTTATTAGTTGTGAGTTAAAGAAACTCCTTTACATACTTAACCAAATCCCGAGACTCTTCGACAGACACAAACGACTACTGACCAAATACAAAGCGACTAACACTCACTGGACCATCACAAACCCCCTATGTATTAGATGCAACTTCACAAAACCCTCCAGTAGACACCCACTCAAAACACTGGAAGAAACATTATATGACTTACGACTAAACCCTCCATAATCTGTAAATTCAGCAGTTTTCTTTTGTATACAATTATTTTGAATATTAAAATGTATACTCCTGGGCGTAAAGACCTAGAGGTCGATAGCCTTTTGTAAATTTTTATTTTCAATAAAGATTTCTTCTTCTATAACTTTTTGTATTAATTTTACTGCCGAAATAAAAAGAGGAGTAACTTTTAAGCGGGCAAGCAATATTATAAATGATTTAGCCTCGCAACCAACTTACAAAGTAAGAAATTTATCAATTCTCGATAATTATAGGATTTTAATGCTTCAGTTGTGAATTATTGCAAATGTGCAAATGCAGTTTGTATTAAAAACACAAAAGTGACAAATAATTAAAAAAAATTGGTATTAAAATTTCAATTCCTATTTGTTATTCGACTGTAAACTTTAAAACATAATGCAAATTATTTTTATGCCTAATTTTGTTATAGAAATGACTTTTTCAACGTGAAGCAGCATATAAATTTAATGAGGTACATTGGTACCAAGTGGCACAAGTCTATATAAGATATATAAATAGAAAATTCCGTTTATACTTACAATAGAAATGCTGAGTAGCAAAAACCCAATCGTTAGAAAAGCCATTTTCGCCGGAAATTCACCCTCAAATGCAGCAAGTGATGAATGAAACCGGTATCGATTCAACCCCTTCAATCTCAAAATCCCAACCGCGAGCGAAAATATCACAATTTTTCAGTAATTTCAAATTATTTTTGCAACAAGTTACCGACGCCCGAGATCTGCGACGCTCACAGGCGCCTCAACGCGGCCGCCTGATTTATATATCCCTTCGTGTGCGCGCTGTGTCCTGCGTTATCCTGCCGGGCACAGCGGGGGAGGTCGCCAGCGCGCAGGACTCCACTCCTATTATCCTGTCTGCCTAAGTTTTCCTCAACCCACTACAAACCTGAAATAATAACATTTTCAGGAAGGATTAAATTGTGATTTTGTTGTTTTAACCGACTAATTTTTTGGAAACCTTAATATTCACTTGAACCATATTATGTGATTAAGGACTATCATGCTCCTTAAAATAACTTTGTTTTCTAAACCTTTTATATCAAAAAGAAGAACTACATAAAAAGAAAGAGATTTTTTTACTTTATTGTCTAAAACCTATGTAATTGCTTAAACTATAGACCTAGTAAATAGTCTTATAGTTTGCACTATGTGGAAAATAATGTGCATCCATATTTACAATCAATACACATACATAGGTACAATCAATAGACGCATACAATCAATACACAAATACAATCAATACATCAAAATCAAAATCTTTATTTATCATGTGATGTAGTACTCATATATATTTGATAAGTCAAAAGGGGAACAAAATGAAAGTAAAATAAAAATACTTAAATTAACACTGTGACCATAAAAATAATAAAAATTAAAAAAAAATAACGCTAATGAAATAAAAACCAAAAGAATACTTAAACATGTATAAGTTCTAAATCTAGTTTCTATTTACAATCACTTCTTATGAATTCTTCAGTACCATAGTAGCACATTTCAACAAGAAAGCCTTTTAGTTTTTTACGGAATGTTTTGTATGTCTTCTCATCTTTTATATTTTCTGGGATGCTATTATAAATTTTTATTCCAATTCTATTGGGTTCTCTGGAGCATAGTGTTAGATTGCTTTTTGGCGTATATAATTTTAAGCAATTTCTGGTGTTATAATTATGCTTATCACTGTTTAACTTGAAGGATTCCAGGTTCCTGTGCATATGACATGCCACCTCCCATATATATAGGGACGGTACCGTTAGTATTTCCAGCTCTTTGAAATGGGGTTTGCATGAAGATTTCTTCGATATGCCGGTTATTGTCCTTACTACTCTTTTTTGAGCCAAAAAGATTGCTGTCAGATGTGTTGAAGATCCTCAAACTAGAATTCCATATGCCAGAGTGGCATTAATCTCTGCATGATAAACATTCATAATTGCCGACTTAGGTAAGATTTGCCGTATTGTTCGAATAATATATGCCTTCGAGTTTATTTTGCTGATTATGTGTTCAGCCATTTTGTTCCACGTAAGATGCTCCTCTTTTAAGCAGTATGCCCAGGAACTTTATCGCCCCCGTTCTCTGTATATTATGGTTTCCAACAGTTAGTGATAGATCTGCAGATCTTATCCGTCTTGCTGATTGAAACCTAATGTATTTGGTTTTTTCTCCATTTAATAGTAGTTATTGGCAGAAAACCACGTATATAACTTACTTATTACGTCAGCTGCTTCCAATTGAAGTACTTCTGAGCTATTATTTAAGACAAGTACACTGGCATCATCGGCATAGAGGGTAATCCTGTCTCCTCGCATATAACTAATCAGATCGGCCGTGTATATCGAGAACAGGATGGCTGCTAACACACTTCCCTGTGTGACCCTTACATAAGTTGAAATAGTGTTGGAATTCATTTGCCCCATCCTTAAAAATTGCTTTCTATTAGTTAGGTAGGATGTAAAGCACCTCTAAGTTTTACCTCGTATGCCATACCTGACAAGTTTATCAAATGCCTTATCATGTTAAACAAGTCAAAAGCTTGACTCAAGTCACAGAAAATGACAATTGGGCATCTTCCGCTGTCCACCTCTGAAATTATTTTTCCGTATACTTCTTGTATAGCTGTCGTTGGATTTGTTCCTACAGAAACCATGTTGTTGTCTTGGAATGATATTGTATTTAAACAGAAATGACGAGAGTCTGCTTTCAATAGTGTACATATATTCAATCAACTCATACGATATCATTATTCATACAATTCATAATTCATACCAGACAGACAAGACTAGACAGGCAAGACTAGACAAACAAGACTAGACAGACAAGACTAGACAGACAAGACTAGGCAGACAAGACTAGACAGACAAGACTAGACAGACAAGACTAGACAGACAAGACTAGACAGACAAGACTAGACAGACAAGACTAGACAGACAAGACTAGACAGACAAGACTAGACAGACAAGACTAGACAGACAAGACTAGACAGACAAGACTAGACAGACAAGACTAGACAGACAAGACTAGACAGACAAGACTAGACAGACAAGACTAGACAGACAAGACTAGACAGACAAGACTAGACAGACAAGACTAGACAGACAAGACTAGACAGACAAGACTAGACAGACAAGACTAGACAGACAAGACTAGACAGACAAGACTAGACAGACAAGACTAGACAGACAAGACTAGACAGACAAGACTAGACAGACAAGACTAGACAGACAAGACTAGACAGACAAGACTAGACAGACAAGACTAGACAGACAAGACTAGACAGACAAGACTAGACAGACAAGACTAGACAGACAAGACTAGACAGACAAGACTAGACAGACAAGACTAGACAGACAAGACTAGACAGACAAGACTAGACAGACAAGACTAGACAGATAAGACGACAGACAAGACTAGACAGACAAGACTAGACAGACAAGACTAGACAGACAAGACTAGACAGACAAGACTAGACAGACAAGACTAGACAGACAAGACTAGACGGACAAGACTAGACAGACAAGACTAGACAGACAAGACTAGACAGAGAAGACTAGGCAGACAAGACTAGACAGACAAGACTAGACAGACAAGACTAGACAGACAAGACTAGACAGACAAGACTAGACAGACAAGACTAGACAGACAAGACTAGACAGACAAGACTAGACAGACAAGACTAGACAGACAAGACTAGACAGACAAGACTAGACAGACAAGACTAGACAGACAAGACTAGACAGACAAGACTAGACAGACAAGACTAGACAGACAAGACTAGACAGACAAGACTAGACAGACAAGACTAGACAGACAAGACTAGACAGACAAGACTAGACAGGCAAGACTAGACAGACAAGACTCGACAGACAAGACTAGACAGACAAGACTAGACAGACAAGACTAGACAGACAAGACTAGACAGACAAGACTAGACAGGCAAGACTAGACAGACAAGACTAGACAGACAAGACTAGACAGACAAGACTAGACAGACAAGACTAGACAGACAAGACTAGACAGACAAGACTAGACAGACAAGACTAGACAGACAAGACTAGACAGACAAGACTAGACAGACAAGACTAGACAGACAAGACTATACAGACAAGACTAGACAGACAAGACTAGACAGACAAGACTAGACAGACAAGACAAGACAAGACAAACAAGACTAGACAGATAAGACTAGACCATAAGACTAGACCGACAAGACTAGACAGACAAGACTAGACAGACAAGACTAGGCAGCCTATTTGTTTGATTTTTCATGTGTGTGCATATGAAAGTCAGCATTCCGTCGAGCTCGACAATATGCTGGCTGTGTTTCTTAATCTACTGATGCCAGACATATTATCAGTTTATATCAGATTGATCTTTTAACTAAATCGACTGTCGTGGTCTAGTATGGTTAGTTTTTTCGCATTATTGTCGAAGGTACCCCACCACTCTATAGTCTTTTTAATTGACCTAAGCAGCTTTTGGTTATTAGGCCAGGTTTGTCTCCATTGAGCGGTGGGCACGAAAAGAAAACGTTTTCCGGAGTGTCATTTTCACCACACTTGCATAACGGAAATTCCCTCCTCCCAAAACTGTGAAGATACGCCCCGAAGTTACCATGGCCAGTTATTAGTTGAACCGAGTCGTGGGACAGACGGACGTTAATTATTTTCCAGGCTGTGATGGATGGTATAAACATGTTGGTCCACAATCCTGTTTTAGCAGTCTACCATCTATCCTGCCAGAGTTCCACAAAGTGATCCCTGGTATTCGATTTAAGTGCTTGCCTAGGCAATCTGCTATATGCGAAGGGGAAATCTTCCATGTCTGCTTCAAGTTTCGCTCATTACCCACGATTCTAGCGTGAGCTTTAACCCAGTGCCATCGGAGCTAGATCCTCTTCGATACACAAGCAGCTATTTTTCAGGTTTCCTTTAACAATTCAGTGGGCGAATGGAGCGACTTTCACCTAAAATTGAGCCAGGGCAATTGGATTGTTCTTCCACATAACGCAACGCGTATTGTATGGCTATAAGCTCCGCCTGAAAGATAGAGCAGTAATACTCTGGTCTTATCTGCTTATAATCTACCTCTTCTCCGCCAAAGTAAACTACAATGGTAGCCCCTGTACCATGTGTTAGATTTTGAACCGTCTGTATACACCCGAAGTTGGAGGACATTAGTAAGTGTAAAATGGTAATTGACCAATGACAACTTCGAAGGTTGGAGGAATGCCTGAAAGTTGATGAAATGTAGAAATGTAGGTTCGAAATCAGCTGAGGTTAGACCTAAGCCCAAGACGTCTCTTAAAAATCATCTGCACTGGAATTCGAGCTATAAAGTACCAACCGTTTTAGGCGGATGTCGACCGAAAGAATACCGGAAATCATGTAGGCTGCCTCATTGGATACTGTGCGATATGCCTTGGCGGCACGGATAGTAGTGAGGCGCAGCACTCCCAATAGTTTAAGCTTTCCTTTAACACCGCGAGACCAATGTCAAATATGAGCTCCATACAGTAGCGCTGGTTCAACCGCAACATGATATATGAACTATTTCTGATCTCCCTAGACCCCATTCCATTTTCACAGCAAAACCCAATGGTTGACTAAATTTTTTCACATTTCCACATGCAAGATTTATATGTTCCTTAAAGTTAAGAGATCTCTCAATTATGACACCCAAATACCTGAGATGATGTATTGGCATTTTATCTTTGAGTTCCCAAGAGTGAAAAATCGACTTCTCTGTTTTAATAACCCGCCGAAGAATAGGCCTTCAGTCTTTTTAGGATTGAAATTTAGTCCACAGTCGGTTGACCATCGTTAAAGACTTGCCAATCTTGGTGATCTCCTTTAGTCCCGCAATGCTGTTACTTCTGCAAAGCAGAATAGTGTCATCGGCATAGGCTATGATTTCACAAACTTCGGGCAGATTTCTTTCAAAAATGGTGCCATAAAGAATGTTCCAAAAACCTGGTGCAGATTTCGGGCCCTGCGGACAGCCTTTTGTTGCAGACTAGACAGACAAGGCTAGACAGACAAGACTAGACAGACAGGCGAGACTAGTGAGACTAAACGAGATAAGCAAGACTAGACAAACAAGAAGTGATAGACAAAACCAGTCAGGCAAGACTAGTATAGACAGATAAGACGACAACTAATTGTAAGCCCAGAAAATTAAACTAACTAGACAGGCAAAATGGAATTGGATATTAATAGCCAGAAAATATAGTCAATGTACAAAAAATAAGTCTAATCAGATATGGCTAAACATAAGACAAGTAGAATGTGTAGACAAGGTAAATTTGAATAAACTAGTCAGAACGACATATATAAGGCTAATTAGGGATTATAAAATAGATTTACTCCGACGGGAAATAATACATTAAATAGTTGCTGTGATGTGAATGTATAATTAATTATTCGAAATTGAGATGAGTTTTTGGTGTGAAACGGAGCCGTTTTGTTTAATAGTTTGTGTGGTAAACTAATGTATGTAGAATGAGATTAATGTCGGAAACACAATGTCGACTCACGTGCATTATGTCCCATTGTTGGAGCCCGTTGGACTTTCTAAACGATCCTTGTCTGCACTCAGCCAAGTGCAAACACAAAAAATCAACAACTTCATGTTTTTAGAAACAGTTTTTCGATTTGAAAATATTAATAATGGTAGGTAAATGTTATATAGTAGGGTAGTGGACGAAAAACTAGATTAAATCTAGTTGCTTAATTAAATGGCTCAAATAGATGAGATAAATAAAACTAGAGCATGTTTTCATAGAAATAAACTACCTTATAGAATAGACACATTTTATTTCGTTTTTGTTTTTGTCTCTTTCTCCCTTTTTTTTCTTTCTCGTGTTCTCCAAATTTCAGATTGCATTTGGATTAAATTTAAAGTATCTTAGACTGTCGGTGCCCTCTAGTTACATATAGCAAAAATTCGTTTGAAGAGTTATACTTAATCCAGACTTAATCGAAGTAGTATGAGTGGACTTAAGCATATGTACTTGCATATCTTGTGCCATCTGGCGGGTGATAGTAAAAATCTACTTGATCAACTAATTCCTTAACGGCTTAGAAGAAGTAGGCTTATTAAGCGCATTAACAAAAGTTCCTTTTTATCTATCAATATCTCCTTGTTAACCTTGTTAATCCTTGTTAACTATCAATAATCCTAAACAATAAAGTCTTCGAAAAGATTTCAAAATATTTAAAATACATTTGAATAGTTTGCAGATTTACAATTTTTCTTCTCTATACATTTCTACAACTCCTGATTTCTACAAATCTTATTTAGTGAGATAGTTTATTTTATTTCTCTAACCGTGAATAATAAAACAACAATAGTCAGACAAAACTAGACGGACAAGAACAAGCAGGTAAGACAAGACAGGAAAGATAAGGCTAACAAGACAAGACTAAACAGATAAAACTAGAGAGACAAGACAAGACCAGACAGACAAGACTAGATTGACAGGACTTGACAGAAAAGACTAGACGACAAGACTCACTAAACCCCCTACTCCATCTTGGCTTTTAGTATGCGCCACCTTGGTAAAGCATATTTGCATTCATTCAGGCTGGGCAGCCCGGGCGGTTTACTGAAAAACCGCCCTAGTTGTTGTCTCCCCGACCAGGATTCGAACCCATGTCTCCCGCATTGAAAGGCGGGTGTGTTCTCAAACTTTCTCAAACTCAAACACATTACCGAGGAGGACATAAAGACAAGACTAGACAGACAAGAAACTAGGTTTTCCCACAGCAATAATCTATGTTCAAGACACTCCTCTGTCTGACCATCGTGCAATCACTTTGAGCACTGATGTACCTAAACCCATCAAACAAAAGTGTATATTCTAGAGGAAATTCACTGTAGAAAATAAAGCACGTTTTTCGGATGCTTTAAAAAAAGAAAAATTTGAAGATGTCTTCCATCACCTTCACCTTCCTTCATAAAAAAAACCATCACCTTCATAAACATCATGCAGTATCATTTCTCTGTTTGCTTCCCACTTGTAAAAATTAAACAACAGCTACATAAAACGTGGACAAACACACAAACAAAATTATTTGCAGAAAGATTAAAGGATTTGTATATTCTTAAAAAAAAATACCCTATACTTCCCCTAAAGTACAAAAAAACAAAAACATAAACACATCAAATTTATAACAAACACCAAAAAGCGTTTTTTTAGCAAAATTATAGAACAAGCCAAAAATAAACAAAAAACGTTGTGGAATATAATTAATGAACTATCCAACAAAACACGTCCAGTGGATGAAATAGAATTAAAAGTGAATAACGAACTGACTAAAGATCCGCATGAAATAGCTACCTTATTCAATAGCTATTTCAAGAATTCAGCAGCAGATGTAGCAAATAACATCAAACCCAAATCACAAATACACGTGTACCATATAATATAAACTCAATGTATATAGACACATTCACAACAGAAGAAGTGTGGAACATCATCGCTAAACTGAAGAACAAATCCAGCAGCGGCCCGGACTTACTGCCGTATAAATTATTTAAGGAATTCAAGAACGAAATTGCAGCCCTAATCACAGACATAATATATTAAGGTAGATAAGACAGACATTATGAATTACAGACCAATATCACTTCTATCGGTGGTATCAAAAATAATGGAATATTGTATTGAGAAAAGATTAAAATGTTTTATCGATAAATACCATTTAATTACTACCCAACAACATGGCTTCAGAGCTGAAAGATGAACTACAACAGCAATCAGCGCTTTTTATGAAAAAATATTAGAGGAGATAGATAAAGGGAAACATCCTGTGGGAATCTTCTGTGACATCTCCAAAGCTTTTGATTGTGTGTCGCATGAAAAACTTATAGAAAAACTACATAGATGCGGAATTCCCATCTAAAATTGGTAGATGGTTCGAATCATTTTTACTCCAAAGAAAGCAATATGTTCAAATCTGCCAATCAAACAATAATAGTATTTCTGCGCAATTAACAACAGATATCGGGGTACCACAGGGAAGTGTTTTGGCGCCTTTATTGTTTTCTCTATATACTGCAGACCTGATACAATATTTAAAGGGCAGGGAATGCATTCTCTACGCAGACGATTCCAGTTTTATAGTATCGGAGCCGTCTAAACAAAAAGCTGAATCAGAGGCAAATGAGCTTCTAACCGACCTCAATCAATGGTTCTCTGCCAACAACTTATACTTAAATATTGGAAAAACAAAATATATTGTACATTGAATTGAAAAATTCACTTTGTTTTTTACCACACTTATATTATGTAAAAATATTATATAACTTATTATTTACAGTTATATAAATTTCTACACATATCACGACTCGAGTTTCGACGTTTGACGGTCATTTTCAAGTGAAAACTTTCAAGTGAAAAATTTCCACTTGAAAATGACCGTCAAACGTCGAAACTCGAGTCGTGATATGTGTAGAAATTTATATAACTGTAAATAATAAGTTATATAATATTTTTACATAATATAAGTGTGGTAAAAAACAAAGTGAATTTTTCAATTCAATGTAAGTATGGATTACCACGTAGTAACTGTCGCAACCATCCTATTCATAAAATATATTGTATTTCAATCAACCCGTAGTTTGCGAGAAGACGATTTAACACTTAAAATAGGCAACGCAATCGTTCAAAGGACCGACACAGTTCAATATCTTGTAGTTAATTTAAAAGAAAATCTAACCTGGAATATCCACATTGATCGAAAAACCAAGAAAATAAATTATAAAGCCTACCTCATAAGAAATATCCGCTGTTTAGTAGAACAAAATGTGCTGCTAAATATATGCCACGCGGAGGCACAATCTGTTATTTCGTACGGGATTATAGTATAGGGTCCCCATACTCCAGAAACTCAAAGGGTCTTCAAAGCCCAAAAGAGAATCATCCGGGCAATCGTAGGTGTAGGTAGAACAACATCCTGTATGCCCTATTTTAAGGCTAAACCTCCTTACGGTACCATCCATATACATATGGGAAACTGCATGCCATATTCACAGGAATAAGGCCTCAATTATAAGAAACATAGACCAACACCATCACTTCACAAGAGGTCAAAAGCAACTACGAACTCCAATATCTAATTTAACAATTTGCAGCAAAGCACCGAACAAGATTGGAATCCAAATCTATAACAAGCTTCCAAATATGCTGACCCAAGAAACCTACCAAAAATCTTTTAGAAAAAAACTTAAAATAATGTTAATAGAGAAGTGCTACTATAGCCTTAATGATTTTTTTAATGACAAATTCAATATGTAATTTTCCTTTGTACATCGTAGAATGAATAAATTTGATTTTGATTTTGACTAGACAGACAAGACTAGACAGACAAGACTAGACAGACAAGACTAGACAGACAAGACTAGACAGACAAGACTAGACAGACAAGACTAGACAGACAAGACTAGACAGACAAGACTAGACAGACAAGACTAGACAGACAAGACTAGATAGACAAGACTAGACAGACAAGACTAGACAGACAAGACTAGACAGACAAGACTAGACAGACAAGACTAGACAGACAAGACTAGACAGACAAGACTAGACAGACAAGACTAGACAGACAAGACTAGACAGACAAGACTAGACAGACAAGACTAGACAGACAAGACTAGACAGACAAGACTAGACAGACAAGACTAGACAGACAAGACTAGACAGACAAGACTAGACAGACAAGACTAGACAGACAAGACTAGACAGACAAGACTAGACAGACAAGACTAGACAGACAAAACTAGACAGACAAGACTAGACAGACAAGACTAGACAGACAAGACTAGACAGACAAGACTAGACAGACAAGACTAGACAGACAAGACTAGACAGACAAGACTAGAAAGACAAGACTAGACAGACAAGACTAGACAGACAAGACTAGACAGACAAGACTAGACAGACAAGACTAGACAGACAAGTTGAGACAGACAAGACTAGACAGACAAGACTAGACAGACAAGACTAGACAGACAAGACTAGACAGACAAGACTAGACAGACAAGACTAGACAGACAAGACTGGACAGACAAGACTAGACAGACAAGACTAGACAGACAAGACTAGACAGACAAGACTAGACAGACAAGACTAGACAGACAAGACTAGACAGACAAGACTGGACAGACAAGACAAGACAGACAAGACTAGACAGACAAGACTAGACAGACAAGACTAGACAGACAAGACTGGACAGACAAGACTAGACAGACAAGACTAGACAGACAAGACTAGACAGACAACAAGACTGGACAGACAAGACTAGACAGACAAGACTAGACAGACAAGACTAGACAGACAAGACTAGACAGACAAGACTAGACAGACAAGACTAGACAGACAAGACTAGACAGACAAGACTAGACAGACAAGACTAGACAGACAAGACTAGACAGACAAGACTAGACAGACAAGACTAGACAGACAAGACTAGACAGACAAGACTAGACAGACAAGACTAGACAGACAAGACTAGACAGACAAGACTAGACAGACAAGACTAGACAGACAAGACTAGACAGACAAGACTAGACAGACAAGACTAGACAGACAAGACTAGACAGACAAGACTAGACAGACAAGACTAGACAGACAAGACTAGACAGACAAGACTAGACAGACAAGACTAGACAGACAAGACTAGACAGACAAGACTAGACAGACAAGACTAGACAGACAAGACTAGACAGACAAGACTAGACAGACAAGACTAGACAGACAAGACTAGACAGACAAGACTAGACAGACAAGACTAGACAGACAAGACTAGACAGACAAGACTAGACAGACAAGACTAGACAGACAAGACTAGACAGACAAGACTAGACAGACAAGACTAGACAGACAAGACTAGACAGACAAGACTAGACATACAAGACTAGACAGACAAGACTAGACAGACAAGACTAGACAGACAAGACTAGACAGACAAGACTAGACAGACAAGACTAGACAGACAAGACTAGACAGACAAGACTAGACAGACAAGACTAGACAGACAAGACTAGACAGACAAGACTAGACAGACAAGACTAGACAGACAAGACTAGACAAACAAGACTGGACAGACAAGACTAGACAGACAAGACTAGACAGACAAGACTAGACAGACAAGACTAGACAGACAAGACTAGACAGACAAGACTAGACAGACAAGACTAGACAGACAAGACTAGACAGACAAGACTAGACAGACAAGACTAGACAGACAAGACTAGACAGACAAGACTAGACAGACAAGACTAGACAGACAAGACTAGACAGACAAGACTAGACAGACAAGACTAGACAGACAAGACTAGACAGACAAGACTAGACAGACAAGACTAGACAGACAAGACTAGACAGACAAGACTAGACAGACAAGACTAGACAGACAAGACTAGACAGACAAGACTAGACAGACAAGACTAGACAGACAAGACTAGACAGACAAGACTAGACAGACAAGACTAGACAGACAAGACTAGACAGACAAGACTAGACAGACAAGACTAGACAGACAAGACTAGACAGACAAGACTAGACAGACAAGACTAGACAGACAAGACTAGACAGACAAGACTAGACAGACAAGACTAGACAGACGAGACTAGACAGACAAGACTAGACAGACAAGACTAGACAGACAAGACTACGTCTGCTTGACTCGTTGGGTTCAGACGTGCGCCTGCGAGCTCGCTAGTCTTTTACTCATTTATTAGCGATTATAGTGATTATTGTGCTTAAATGTTTATTATCCATGTGGATTAAAGTTAATCATCTTGATGGGTATGCAACTATCTTCTTAGATTCTATAAGAATTTGACGTCACAAGTTTAGTATTCATTAAACTTAGCTGATATTAAGTGCGTTTTAGTTAAGCGTTTTAGCATAAACAGTCATCGTTGTGTTGTGGTTTTCTGTTATTGCTTTAGTGAATTAAAGAAGCATACTAGTTTGCAATGTAATAGAACATAATTTATTTTATTTTATTTTATTCTATTTCATCCCATTATTTTAATTTAATTTAATTCGTATACCATTTCTTGTTGAACGTGCGTTCGCCGTGAGGATAAGATAAGATAAGTTTTTTCAATTCAATTTCAATCAAGTTTTTATTTCAATCAACAAAGACTAATTCAGCGCTGTATGGTTTTTAACTTGTTTTTAATTTGTTTTTAACTTAGTGACCAGTGGACCTAATTTAGTGCGGAGTGTTGTTAGTGATGTACTTGGTCTATGTAAATATATTGGTGTATTGAGTATTGTTTGAACTTATAATTTTTCTGACTGTGTCCGTGTTGGTCAGATTTGTATTGGATCTGTTTTAGTTTCCTGTTGGTAGTGTCTGCCCTTTTATAAAATGAGTATCGTTGGCTCCAGGGAGAGTGTTTCGCATTCCACTAAATGTGCCAAGTGCAAGAAAACTGCAACGTTGTCTATTGTCAGTTGCAGTGAATGTCAACTAGTCTTCCATAGGGGCTGCTCCAAGAACAGGAACTTTACTCCAGTTGATGATAATACGGTCATCTGCGACAAACACAAACTTTGTGCCGGTGGATCAGTTTCGTCAGGTTCTTCGGCTTCTGCTGTTCTAAATAAATTCGAACTTTCTGATATTATGGTGGAAATGAAGAAACTTAAAGATGAGGTGGTATCCCTCAAGGAAACTATTGTGGAGCTACAGCTACTTTTAACTGATAAGCGCTGTTCGGTTCTTGGTGTCAGCAACACTGTGTTGCCCTTAAACGGTAGTTCGGCAGCTTATCCTGCTGATTTATCCTCGCAACCTACTTCCAATTTGATAGCTCCCTCCTGTCCTAGTTCTCCTTCGTCCTTGAGTGAACCAGTTGCTCGCCCTGTGCACTCTAATGTACCTCATACCGTATGTTCTGGCTCTCTGAACTCTTGGCCCAACAAGATTCACTTGAGCTCTTCCAGTTCCAAACCTGTACTGGTTGGTACTGGCACCTCGAATCTTCTTCGGGCGGCAGCACCCAGGAAACGTTCGTGGTTTCATCTCAGCAATTTGTCTCCCGAGACCACTGAATCACTATTGCTGCGTTTCTTTCAATCCTCCCTGAATATTCAAGACTGTTACTGTAAGTGTCTTCTTAGTAGTAGCAGGTATTGCACTTTTAAGGTTGGATTGTATGAGGCTGATGTGACCAAATTCCTAAATCCTGAGAAGTGGCCCGTTAACATTACTATTAGAAATTTCGTGTATTTACCAAGGTCAAAATCTTTGCGGGAACGTACTAATCCTGTTGTAAGTCCGAACTCGTCCTCTCCTGTGAACAAAGTAGCTGACAATAATTGCAACAACTCTCTTCCTTTTTTAGGAACAACCAATCGTTCTTGAATGATTTTAAATTGAACAATTATAAATTCAGTGTCTACTACCAGAATGTTCGCGGTCTCAACACTAAATTAGATTTAATTTATCCCGCAATGTGGGACCATGATTTCGATTTCTTTTGTTTCACTGAAACATGGCTGCACCCCAATGTCCTTAACAGTGAGTTGATGCCACCATTTTTTGCGATATTTAGAAGTGATCGCAACTTCTTGACAACTGGTCTATCTAGAGGTGGAGGAGTTCTTATCGCTACCAATAACAACCGTTTTAATTCGAAACCTGTTGACATTAGTGTAATTACTAACTTATTTCATACTATTGATATGGTTGCCTGCACCTGTTTGTTTGGCATTTCTAAATGCCTGTTTGCATGTATTTATATTCCTCCCGATACCTCCATTTTGACTTTTGAGGCATTTTTTGAGCACCTTGAAATCTTCCTTATTTCATTTACTTATGATAATATTGTCATAACTGGTGACTTTAATCTATCTAGGAGTAACCCAATACCCAGAAAATTTTCTTCTATTGACAATTTTCTATCTCTATGTAATCTCATGCAATTAAATACTATTGTCAATGCGAGTAATAATATACTGGATTTAGTTTTTAGCGATATGAGTGCAAGTATTATTAAGGAGCAATGTCCAATTGTGCCTGAGGATGTCCATCACCCCGCCCTTGTAGCTTGGTTCTCGATTCTTAACAGTCGTCGCTATGTGCCACAGTCCATTACTAACGGTCAGAATAGCATCAACCGTATTTCCAAGTCCTACAATTTCCGGCGGGCTGATTTTCCCTCTCTCTATCAGGTGTTATGCAGTAATGACTATTCTTTTATCAGTAACTGTCAATCATCTACCGAATGTCTAACTGAGTTTTACTCATTCCTTTACTCTGCCCTTGATAGGTTCGTTCCAATTCGATCTTCGTCTAATTCTACTTATCCATCTTGGTTTACACCCTCGATTATCAAAGGTATTCGCAGGAAACAAGTTCTACTTCGTTCTTTTAAAAGATCTAAAGACTTGCAGGACTTCAACAGGTTTAAGTCTATCAGAGCTCAAGTTAAGGTCCAGATACGCTTTGCCTATTCTGACTTTATTAAATCTGCTGCCAATAGCATTTCCTCCGATCCTAAATGCTTCTGGTCCTTCATTCGTACGAAGAAGCGCCAAAACCGCATTCCTGCCCAAATGTTTTTGGATGAGTCCACCTTTAGCTCCCCTCAAGCAATTGTCGATGGCTTTGCTAAATACTTTAAAGGAGTGTATAAACCTTCCTCTCTTGGAGTCAACTGTTCAATTACTGATGGTTTAAATCTCCCATTGATCAATCTTGGTTTGATTACAGAAGATGATGTATTGTCGGCTATCAGACAGACTACGGGTTGTTTGACCAGTGGTGTTGACATGATCCCTGCATTCTTGATACGTGATTGTGCTCCTTGCTTTGTGACTCCGCTCACCAAACTGTTTAACATGATTCTTTCTGAAAGCTCATTTCCTTCAATCTGGAAAACAACTAAGATCTGTCCCATTCATAAGTCGGGTGCACTCTCTGATATTAAGAACTATCGGCCAATTTCTATTATCTCTAACTTTTCTAAAATCTTTGAGACCATTTTATACTCATCCATCTTTCCCCGTATCAGACAACTTATTTCGCCAAACCAGCACGGCTTCATGAAAGGACGTTCTACTATGACTAACCTAATTAACTTCAGTCAGTTTACCACTGCAGTGCTCGATAATAGAGGTCAGGTTGACTGCATCTATACCGACTTTGCCAAGGCTTTCGACTCCATTGATCATGCAATCATTGTTAGTAAGTTGAATTCTTTTGGTCTGGGAAATAACTTGATTAACTTACTGTCTTCATACCTTGAAGATCGTGAGCAGTATATCTTTCACAGAGGATACTCTTCTTCGGGTTTTGTTGCCACCTCTGGTGTCCCTCAGGGATCAAATCTCGGGCCTTTATTATTCAACTTGTTCATCAATGATCTTAGTAAAGTCTTCACTGTGCCTCATTTATTCTTTGCTGACGATGTTAAAATTTATTTACAAATAAAAGATCATGGGGACTGCTGTGTTCTACAAGATAACCTTAACTTATTGGCGAGGTGGTGCGATGATAATAGGTTGGTTCTTAATATTAGTAAATGCAAGAGTGTTACTTTCTCACGACTGATACATCCGCTCTTGTACACATACACCTTACACAACTTTCCGTTAGATCGCTGCGACTCGATTAGGGACCTGGGTATACTATTTGATTCCAGGCTTTCCTTTGCTAAACATATACTAGCTTCCGTTTCCAAGGCCTCTAAAGCCCTTGGTTTTATAATCAGAAACTGTCGGGGAATTGATAATACCTCAGCTATAACTATGCTGTATAACAGCTATGTAAGATCTATTCTTGAATACGGTTCTATATTATGGGACCCTCTTTTTAGTAAGTATGTAGCTGCTATTGAAGTAGTCCAAAGGAAATTTTTAAAATACTTGTGGTTTAAGAAGTATGGTGCTCCTCCACCAGCTCATGTTGAGCAGAGATCTTTGTTAACGGAGTTTGGTTTTCAATCACTTAAAGTTCGTAGATCTATGGCTGGCCTCCTTTTCCTATACAAAATCACACATGCTTTCATCGACTCTCCGTCGATTATTAAAGAAATTAATTTTCTCGTTCCCAGAGCAGCCAGTAGGCACGCTTCCACTTTTTATAATTCTGCTGGCAAGGGCCCTTCTTTGCTGGTTTCTCCCCTCAACAACATTTGTGCGCGCTATAACGCCATAAGCTCTGAATGCGACATTTTTGGGAAATTTCGAACCTTTAAAAAGATGGCTATGGAGCGTCTTATTGATTAACTTAACACTATTTAATTTAATTTAAGTGATGCAGCTTTTTGCAGCTGTCTATGAAACTATATATCTATTTGTTTTATTGTTATTCTTATTATTGTACTATTTCATTTTATCATTTTATCTTTTTGTTAACATATTAACATTTTACTATATTTAGGTTTGCTACTATACTTAGTTTTATACTTAGTATTATTATTGCTCTTATATTAATTAATTTAAATTTTTATTTTATTCCTTTTATCACTTCATTGTCTGTGTTGATTTCTTTTTACTGTTCTTTTTTATATATACTGAAACTGTGAATTTCCAATACCCAACTGTAATATTTTCTTGCTCTGTAATTGGTTGTCGAACTGTTGAGCAATAAATCAATTAAAAATTAAAAAAATTAAAAATTAAAAAAAGACTAGACAGACAAGACTAGACAGACAAGACTAGACAGACAAGACTAGACAGACAAGACTAGACAGACAAGACTAGACAGACAAGACTAGACAGACAAGACTAGACAGACAAGACTAGACAGACAAGACTAGACAGACAAGACTAGACAGACAAGACTAGACAGACAAGACTAGACAGACAAGACTAGACAGACAAGACTAGACAGACAAGACTAGACAGACAAGACTAGACAGACAAGACTAGACAGACAAGACTAGACAGACAAGACTAGACAGACAAGACTAGACAGACAAGACTAGACAGACAAGACTAGACAGACAAGACTAGACAGACAAGACTAGACAGACAAGACTAGACAGACAAGACTAGACAGAAAAGACTAGACAGACAAGACTAAACAGACAAGACTAGACAGACAAGACTAGACAGACAAGACTAGACAGACAAGACTAGACAGACAAGACTAGACAGACAAGACTAGACAGACAAGAGTAGACAGACAAGACTAGACAGACAAGACTAGACAGACAAGAATAGACAGACAAGACTAGACAGACAAGACTAGACAGACAAGACTAGACAGACAAGACTAGACAGACAAGACTAGACAGACAAGACTAGACAGACAAGACTAGACAGACAAGACTAGACAGACAAGACTAGACAGACAAGACTAGACAGACAAGACTAGACAGACAAGACTAGACAGACAAGACTAGACAGACAAGACTAGACAGACAAGACTAGACAGACAAGACTAGACAGACAAGACTAGACAGACAAGACTAGACAGACAAGACTAGACAGACAAGACTAGACAGACAAGACTAGACAGACAAGACTAGACAGACAAGACTAGACAGACAAGACTAGACAGACAAGACTAGACAGACAAGAGTAGACAGACAAGACTAGACAGACAAGACTAGACAGACAAGACTAGACAGACAAGACTAGACAGACAAGACTAGACAGACAAGACTAGACAGACAAGACTAGACAGACAAGACTAGACAGACAAGACTAGACAGACAAGACTAGACAGACAAGACTAGACACACAAGACTAGACAGACAAGACTAGACAGACAAGACTAGACAGACAAGACTAGACAGACAAGACTAGACAGACAAGACTAGACAGACAAGACTAGACAGACAAGACTAGACAGACAAGACTAGACAGACAAGACTAGACAGACAAGACTAGACAGACAAGACTAGACAGACAAGACTAGACAGACAAGACTAAACAGACAAGACTAGACAGACAAGACTAGACAGACAAGACTAGACAGACAAGACTAGACAGACAAGACTAGACAGACAAGACTAGACAGACAAGACTAGACAGACAAGACTAGACAGACAAGACTAGACAGACAAGACTAGACAGACAAGACTAGACAGACAAGACTAGACAGACAAGACTAGACAGACAAGACTAGACAGACAAGACTAGACAGTCAAGACTAGACAGACAAGACTAGACAGACAAGACTAGACAGACAAGACTAGACAGACAAGACTAGACAGACAAGACTAGACAGACAAGACTGGACAGACAAGACTAGACAGACAGGACTAGACAGACAAGGCTAGACACACTTTGCAAGCGATCAATTTATTGTTTTTTTCTCTAGTAGCATCGGACCTCATGATTATTGATGCTAATGCCTTCATGATTACATCCCACCTTGCTGAATTAAAGGCGTTTTCAACGTCAAGGGTCACGAAAGGTTATTGTGCATTAGTGACCCTTGACGTTAAAAACGCCTTCAATTCAGCAAGGTGGGATGTAATCATAAAGGCATTAGCATCAAGACAGACACCAGAGTACTTGAGAAAGATGTTAAGCAGCTACTTGAGCGACCGACGGTGGATATACCACACGGACGAAGGTGAAGTTGAGTATGAGGTAACGGCGGGTGTCCCACAAGGATCGGTCTTGGCACCATTCTTGTGGAACATTATGTACGATGGCTTGCTAAACCTAGACTTGCCTAGAACAGCGCAAATAGTTGGGTTCGCAGATGACGCCGCGGTGGTAGTGACTGCAAAGGAAATAAGTACACTAGAACTAGCAACTAACGAAACCCTTTGGCGGGCAAATAATTGGTTAAAAGAGCAGGGTCTAACAATGGCAGTTCATAAAACAGAAGCGATATTTATCACGGCTAAGAGACTATTCACCCCACCGAAACTCGTTCTGGAAGGGCAAAATATCCATTTATCGAAATCATTGAGGTACCACAGACGATATAGCCAAAACATCGAAAAAGGCAGCGTCTACAGTGACAGCTTTGGTAAGGTTGATGCCGAACATTGGAGGACCGAGGGAATTAAAACGGAAACTTCTCAACAATGTGGTACACTCAAAAATTCTCTACGCGGCGGAAATATGGGCGGGCGTAACGAAAAAGATTGGAGCGAGAAAACTACTTACAGGAGTACAAAGAAGAAGTGCTCTAAGAGTAATTTCTGCCTACAGAACGGTTTCGGAGGCCGCGGCGCTGGTACTTGCAAGCACACCCCCAATAGACTTACTGATTCGCGAGAAACAAGAAGTCTACGAAGACCTGCAACAACACAGGGCGAAAAAAGAAGTAAAACACGAAAGAGCAGCCGCTAAGGAGAGAGCACGTATGAGACTCATGGACCGATGGCAGACAAGATGGGATAACGACACTAGTGGCAGGTGGACATACAGACTTATCCCTAACGTAACAGCATGGTATGAAAGGTCACACGGACATATGAGTTACCATCTTACACAGGCACTCATTGGTCATGGATGCTTCAACGCATACCTCGAACGGTTTAAAAAAAGAGACACGGCGGAGTGTTTTTATTGCGGTCATATCCCAGACGACGCACAACACACTATCTTCATGTGTACAGAATCAGAGAACGAAAGAACTCGACTGGCGGAGACACTAGGCGGTACAAAACTAGAAGAACAGAACATCATGGAAGTTATGTTAGAAAGTGAGCATAACTGGGATGCAGTACAAGCTTACATAACCGAAATCATGTTGGGAAAAGAACAAATGGAGAGAGAATGGAAGGCGATTATAATATCACACGAAACACAAAGAAGCTAACATGGACGACTAGATATGTGACGAAAAGACCGAAAAATGGTTTATCACACGACTACATAACTAATACGACAGAAGACGAAAGACGAAATCGAAACGAGTAAAGGACAATAAAAATAACAATAAGGAAACAATTGGTACAAACACCACCACCCACCTGAAGTAATGCTCACGCAGTTCCGGGTGGAGTGTAGTGTAGAGACAGAGGAGGGGGTTTAGTGGGTATGCTGGCCACGAAGAACTCGATCAGAGAGCCCCACACTACAAGGGTTTGAATATCCGGTGTGCAACAATGCATTCCCCCTCCTCTCTGAAAAAAAAAAGACAAGACTAGACAGACAAGACTAGACAGACAAGACTAGACAGTCAAGACTAGACAGACAAGACTAGACAGACAAGACTAAACAGACAAGACTAGACAGACAAGACTAGACAGACAAGACTAGACAGACAAGACTAGACAGACAAGACTAGACAGACAAGACTAGACAGACAAGACTAGACAGATAAGACTAGACAGACAAGACTAGACAGACAAGACTAGACAGACAAGACTAGACAGACAAGACTAGACAGACAAGACTAGACAGACAAGACTAGACAGACAAGACTAGACAGACAAGAATAGACAGACAAGACTAGACAGACAAGACTAGACAGACAAGACTAGACAGACAAGACTAGACAGACAAGACTAGAGAGACAAGACTAGACAGACAAGACTAGACAGACAAGACTAGACAGACAAGACTAGACAGACAAGACTAGACAGACAAGACTAGACAGACAAGACTAGACAGACAAGACTAGACAGACAAGACTAGACAGACAAGACTAGACAGACAAGACTAGACAGACAAGACTAGACAGACAAGACGAGACAGACAAGACCAGACAGACAAGACGAGACAGACAAGACTAGACAGACAAGACTAGACAGACAAGACTAGACAGACAAGAGTAGGCAGACAAGACTAGACAGACAAGACTAGACAGACAAGACTAGACAGACAAGACTAGACAGACAAGACTAGACAGACAAGACTAGACAGACAAGACTAGACAGACAAGACTAGACAGACAAGACTAGACAGACAAGACTAGACAGACAAGACTAGACAGACAAGACTAGACAGACAAGACTAGACAGACAAGACTAGACAGACAAGACTAGACAGACAAGACTAGACAGACAAGACTAGACAGACAAGACTAGACAGACAAGACTAGACAGACAAGACTAGACAGACAAGACTAGACAGACAAGAATAGACAGACAAGACAAGACAGAAAAGACTAGACAGACAAGACTAGACAGACAAGACTAGACAGACAAGACTAGACAGACAAGACTAGACAGACAAGACTAGACAGACAAGACTAGACAGACAAGACTAGACAGACAAGACTAGACAGACAAGACTAGACAGACAAGACTAGACAGACAAGACTAGACAGACAAGACTAGACAGACAAGACTAGACAGACAAGACTAGACAGACAAGACTAGACAGACAAGACTAGACAGACAAGACTAGACAGACAAGACTAGACAGACAAGACTAGACAGACAAGACTAGACAGACAAGACTAGACAGACAAGACTAGACAGACAAGACTAGACAGACAAGACTAGACAGACAAGACTAGACAGACAAGACTAGACAGACAAGACTAGACAGACAAGACTAGACAGACAAGACTAGACAGACAAGACTAGACAGACAAGACTAGACAGACAAGACTAGACAGACAAGACTAGACAGACAAGACTAGACAGACAAGACTAGACAGACAAGACTAGACAGACAAGACTAGACAGACAAGACTAGACAGACAAGACTAGACAGACAAGACTAGACAGACAAGACTAGACAGACAAGACTAGACAGACAAGACTAGACAGACAAGACTAGACAGACAAGACTAGACAGACAAGACTAGACAGACAAGACTAGACAGACAAGACTAGACAGACAAGACTAGACAGACAAGACTAGACAGACAAGACTAGACAGACAAGACTAGACAGACAAGACTAGACAGACAAGACTAGACAGACAAGACTAGACAGACAAGACTAGACAGACAAGACTAGACAGACAAGACTAGACAGACAAGACTAGACAGACAAGACTAGACAGACAAGACTAGACAGACAAGACTAGACAGACAAGACTAGACAGACAAGACTAGACAGACAAGACTAGACAGACAAGACTAGACAGACAAGACTAGACAGACAAGACTAGACAGACAAGACTAGACAGACAAGACTAGACAGACAAGACTAGACAGACAAGACTAGACAGACAAGACTAGACAGACAAGACTAGACAGACAAGACTAGACAGACAAGACTAGACAGACAAGACTAGACAGACAAGACTAGACAGACAAGACTAGACAGACAAGACTAGACAGACAAGACTAGACAGACAAGACTAGACAGACAAGACTAGACAGACAAGACTAGACAGACAAGACTAGACAGACAAGACTAGACAGACAAGACTAGACAGACAAGACTAGACAGACAAGACTAGACAGACAAGACTAGACAGACAAGACTAGACAGACAAGACTAGACAGACAAGACTAGACAGACAAGACTAGACAGACAAGACTAGACAGACAAGACTAGACAGACAAGACTAGACAGACAAGACTAGACAGACAAGACTAGACAGACAAGACTAGACAGACAAGACTAGACAGACAAGACTAGACAGACAAGACTAGACAGACAAGACTAGACAGACAAGACTAGACAGACAAGACTAGACAGACAAGACTAGACAGACAAGACTTGACAGACAAGACTAGACAGACAAGACTAGACAGACAAGACTAGACAGGCAAGACTAGACAGACAAGACTATACAGAAACTTAACTAGTGTTGGTCCACAGGTCTCTATTTTAGGACTTACCTTGTGGAATATCCTATATGACGGAGTTCTCAGGCTGTAATTGCCGGAGGGAGTAAAAATGGTTCTTGTTGTAACGGGCAAAAACGAACGAGGATTGATGCTAGGAGCTAAGAGCCAACAGAAGCCATATAACTGGTGGACTCGTTGTTACAAGAAAAAGAGCTTAAGCTGGCACCAGAAAAGACCGAAGCGGTGCTGCTTACCGGAGGTAGAACTGTTGCAGTTACACCCAAAAAATTGATTAAATACCTAGGAGTATTAAATACCATTGTATTAAATACCATTGACAAAAAATGATCATTTAATAAGGGGCTTAATACGGTAGCAGCACTGGGCAGAATAATGCCAAACGCTGGGGTTCCAAGAAGCAGTAAGAGAAATTTAATATGCTCGGTTGCCCAATCTGCAATGCTGTATTGAGCTCCAGTGTGGCGATGAAGAAGGCAAGCATAAGACAGAAATTTGCCAGGGTGCAAAGAATAATGGCTGTACGGGTGTGCAGTGCGTACAGGACGTAGCGAGACGCCGTCCTGGTGATTGCGCGCATATCGCCTATAGAGTTCATAGCCGAGGAAAGGACCTACATGTATAATGCTTAATAGCACGGCGACGGGAGAAATAAGATGGAACAGAAAAAGAAAGCCAAGTGACAGATGTTCGAAAAGCGGCAAAGACACTGGAAACACAGAATGTGATATGCCACCATCATGAAGTAATGCGAGGAGCGGTTCAGGGATATGCGGGCTTTTCTGGGGGTCCTCTTGCTCAAGTTAACCGAAAGGTGCTACTAGCTACGTCCCCATAAAAAAATAGACAAAAGAAGACAAACAAGTCTAGACATACAAGATTAGACAGACAAGATTAGACAGACAAGACTATGACAGACAAGATTAGACAGACAAGACGAGACAGACAAGACTAGACAAACAAGACTCGACAGATAAAACTAAACAGACAAGACTAGACACACAGGACTAGATAGACAGGACTGGACAGACAAGACTAGACATACAAGACTAGACAGTCAAGACTAGACTGTCAAGACTGGGCAGACAAGACTAAGCAGGCAAGACTAGACAAACAAGACTAGAGAGACAAGACTAGACGGACAAGACTAGACAGATAAGACTAGGCAGCCAATACTAGACTGTCAACATTAGAAAGGGGAGACTAGAGAGACAAAACGATTCAAGTATGACTAGCCAGAGAAAACTAAACAAACAAGAATTGATAGACAGACAAGACTAGACAGACAAGACTAGACAGACAAGACTAGACAGACAAGACTAGACAGACAAGACTAGACAGACAAGACTAGACAGACAAGACTAGACAGACAAGACTAGACAGACAAGACTAGACAGACAAGACTAGACAGACAAGACTAGACAGACAAGACTAGACAGACAAGACTAGACAGACAAGACTAGACAGACAAGACTAGACAGACAAGACTAGACAGACAAGACTAGACAGACAAGACTAGACAGACAAGACTAGACAGACAAGACTAGACAGACAAGACTAGACAGACAAGACTAGACAGACAAGACTAGACAGACAAGACTAGACAGACAAGACTAGACAGACAAGACTAGACAGACAAGACTAGACAGACAAGACTAGACAGACAAGACTAGACAGACAAGACTAGACAGACAAGACTAGACAGACAAGACTAGACAGACAAGACTAGACAGACAAGACTAGACAGACAAGACTAGACAGACAAGACTAGACAGACAAGACTAGACAGACAAGACTAGACAGACAAGACTAGACAGACAAGACTAGACAGACAAGACTAGACAGACAAGACTAGACAGACAAGACTAGACAGACAAGACTAGACAGACAAGACTAGACAGACAAGACTAGACAGACAAGACTAGACAGACAAGACTAGACAGACAAGACTAGACAGACAAGACTAGACAGACAAGACTAGACAGACAAGACTAGACAGACAAGACTAGACAGACAAGACTAGACAGACAAGACTAGACAGACAAGACTAGACAGACAAGACTAGACAGACAAGACTAGACAGACAAGACTAGACAGACAAGACTAGACAGACAAGACTAGACAGACAAGACTAGACAGACAAGACTAGACAGACAAGACTAGACAGACAAGACTAGACAGACAAGACTAGACAGACAAGACAAGACAGACAAGACTAGACAGACAAGACTAGACAGACAAGACTAGACAGACAAGACTAGACAGACAAGACTAGACAGACAAGACTAGACAGACAAGACTAGACAGACAAGACTAGACAGACAAGACTAGACAGACAAGACTAGACAGACAAGACTAGACAGACAAGACTAGACAGACAAGACTAGACAGACAAGACTAGACAGACAAGACTAGACAGACAAGACTAGACAGACAAGACTAGACAGACAAGACTAGACAGACAAGACTAGACATACAAGACTAGACAGACAAGACTAGACAGACAAGACTAGACAGACAAGACTAGACAGACAAGACTAGACAGACAAGACTAGACAGACAAGACTAGACAGACAAGACTAGACAGACAAGACTAGACAGACAAGACTAGACAGACAAGACTAGACAGACAAGACTAGACAGACAAGACTAGACAGACAAGACTAGACAGACAAGACTAGACAGACAAGACTAGACAGACAAGACTAGACAGAAAAGACTAGACAGACAAGACTAGACAGACAAGACTAGACAGACAAGACTAGACAGACAAGACTAGACAGACAAGACTAGACAGACAAGACTAGACAGACAAGACTAAACAGACAAGACTAGACAGACAAGACTAGACAGACAAGACTAGACAGACAAGACTAGACAGACAAGACTAGACAGACAAGACTAGACAGACAAGACTAGACAGACAAGACTAGACAGACAAGACTAGACAGACAAGACTAGACAGACAAGACTAGACAGGCAAGACTAGACAGACAAGACTAGACAGACAAGACTAGACAGACAAGACTAGACAGACAAGACTAGACAGACAAGACTAGACAGACAAGACTAGACAGACAAGACTAGACAGACAGGACTAGACAGACAAGACTAGACACACTTTGCAAGCGATCAATTTATTGTTTTTTTCTCTAGTAGCATCGGACCTCATGATTATTGATGCTAATGCCTTCATGATTACATCCCACCTTGCTGAATTAAAGGCGTTTTTAACGTCAAGGGTCACGAAAGGTTATTGTGCATCAGTGACCCTTGACATTAAAAACGCCTTTAATTCAGCAAGGTGGGATGTAATCATGAAGGCATTAGCATCAAGACAGACACCAGAGTACTTGAGAAAGATGATAAAGATGATAAGCAGCTACTTGAGCGACCGACGGTTGATATACCACACGGACGAAGGTGAAGTTGAGTATGAGGTAACGGCGGGTGTCCCACAAGGATCGGTCTTGGCACCATTCTTGTGGAACATTATGTACGATGGCTTGCTAAACCTAGACTTGCCTAGAACAGCGCAAATAGTTGGGTTCGCAGATGACGCCGCGGTGGTAGTGACTGCAAAGGAAATAAGTACACTAGAACTAGCAACTAACGAAACCCTTTGGCGGGCAAATAATTGGTTAAAAGAGCAGGGTCTAACAATGGCAGTTCATAAAACAGAAGCGATACTTATCACGGCTAAGAGACTATTCACCCCACCGAAACTCGTTCTGGAAGGGCAAAATATCCCTTTATCGAAATCATTGAGGTACCACAGACCATATAGCCAAAACATCGAAAAAGGCAGCGTCTACAGTGACAGCTTTGGTAAGGTTGATGCCGAACATTGGAGGACCGAGGGAATTAAAACGGAAACTTCTCAACAATGTGGTACACTCAAAAATTCTCTACGCGGCGGAAATATGGGCGGGCGTAACGAAAAAGATTGGAGCGAGAAAACTACTTACAGGAGTACAAAGAAGAAGTGCTCTAAGAGTAATTTCTGCCTACAGAACGGTTTCGGAGGCCGCGGCGCTGGTACTTGCAAGCACACCCCCAATAGACTTACTGATTCGCGAGAAACAAGAAGTCTACGAAGACCTGCAACAACACAGGGCGAAAAAAGAAGTAAAACACGAAAGAGCAGCCGCTAAGGAGAGAGCACGTATGAGACTCATGGACCGATGGCAGACAAGATGGGATAACGACACTAGTGGCAGGTGGACATACAGACTTATCCCTAACGTAACAGCATGGTATGAAAGGTCACACGGACATATGAGTTACCATCTTACACAGGCACTCATTGGTCATGGATGCTTCAACGCATACCTCGAACGGTTTAAAAAAAGAGACACGGCGGAGTGTTTTTATTGCGGTCATATCCCAGACGACGCACAACACACTATCTTCATGTGTACAGAATCAGAGAACGAAAGAACTCGACTGGCGGAGACACTAGGCGGTACAAAACTAGAAGAACAGAACATCATGGAAGTTATGTTAGAAAGTGAGCATAACTGGGATGTAGTACAAGCTTACATAACCGAAATCATGTTGGGAAAACAACAAATGGAGAGAGAATGGAAGGCGATTATAATATCGCACGAAACACAAAGAAGCTAACATGGACGATATGATACATGGAAAAAAAAGACAAGACTAGACAGACAAGACTAGACAGACAAGACTAGACAGTCAAGACTAGACAGTCAAGACTAGACAGACAAGACTAGACAGACAAGACTAGACAGACAAGACTAGACAGACAAGACTAGACAGACAAGACTAGACAGACAAGACTAGACAGACAAGACTAGACAGACAAGACTAGACAGACAAGACTAGACAGACAAGACTAGACAGACAAGACTAGACAGACAAGACTAGACAGACAAGACTAGACAGACAAGACTAGACAGACAAGACTAGACAGACAAGACTAGACAGACAAGACTAGACAGACAAGACTAGACAGACAAGACTAGACAGACAAGAATAGACAGACAAGACTAGACAGACAAGACTAGACAGACAAGACTAGACAGACAAGACTAGACAGACAAGACTAGACAGAGAAGACTAGACAGACAAGACTAGACAGACAAGACTAGACATACAAGACTAGACAGACAAGACTAGACAGACAAGACTAGACAGACAAGACTAGACAGACAAGACTAGACAGACAAGACTAGACAGACAAGACTAGACAGACAAGACTAGACAGACAAGACTAGACAGACAAGACTAGACAGACAAGACTAGACAGACAAGACTAGACAGACAAGACTAGACAGACAAGACTAGACAGACAAGACTAGACAGACAAGACTAGACAGACAAGACTAGACATACAAGACTAGACAGACAAGACTAGACAGACAAGACTAGACAGACAAGACTAGACAGACAAGACTAGACAGACAAGACTAGACAGACAAGACTAGACAGACAAGACTAGACAGACAAGACTAGACAGACAAGACTAGACAGACAAGACTAGACAGACAAGACTAGACAGACAAGACTAGACAGACAAGACTAGACAGACAAGACTAGACAGACAAGACTAGACAGACAAGACTAGACAGACAAGACTAGACAGACAAGACTAGACAGACAAGACTAGACAGACAAGACTAGACAGACAAGACTAGACAGACAAGACTAGACAGACAAGACTAGACAGACAAGACTAGACAGACAAGACTAGACAGACAAGACTAGACAGACAAGACTAGACAGACAAGACTAAACAGACAAGACTAGACAGACAAGACTTGACAGACAAGACTAGACAGACAAGACTAGACAGACAAGACTAGACAGACAAGACTAGACAGACAAGACTAGACAGACAAGACTAGACAGACAAGACTAGACAGACAAGACTAGACAGACAAGACTAGACAGACAAGACTAGACAGACAAGACTAGACAGACAAGACTAGACAGACAAGACTAGACAGGCAAGACTAGACATACAAGACTAGACAGACAAGACTAGACAGACAAGACTAGACAGACAAGACTAGACAGACAAGACTAGACAGACAAGACTAGACAGACAAGACTAGACAGACAGGACTAGACAGACAAGACTAGACACACTTTGCAAGCGATCAATTTATTGTTTTTTTCTCTAGTAGCATCGGACCTCAAGATTATTGATGCTAATGCCTTCATGATTACATCCCACCTTGCTGAATTAAAGGCGTTTTTAACGTCAAGGGTCACGAAAGGTTATTGTGCATTAGTGACCCTTGACGTTAAAAACGCCTTTAATTCAGCAAGGTGGGATGTAGTCATGAAGGCATTAGCATCAAGACAGACACCAGAGTACTTGAGAAAGATGATAAAGATGATAAGCAGCTACTTGAGCGACCGACGGTTGATATACCACACGGACGAAGGTGAAGTTGAGTATGAGGTAACGGCGGGTGTCCCACAAGGATCGGTCTTGGCACCATTCTTGTGGAACATTATGTACGATGGCTTGCTAAACCTAGACTTGCCTAGAACAGCGCAAATAGTTGGGTTCGCAGATGACGCCGCGGTGGTAGTGACTGCAAAGGAAATAAGTACACTAGAACTAGCAACTAACGAAACCCTTTGGCGGGCAAATAATTGGTTAAAAGAGCAGGGTCTAACAATGGCAGTTCATAAAACAGAAGCGATACTTATCACGGCTAAGAGACTATTCACCCCACCGAAACTCGTTCTGGAAGGGCAAAATATCCCTTTATCGAAATCATTGAGGTACCACAGACCATATAGCCAAAACATCGAAAAAGGCAGCGTCTACAGTGACAGCTTTGGTAAGGTTGATGCCGAACATTGGAGGACCGAGGGAATTAAAACGGAAACTTCTCAACAATGTGGTACACTCAAAAATTCTCTACGCGGCGGAAATATGGGCGGGCGTAACGAAAAAGATTGGAGCGAGAAAACTACTTACAGGAGTACAAAGAAGAAGTGCTCTAAGAGTAATTTCTGCCTACAGAACGGTTTCGGAGGCCGCGGCGCTGGTACTTGCAAGCACACCCCCAATAGACTTACTGATTCGCGAGAAACAAGAAGTCTACGAAGACCTGCAACAACACAGGGCGAAAAAAGAAGTAAAACACGAAAGAGCAGCCGCTAAGGAGAGAGCACGTATGAGACTCATGGACCGATGGCAGACAAGATGGGATAACGACACTAGTGGCAGGTGGACATACAGACTTATCCCTAACGTAACAGCATGGTATGAAAGGTCACACGGACATATGAGTTACCATCTTACACAGGCACTCATTGGTCATGGATGCTTCAACGCATACCTCGAACGGTTTAAAAAAAGAGACACGGCGGAGTGTTTTTATTGCGGTCATATCCCAGACGACGCACAACACACTATCTTCATGTGTACAGAATCAGAGAACGAAAGAACTCGACTGGCGGAGACACTAGACGGTACAAAACTAGAAGAACAGAACATCATGGAAGTTATGTTAGAAAGTGAGCATAACTGGGATGTAGTACAAGCTTACATAACCGAAATCATGTTGGGAAAACAACAAATGGAGAGAGAATGGAAGGCGATTATAATATCGCACGAAACACAAAGAAGCTAACATGGACGATATGAAACATGGAAAAAAAAGACAAGACTAGACAGACAAGACTAGACAGACAAGACTAGACAGTCAAGACTAGACAGTCAAGACTAGACAGACAAGACTAGACAGACAAGACTAGACAGACAAGACTAGACAGACAAGACTAGACAGACAAGACTAGACAGACAAGACTAGACAGACAAGACTAGACAGACAAGACTAGACAGACAAGACTAGACAGACAAGACTAGACAGACAAGACTAGACAGACAAGACTAGACAGACAAGACTAGACAGACAAGACTAGACAGACAAAACTAGACAGACAAGACTAGACAGACAAGACTAGACAGACAAGACTAGACAGACAAGAATAGACAGACAAGACTAGACAGACAAGACTAGACAGACAAGACTAGACAGACAAGACTAGACAGAGAAGACTAGACAGACAAGACTAGACAGACAAGACTAGACAGACAAGACTAGACAGACAAGACTAGACAGACAAGACTAGACAGACAAGACTAGAGAGACAAGACTAGACAGACAAGACTAGACAGACTAGACAGACAAGACTAGACAGACAAGACTAGACAGACAAGACTAGACAGACAAGACTAGACAGACAAGACTAGACAGACAAGACTAGACATACAAGACTAGACAGACAAGACTAGACAGACAAGACTAGACAGACAAGACTAGACAGACAAGACTAGACAGACAAGACTAGACAGACAAGACTAGAGAGACAAGACTAGACAGACAAAACTAGACAGACTAGACAGACAAGACTAGACAGACAAGACTAGACAGACAAGACTAGACAGACAAGACTAGACAGACAAGACTAGACAGACAAGACGAGACAGACAAGACCAGACAGACAAGACGAGACAGACAAGACTAGACAGACAAGACTAGACAGACAAGACTAGACAGACAAGACTAGACAGACAAGACTAGGCAGACAAGACTAGACAGACAAGACTAGACAGACAAGACTAGACAGACAAGACTAGACAGACAAGACTATACAGACAAGACTAGACCGACAAGACTAGACAGACAAGGCTAGACAGACAAGACTAGACAGACAAGACTAGACAGACAAGACTAGACAGACAAGACTAGACAGACAAGACTAGACAGACAAGACTAGACAGACAAGACTAGACAGACAAGACTAGACAGACAAGACTAGACAGACAAGACTAGACAGACAAGACTAGACAGACAAGACTAGACAGACAAGACTAGACAGGCAAGACTAGACAGACAAGACTATACAGAAACTTAACTAGTGTTGGTCCACAGGTCTCTATTTTAGGACTTACCTTGTGGAATATCCTATATGACGGAGTTCTCAGGCTGTAATTGCCGGAGGGAGTAAAAATGGTTCTTGTTGTAACGGGCAAAAACGAACGACGATTGATGCTAGGAGCTAAGAGCCAACAGAAGCCATATAACTGGTGGACTCGTTGTTACAAGAAAAAGAGCTTAAGCTGGCACCAGAAAAGACCGAAGCGGTGCTGCTTACCGGAGGTAGAACTGTTGCAGTTACACCCAAAAAATTGATTAAATACCTAGGAGTATTAAATACCATTGTATTAAATACCATTGACAAAAAATGATCATTTAATAAGGGGCTTAATACGGTAGCAGCACTGGGCAGAATAATGCCAAACGCTGGGGGTCCAAGAAGCAGTAAGAGAAATTTAATATGCTCGGTTGCCCAATCTGCAATGCTGTATTGAGCTCCAGTGTGGCGATGAAGAAGGCAAGCATAAGACAGAAATTTGCCAGGGTGCAAAGAATAATGGCTGTACGGGTGTGCAGTGCGTACAGGACGTCGCGAGACGCCGTCCTGGTGATTGCGCGCTTATCGCCTATAGAGTTCATAGCCGAGGAAAGGACCTACATGTATAATGCTTAATAGCACGGCGACGGGAGAAATAAGATGGAACAGAAAAAGAAAGCCAAGTGACAGATGTTCGAAAAGCGGCAAAGACACTGGAAACACAGAATGTGATATGCCACCATCATGAAGTAATGCGAGGAGCGGTTCCGGGATATGCGGGCTTTTCTGGGGGTCCTCTTGCTCAAGTTAACCGAAAGGTGCTACTAGCTACGTCCCCATAAAAAAAAAGACAAAAGAAGACAAACAAGTCTAGACATACAAGATTAGACAGACAAGATTAGACAGACAAGACTATGACAGACAAGATTAGACAGACAAGACGAGACAGACAAGACTAGACAGTCAAGACTAGACTGTCAAGACTGGGCAGACAAGACTAAGCAGGCAAGACTAGACAAACAAGACTAGAGAGACAAGACTAGACGGACAAGACTAGACAGATAAGACTAGGCAGCCAATACTAGACTGTCAACATTAGAAAGGGGAGACTAGAGAGACAAAACGATTCAAGTATGACTAGCCAGAGAAAACTAAACAAACAAGAATTGATAGGCAAAACCAGTCATGCAAGACTAGTGCAGACAGATAAGACTAGACATACTATACTAGAAGGCAAGAACATGCTAGACAAACGTTACTGGACGGACAAAACTAGACAGGCAACACTAGAAAGACAAGACTAGACGACAATGATTCATTCTTGTACAGATCATTGTTCCTCATTTCGCTAATTAATTAACGCCCTCTTCTGTCCCATGCAAACTAATTTAATTAAATAATTTTATAGTGAAATATGTTATTAGTGTGGGTGTTCTGCATGGAAATCGGGTGGTTCATAGCGAGTAATAAATTCTCCTCGGAATAGAGGGATAAATGAGATGTGGGAGTCATAACGTGCACGATTTTTATAGGACTGAAAGGGAAGGAAAAAATAATGATGGAACTTTAACAGAGTCAGACCGGATACAATAAGTATCCTGGAATAAGGCTCGTATATTTTCCCTCCTATATTTTGAAAAATAAATTTTGCAATCAATACCAGACACATAAGAGTAGAGTTGACCAGTTTAGACAAGCAAGACTGCCCAGATTAAACTAGACAGGCCGGCGGGAGTGGTGTAGTGGTGACGCTCGTGGCCTCATGTTAGAGCGCTAACTGACAGGTATAGAGGTCCGAGTTCTATCCCCAGCGCCGGCCGCATTTGTTCCAGAAGACAAATGTGTAAAATGGCTATTAGCGCAAGTTTACAATAACAACAGGTTTCTGGGCCTAAAGTGAATGTGATAGAATACAATAGGCCATAGGCCGACGTGTTCGAAGGGTCGGCAAACCCGGTATTCACATCGAACCAAACTTTAAAAAAAAAAAAAAAACTAGACAGACGAAACTAGACAGACGATTCTAGACTGGCAAGACTAGACAGACGAGACTAGACCGACAGGACTAAGAAGACGGGACTAGATAGACAGGTGTAGGAAGACAATACTAGTCAGACAAGACTGGACAGACAAGATTAGACAACGAAGACTAAACTGATAAGATTGTACAGACAGGACTAGATATTTTAAACTAGACAGACAAGACTAGACAAACAAGAGTAAATAGGTAAGGTTTGACAAGCAACATTAGACAGACAAGACTACACAGGCAATTCATTAACAATGTTGGCATAGCGGATTGCGAGACCGAGCACAATAGTTTCCTATTAGTGCTTCTAGGACCTTAGGACCTCCCACATTTATCATGAGCCTCTCATTAGCGGCAAGGTTAACAGGGCGCAGATCTTCCTGGTCCTCCTGACGTCACCATTTTCCTTCTCTGAAAGCAGATTGTCCTTCAAAGAGATCATTTCTTGCTCGCAGTTCCATTTTTATCCTATTTCATCCTATCTAATCGATGCAGTGTGAGGTGGTTTCTTGGAAAGGTTTGATATCTTTCCTTAAAATGATCAGTTTCGACTTTTTCCACCGCTCTGATAAGATGCCCCCTTTAAGTAGGTTATTCGTAAACTTTAAAACAAACTCAGGGGCATTTCTGACTATGATTTTAATTATTGCAGGTGGAATGCCATCTGACCCCGGGGCTACCATTACGAAGACGGTCACAGGCCGCTCTGAATTCTGCTTGTGTGCACTTAGGTAACTCAATTAATTAAAGGAATAATTACAAAATGGAGTCGCCAAGCAGGGACAGATCCTCGGTAGTAGAACAGACAAGACTAGATGGAGAGAACTCGACAGACAAGACAGATAAGATATATACTAATTCTTATTAGATTTGTTTGTTGGTGGGGTTGTCAGAATAGAATTTAATGTTGCAATCAAACGAAAACATTTGATATGCAAGTAAAACATTGTTTAAATCTTTGTAAAATATCTACAAAAAAAATATGTTAATAAACATACACTAGAAAGATACTCTTAAAGAATATTCAGGTAATTGTAAAAAGTAATAAAAATAAAATATCATAAAAAATCAGTCTTCAATCGTTGGACAAAATGGGGTATCACATGTACTTGAACTTCTTCGAATTGCTGTCCGCGTTCTCCATGTTCTCTTGTTTCACCTTCTTCTCCATCCTCTTCCTGTACATTTTATTTTCGTCGGCGCACTTCGTTGTTATCGCACTTCGCACCATTGACTCGGAGACGTGACATTTCTTGCTTACCACTTCCACTATGTCTGAGATCTTTATCGGATCTAATCTACAAAACAGAAAAAGAATTTTATATTAAATCCGCATCAAATATATACGAAACACGATATCCTACAAGTTGGATTGCAACTTTCAGTTTCCTAAATAGATTTGAATATAATTTTTAGAATAGTAGTATTATTTTGGGAAAAGAATTTTTTTATAAAACAACTAATATTGGTATTTTACTAAGGTTTCGGTCTTTTAGTCTCACCTTCTTTAGGGTTTATATCTAGTTAGTATGTATGTATATTATAAATGATAAGATTTTAAGATACGTAATTTTTAGATTTACAAGAATATTAATTTAGACAAAGTTTAAACTTTGTATTCTCTGCATAACTAATCTTCCAACCAATTATGAATATATTTTCTTCTGTTGAAAATGAGCTTACCTCATTTTAGTCTGTTTATCAGCACCAATGAAAGCTGGACTTGGTTTACCAGTCAAACTGTGCGTAGCTAAAACTTTTCTTTGGAAAACCGTTATCAAAAGCTTTCTAGTGGCTGCCGAATAGCTTAGCCAATTCACAGAATCGTACATTTCTTTTGGTACCGGAGTTTTATGAGAGCCTATATAAACCTACAAGAAATATAATGATTATTAAATAATATGGGATTTAAAATTGTCTTTATTTACCATTTGTTCGTCTTCGACGATTTGTAATTCAGTCTCTGTGGATGTATTGCTTCTTTGGCTCTTATTTTCAACTCTGTTAATCGGCCTTAGGACATTTTCCTTCTTTACTTCAACACTTTTGGAGCACTCGCCGACTTCCCCGGCATCGGCTTTATGCAGAGCCGTTTTGATTGTGCCTTTGAATCCGTCGAAAATGTTCTTTAAATTTTCGTATTTGGCCTTCAAAGATTCGTTTTCTTGCTTGAGGTTTTCGTATTTTTCGTTGTCTTCGGTTGCTATTTCGGTTTGTATTGCTTTGTCCTTGACTTTTATGACTGTCCGTTGCAATCCGCGATATTCGAATACTTTGGTTTGGGCACTTCTGCATTTCTTCGGCGAGTCTACGTCCATTAAAAATTCTTCCGTAATTGATATAAAGTTCTTCTGTAGGTACGACAAATCATCTAAAATCAAAATTATGTACATTAACAATACTTCGAAACAAATGGATGTAAGTAACCGTGGAAGAATATAGAATAGGTTTGAGTCACTTCTTGTCTCAAAAATTGGAAAATAACTCTAAAACTAATCGAGAGTTTGGAAAATGTTTCAAATAAACTTGTAGAGAATTCAATTTGTTATCTTTTTCTTAAAGTTCTTTCTTCCTGAAAGTTCTTTATCCGTTCCGGACGTACCAACGTCTCCGAGTCAATGGTGCGAAGTGCTATAACGAAATGCGCCGACGAAAATAAAATGTACAGGAAGAGGATGGAGAAGAAGGTGAAGCAAGAGAACTTGGAGAACTCAGACAGCAACTCGAAAAAGTTCAAGTACATGTGATTGACTGCCTCATTTTGTTCAACGATTGAAGACTGATTTTTTAAGGTATTTTATTTTTATTACTTTTTACGATTACCAAGATATAACACGAAAGATATCCACACAAAATAACCAACATGTCACAGCAGCGAACCAATGGAAGAAGCTAAAAAGAACAGTTACCATACAAGTTTGGCAATAATTAGTTTGTTTGGTGCTGCTTGGAAAAGTTCGGTTGTGGTCGACAAACCATGACAAACCATGTTATTAGATTTCTCAACCATGATATCCTTCTTCTTCCGACAGCTCTGTTTCCCGATACTTTCCCTTGTAGTATTATTTGCAGTAGATGGAATCTGCTTTCATCCTCATAATATGCCCCAGGTAATGATGTTTTCTTCCCAAGCCCGGATGAAAAAAGGTGGGCTAAGGGCAAACTATGTAGATTGTAGATTGTAGATTGTAGATATGGTGGTGACGACTTGTACTGCGACCTTTATAGATCTATTGTACCCCACCTTCCTCCTCCAAGTGTTGGTGTACTTACCCATTTAGAGCGCCTCCTCTAATCCTGATTCCTTTAGGAATCTCAGGATCTGGGTGGGATTCAAGGCCTGCAGCTCCTCTGTGTTCAAGCAGTGAGCCCCAAGGTACATCTGTCTCTTGCGGAGTAATGCTCCGCAGTCTTTGAACAGATGTATGGGGGTTTCCTCTGCTGAGCCACAGAATCTGCATCCATCATCCTCCTCTAGGCCTAGGGCCTTGAGATGTTTCCTAAGTCTGCAGTGTCCCGTCAGGGCTCCTGTCAGAATTCTGAGCTTGTTCCTGCTTAGTTTCAGGCAAGCTTTAGTTCTCTTCTGGTTAAAAGATCCCAGCATCACTTTGGATTGCCTTAGCCCTGGAAGTTCTTCCCAGGTTTTCATCCATTTTCTTCTTATTTCTTCATCTAAACTTTTGCGGATGGTGTTCACGCTCATACCGCAAAAGGGTTCCGGACCTATAAAGGGGCTACTGGATCCCTTGTTTGCTAGGTGATCGGCTTCTTCGTTTCCGTCTATACCAGTGTGTCCTGGTACCCAGTATAGCGTTACTTTATTATCCCTGCCAAGCTTGTTCAGCTTCCCCACACAGTCCCATACCAGTTTGGATCTGATGGTGTATGAGCTAATGGCCTTGATGGCTGCTTGGCTATCTGACAGGATAGCAATTCGTTTTTTGCGGTACTTCCTGTCGAGGTTAAACTGTGCACATCTTTCGATTGCGTGTACCTCTGCTTGGAAGATACTTGGGGATGTTCCCATGGATTCGGAGTATCTGGTACGAGGTCCAAACACTCCTGCACCAGTGCCTTCCTTTGTCTTCGAACCATCTGTATACCACTTGATGGCATTTTGCTCTATGTGGTATGCTGAGGATTCGTCGCTCCAATCGGCTTTACTACTACACATTGCTGTGTAGTTTTTCTCGAAGTGGTATTTGCATACCATTTCGTCTTTTGGTACTTCCAGCCAGGGGATCTTGGTAGCGAGGCTGTTTCGGTCTCTGCTCCCGATTATTTTGCCTCTGCCCATTCCTTCCTTGCTGAACCTTACGATCGCCGATCTGGCGGCGCTCTCCACCACAAGGTGCAGCGGAGTCAGATCCAGCAGCAGCTCCAATGCTGCTGTCGGACACGACCCCATCGCCCCCGTGATGCAGACACACGCCAGTCTTTGAATCTTCTCAAGCTGTTTCCTCATAGAGGCCAGCTTGATTCTACTTCCCCACGCAACCGCCCCATAAGTGATTGCAGGTCTCACTATCATGGTGTACATCCATCGCAGGATAGTGGGGTTACAACCCCACGTTTTTCCTGCCAGATTTCTGCACACCATTAGGGCGCGTTTGGCTTTACCTACCACTGCCTCAGCGTGTCTATTCCATAGGAGTTTGCTATCTAGTGTGATACCCAGATACCTTATCTCCTGTTGGTATTCTACTGCCTTCCCATCTATGAGTATGGGATGTAGGCAGTTTAGTTTTCTCCTTCTAGTAAATGGTATCACCGTGGTTTTGCTCGGGTTGAGTCTTAATCCCACTGTTTGACACCATCTACTAGTTACTTTGAGGCCTCTCTGAACAATTTCACAGAGCGTTCCCTCAAATTTTCCTCTGGCCATTATGACTATGTCATCGGCGTAACCTTGACATTTGATGTCTAGGTCGTTTAGCCTAACCAGTAGTTCATCAACTACCAGGCTCCACATTAGCGGTGATAGTACACCTCCCTGTGGGCACCCTCGAGTTGTGGAGATCTTAATGGTGTCTTTTCCCACTTGTGTCTCCGCCGTTCTAGTTCTCAGCATTTCTCCCATCCACTCTGAGATAGTGCTGTCGATATTCCTTCTTTCGAGGGCCGCGCTGACAGCCTCGTGTGAGGTGTTGTCAAAAGCTCCCTCTATATCCAAGAAGGCACATATCGCTACTTCCTTTATCTCTAGTGCTGCTTCTATTTCGTTTGTCAGCTGATACAGGGCGGTTTCTGTGGATTTCCCTGCTCTGTAAGCATGCTGACTCCTGTGTAGTGGTGTACCTACCAGCACTATAGTCCTAAGGTAATTATCAATCACCTTCTCCATTGTCTTTAACATAAAAGATTTTAGACTAATGGGTCTAAATGACTTCGGTTGAGTGGTGTCTTTCTTCCCCACTTTCGGTATAAATACCACCTTAGCCCTTCTCCATAGCTCCGGTATATATCCGAGCGCTAAGCTACTTCTAAAGATATTTAGAAGATACGGCATTAGTTCTCTCTCTCCCTTTTGTAGGAAGGCAGGAACTAGTCCGTCCACTCCTGGGGCCAAGGGCAAACTATACTTCCCCAGCAAAAAATATAAAGTTCAGGAACCTGTACAACAGCCTCGGAATGGGCGAATTAACAGAAGATGACTTACGCGACAAAACTTAGGCTATGTAATTGGAAGATGGAATGAAAACACGGAGCCGAGGAAGATGGATGGATGGACGAAGATGGATTGGCAAGGGAGTAAGAGACACCTGCACACATCCGATTCTATAAAGTGGCAAAGAACAAGGTAAGAAGGAGCTGGGTGTAGCAGTCATGGTAGGCAACAAGCTTAAAGCAAACATCCTAGACTTTTAGTCAATTAACGAACGAATGTGTAAAGTGCGACTAAAAACAATATTTTTTAATTTGACTCTGATTAATGCAGACCGCGCCACATAGAAGCAAGATGAAGAAACAAAGAAGAGATATTACGAACTACTGGAAGATAAGAAGACAAATCCCCAAGAAACGACAACAAAATGATCGTTGGAGACATGAATGCGAAAATTGGGAAAGAAAGCCACTACATAGGAACAATAGGAAGACGCTTTTATCTCGCTGCAAGTAAAAACATGGTGGTCAGCTCCACATGTTCCCCACACAAGAACATCTATAAAGACACTTAGACGTCGCCGGATGGTAGGACAGTGAACCAAATATATCACGCTATTGTAGACAAGAGAGCAGCAAAGAATATAACAAATGTCAAGTCAAGATTACGTTGCACCCCTACTGTGGAGAAGATCATTTATTAACGCAAATCTATTTTAGGTGCAGAGTACGGCAAAAGAAGAGATAGGAACTCACAAAGACATCTACACCAGACTATGGGAAATTGAAAGCACCTGAGACAGCAGCGAACCAAGGGAAGAAGCTAAAAAGAACAGTTACTGAAACAGCAACAGAAATCTTATAACAAAAAGAAAAAGAAAAGAGGGAAAAATGTTTCAACAAGGAGAGCGAGAAAGCAATAGAGGACCGAAACCAAAAATATAAGAAACATATTGAAAGGAAATCTAGAGATAGAAAGAGAGAATTTAATGTGGACGGGCGTGCAGCAGACATAATGTGTAGATACAAGAAGAGAGGTTATGATAACAAGCTTATAGCTAAGATGGAGGAGAACTTCAAACAGAGTGGGGCCAGAATAGCCTATAAACACCTAAAAGACACACGAACAGGCTACACCCCACGCACGAGTCTAATAAAAAAACATGACAGATAAACGGAAAGCGACCCGAATAAAACCACGAACATCTGGAGAGAACATTTCCAGAAATTCTTAACAAAAAGAGAAGAAATGGCAAAATACAAAGGAGAAATTAACGAGCTAGAAGGGGACAGTACAGAACCCCCATCCTTCGAGGATACGAAAGATGCTATACACAAAATGAAAGGAAACAAGACACCGGGGATATATGGAATACCAGCCGAAGCATACAAACTAGGTGGATAAAACCAAATGCAAGAAATAAACTATCTCATAGTAAAAATCTGGGAAGAAGAGACGCTCCCAGAGGATCTCAAAACAGCAATAATCATCACCATCCATAAAAAAGGAATACAAACTTATGTGCGATAACTACGGCAGAATTAGGTTATCTTGCTATGTACTCTCTGCTATGTAATCTCTGCTATGTACTGTGTACAAAACACTAATGTATATCATTAACGCACGACTACAACCGAACGCAGAAAAACTGATAGGGGAATATCAAGCAGGCTTCAATAGAGGAAGATCGACGGTGGACCAGATCTTTACAGTGAAGCAAATTTTGAATAAAGCATGGGAATACGACATTGATGTGCACAACATCTTGATCGATTATAATCAGGCATACCATTCGATCGATCGCAACAACCTCTACCAAATTCTTTAGCAGCTGGAGATACCTACTAAACTGATGAAAATGATAAAGAGCAAATTGTGCTAAACTTAAGCCGTGGTGCGCGTCCGAAACCAACTCACGGACCCCTTCAAAATATCGAAAGGATTTAAATAAAGGGATGGGGTAGCACCCACACTCTTCAACCTAGCGCTGGTATTTGCTATAAGACGTTTGGGTGTAGGTAGGGAGAACATTCTAACCAACAAAACAGTGCAACTAGCGGCATATGCCGATGACATAAATATTATGAGCAGAAGGGCCGACGAAGCACAGAGGACCTATACACAACTAAAAGCAGCTGACAAAGAGAACGGGCTCAGCATCAACACAAGCAAAACAAAGTTTATGACACAAAGAAGAAAGCGCGGGCCAGAATTGCAGTTGCCAGACAACATCGAGGATGTCAACAAGCTTATAGATTTGGGTGTGGAAATCAACAAAGATGGTACCAAAGACGGAGAAGTAAGACGCCGAGAGCTAGCAGAAAATAAGGCGTACTATGCAATGGCGGAAATATTAAGATTTAATAGTGTGCACCGCAAGAACAAGCTTAGAATATACAAGACAATAATTCGGCACATTGCATTCTATTGTAGCGAAACATACGTAGGATGTCCCTAGAATCCTACGTAACGGTAACGGTCGGAAACATCAGAAGGCCAAGGTACAATAACGAGCTATACCAGATATAAGAAGAACCACCAATTTCTACATTCATCAGACTTCAAAAACTAAGACGGGCAAGACACGTGCTCAGGATGGACGACAACAGTCTGCAACTAAGAGCACTGAACGCAAAAATGCAAGGCAACCGGCCGGTAGGGAGGCCAAGAAAACAGTGGTAGGAAGAAACTCGGGAAGACGCATACCAACTACTCGGAGTAAGAGCGTGTAGAAGAACAGCAAAGGACAAGGAAGAATGGAGGACAAAAATTCAGGAGCCCAGAGCCCGATTTGAGCTGTAATGCCATATGAAGAAGATTCGAGTTTTCTGCATTTTATGGTGTTGAGAAGCTCTTTATCCTTCTGCATTCTATGAAGGATCCCAGTGTTGGTTATGCGATCTATCCACGAAACTCTAAACACACTTCGATATAACTACATCTTGAAATCTATTTTCTTGCTCATAGCATCGATTAGTGTCACGTAGTAAAACACGTATCAACGCACAATTCTCAGTTTGTTAACATTGTGAGGTCGCGACTCTTTAGTAGGGATCCCATGCTGTTGAAAACGGCTCTCGCTTTCTCGATGTGGATCCTTACTTTTTGAGAATGATCCCACTGATTGTTTAGAGTAGTACCAAGATATGAATATTTATTTACTCTATCAATTTTCTATAAGGAACCTTATTATCTATTGATTTTTACTTTGTCAATTAGGTAGTAATTAACTATGAACAAAGTCATAACTTGTTCTTGTTTCATTTTTTATTTTCTCAAAAAATGCGAAAATAACTCGGAAATTAATGGAAATTAAAAAAAATGCTTCAAATAAAACTTGTAGAAAATAAAATTTCCTATTAGAACACATGTTATCAAATAATTTCATTTTGTAAATTTGTTCACCTTGGACAAAATCAAAACCTTGTATCTGTTGAAACTATTGAAAATTAAATGTTTCAAATAAATCTTGTACTAAATTTGTGTATATATTGTGGTTCTCTGTCTCTCAAGTTGGTATTGTTTAACTTTGAAACAAGGTTTTACATGTTTCTTGTTATAACCTGTACTGAGAATGACGAAATACTGAAATAATGGCAGAAATTGTTTAAAAAAAATGCATTATTAAAACATACTGCGAAATAATTGTATAAATTTGTTTAATCAATTCTTTGTAAATTGGAAATACTTTATGTATTTATGTTTCTTTCTATATATGCTGTGCCTCTATAATTCAAAAAATTTAATTTTATCTACTCACTCACCAAAATGAACACATTCATAAATACATTATTGTATGTGAAGGGTGCCATTATTATAATCGTGCGAAAAAGTATCCAAATCGTGCGTAAAAGTCCAATGTGAATCAAATGGAGTTTCATTATTAAACGATTTCTGTTTGTTGTTACTATGGCATCAACTTGTGTCACTAAACAAAAATCATCGACGTAGTGCAAAATAAATAATCCTAACAAGTCCTAAATATAAAAAACCTAACCTAACCTTACGTATATTAGAATTGAATTATTTTTTCTTATTTTGAATCAAGAAGTCTCGGCCTCTCAATCTGGATTTATCTGGCTCTAATATAACTTAACCTAACCATAACCTAATCTAGATTAAATCTACTCATTGCGATTAAACCACTCGCCTTCGGCTCTTCGGCTTTAAACTCATGGCAACTCATGCACAAAAGCCCTTTTTCACACAGTTGTATCATAAACTACTATTATTGTATACATCCATATACTTGTCTATAAATATACAAAAATGTATTTACATACATTTAAAATAAGAAATGCAGATATTTTCAAAAAATCGGGACACTTTAAAAAATCGGCGGGACGCGGGACTGTCCTCCAAAAAGCGGGACTGTCCCGCCAAAATCGGGACGTGTGGTCACTTTAAGTATAGCGTCCCATTCTTCAATAAGAGCCGCCGTTTGCTGCTAGATGGTCTGAGGAGAATGCGGACGACCACGAACACGATTGTCGAGCACATCCCAAACATGCTCTATGTTATTTAAATCAGGACTTAACGCAGGCCACACCACTGTTTTAATTTCCAGTTCTTGTAGGAAGTCTAAAGTAGTATGTGGTAGGAAGTGTACGGTAGTATGATACCATGCAGAAGGTATGGAAATAGCTAGATTTTCAAGAGACAAAAAGTTAACAAGGAGTAAACAAATGGATAGACTGGGTTAAGAATCATAATTGGTATGTGCTAAATCGGTGCACAAATGATGATTGGAAGGGGGAGTTAACGTATATTGGCGGAGACGGTACCTCATTGATTTCGGGATGGCCAACGATGACGCCATAAGATTTATCGATGTTTTCAAAATAGGAGAAAGGCTAGAATCGGAACATCTACCACTAGAAATAACCCTGAATGACGAGAGTGACAGCTACGGAAAAAAAGGGTGTGGTTTAACAAACGGTAATGTGAAATGAGTCGGATATTATGCGATACCAAAGAGACAGGATGGAAGAAGTGGAAGATGCGGAACTTCCGAAACTCACTGCTATGATAAAGAAAGCACTATTTTTCTAAATATCGCACCCAAAGAACAATTGCGGAAATTGTTGAATAGACGAGGAGCTAATAGATATAAAGAAAAGAACTAGAGCCGAATTTAGAGCCTGGAGAAACGGAAGAACAACACTCGAAAGGCCCAAAAGAAAGAACAAAGAAATGAAAGAAGCAGAGACGGGAAAGAAACTAGAGTGGAAGGAATTCCAAATACAGAAAATCAGACAGCTGAGGAGATAGTCGGACATTGGGAATCTTCATCACTAATTAGTACAGAAAAGTCTAAAAATCACTTTTGGGAGATAATGACAGGAAATGGAAAATAGGGAGCAAAGATGGAGAGATTTTAGACCAGTGGAATAGCAAATACAAGAGATTACAGAGGAAGAGGTTGAAACGGTTATGTCGGCACTTAAAAGAAAGAAAGCTCCAGGCCCAGACTCGGTGCCAAGTGAGGCGTGGGGTCTAGCAACACCAATTGTGAAGACTGCGTGGCGAACTTAACAGCTTTTTCAAAGGCAAACAAATTACGGACAGTTGGAGGGAAAGAATTATTGTACCAGTTTTTAAGTGAGATAACAAAGAGCAACTGGGAAGCTGTTGGGGGATAACTCAATGGACACGCCATACATGATCTATGCAAAGATACCGGAAAAAAGTTACAGGAAGAGAAAGAGGAGAGGAATCTAATCCCAAAGGTACAAGCTGGCTCAACCGTACTGATACATACTGAATTATGTCATACAAAGAGAAATAGGTAAACAAAGGGGAAATTGTAAGCGGTGTTTGTTGACCTCAAAGCAGCATATGGCTCATTAGTGAGATAAAAAATGTGGGAATATATGAGGGAGAAAGGAGGGAGAAAGTAGGGAGAGCATTGAGCATCTATTTGTGAGAACATGGTGTAAAGTGAAGATAAGTGAAAGGCTATCTGAACGCTAAGCTTGGGTCAAGCGGGAGGGGTAGTAATAGGGACGAAAAAGATTTGGAGTCATTACGCTTATGCGTACAACGCGACGTTGTGTCGTTGTCCTAGCAAGTACGAAAGCGGAAATGAAAGAGGTGTTGCTACGAATGTAATAATTTTTTAAGACGCGTATTTTAAAGGTAAATGTATTGAAAACAAAGTGGATGCGGTTTCGGTAAAGAAAGGGATCACGGAAAGAGAGTTTTGAAAGGGAAGCGAGTAAGGTAGAACAAGTTAGCAGCTTTAAATACCTAGGCTATATGTTCCAACAAAATAGGCCGTGTGCCGCACATATCAAGTATATAGCAAGAAAAGCGTGGGTGGCTGCTAACAGGTTCTGGGATACATTGATACTATACCTGAGGGAGAATTTTAGGGCGAAAATGAGTGTATTGAAGGCGTGCGTACGTAGTATTATGATGTATGGCCCCATAGAAATCTGGGGTGTGAAAGACGAAAACGACATAAAGAGAGTGCAGCTACAGTTTTTAACGAGAGCCCTTTAGCTAGAAAAGTCCACCCCCTGGTACATCGTCCAGCAAAAAACAAATTCTAAAACAAGGTTGCAAACAACGCGGCTATGAGAGTGGCTAAATATGAAAAGAAAGTGAATAGTGCGGGAGTTAGTATGAAAGAGGGGGATGGAACCAAGAAGAGATCAAGACAATGATGAATGAGAGAATGTTAGTGAAAAGGATTCTGGCAGACTACTGGAGATAGAGCGGCAAGAAAGACAAAGACACATAGATGAGGGTACTAATAATAAAGACCCGAGAAAAATCAAGTTTTTGGCGGACATCTGCCAAAAACTTGGATTAGGAAACGATCTAGTCACTCGTAAAGCCCCACAGGTAACGATTGCCCGTTTTAGGTGTGGTAGTGAGGAAAGGGGTAGAAGATATTGGATATGACTTGTCGAGCATGTGGAGAAGGGGAGGAGCTGCGGGAAGGTTGGGTATCCAGTTGTAAGAAATGTGAATGGAGTGAAGAGTAGTCGGTGGCGAAAAACTGGAAGGTTAGTTTTTTTAACTGGAAGAAGGATGAGAGTGGCTCGGGTTTTGTGTACATGGAAAAAATATTGAAGTGCAAGAACCGGATTTAAGGCTTTTTTGGTTTCTTTTAATTTTCTTTAAATTTTTCGTTCTTTTTGCCATTCTTAACAGGATGTAAGAACTTGATGTATGATTTGTTTATTTTTCTGTATAAATTTGAATAATTTTATTTTCCTTTTCATTCTTTTGTTTCTTGCTTCTTTCTTTTTTTTATGAGGCATCACACTAATGTACAAACTGTCTTAGACTCTTAAAGGATTTATTATTATTATATTATTATAGTATGTGGTCTTGCGTTATCCTCCATTAACAAAAAAATTGGACCTATTCCATATGCCACAGGGACAACATGTTCTCCTAACAGTGTCAACATAGAGATTAGCATTAAGATTTCCTGGAATTACAACAAAGCCAGTTCTGCTGCCGATACTAATCTCACCCCAAACCATAACTGAACCACCTCCAAATCTTTTGACTTCCTGGACAGTAGAAGCTGCGTAGCGTTCTCCTGGGCATCCGTAAACACGTACTCAGCCATAGCAACGAGTAATATATGTTCACGAGTAAAATTCATCAATAGCAATTCTGTGGCGTCGTATCAAAGAGGGTTTTCGGATAGGTCGTCTTGTCCTCAAATTTGATTCCCCAACCTATTCCTAATTGTGTGGTCTGAAACAGTGGCCCTATACGTCGTCCTGATGGAAATTAAGATCTCTTTTGCCGTAGAGACTCTGTTGCGAAGACTCGAAATCAGAAAAAATCGGTCCTGATTTTGAGTTGTTTTTCTTTTGCGAACTTGCCTACCGCGCCTGGTATATGGACCTGTACCGCTCAATAACAGACACTTATTGTTGTCGGTGAGTAAGGGGTACAGCAACAAACAACTATATAAGACCGACTCAAATGTCAACCTCACCTGCACGTGGTGCCCGCTGCTAGAGAACCAACGAGGCTCTCGTGACCGAGTCACGGCAGTATAACCGTTATAACAGAAGGCTAAGCAAATGTAACCTTCCAAACTCGTCAAAACGCCTGGCAAGCATGGCGTTTTATTGCCAAAAACCCCCATGAAATGACAACAATTAAACAATGGCCCTTAGTGCCCGGCAGTAATACTATCCAAGCCCAAGGCAGCGGGTTTGGCAATAGCAGAACAAAGAATAACCGGGTTGGACTAGGCTGCTTTAAAACTAAGATGAACATATGCACTCTAAATATACGGACACTCTCATGAGAGGATAGACTCCTCAAATTATCGGACTCGGCGAAATTAGAAGACCCGGCGAAAATCTCTTAAATCTACGTTCAGGTAACACATTATACTACAAAGGAGAAGAAACACACAAGGAAAACGGAGTGGGATTCCTAATACACAAGAAATTAAATAATCAAGTTAAAGGTACATATAGCGTATCAACTAGAGTCGCCTGCGCCATTATCACTATAAACAAACGATATAGCTTAAAAGTCATACAAGTATATGCACCGACATCAACACATACAGATGACAAAATCGAGCAATTTTACGAAGATGTTGGAAAAGCAATAAGGGAACGAAAAACACATTACAACGTGATATTAGGAGATTTCAACGCTAAAATAGGGAAAAGGCAACATAAGGAGAACTGCGTCGGAAAATACGGTACCGGAATGCCCAACCAAAGAGGGCAAACTTTAGTTAACTTTATGGAACAAAACCTAACTATACGCTATGAACTCGTTCTTCCAGAAGAAAGAAAAAAGAAAATGAACATGGAAATCTCCAGATGGGACCACCAAAAACGAGATAGATTTCATTATCGTACAGAACAAACATATTATTGAAGATGTAACGGTGCTAAATAAAGGAAATAGCGGGAGTGACCACAGGCTGGTAAGATGTAGTGTAGTTCTAAACACAAGAAAAGAAAGAAACATACTTACAAACAAAAGTAAGGGCCATTAAGTAAGCCATATAAAAAAACCATTCGCAAATACAACAATATGCAGACACCTATAGAAACAAATTAGAACAAAAAATGAATCTACACCCACTATCAGAAAATGCGAACGTAGATGAGATCAACAACTACATCATAGAAAACATGTGCACAGCAGCAAAGAAATCTATACCCAAGGTCAAAGAGAGAACATCTAAAATCTCAACGAAAACCAAACTATTATTAGATCAGAGAAATCAGACTAAGCCCCAAATAACAGAAGAACAGCTTAAGTTATTAAATAAAAATATCAGAAAGGAAGTAAGACGGGATGTAGCTGTATTTAATGAAAACCTCATCCTAAAAACAATAGAAGAGAATAGAGGCCCGAAAGTATTTCATAAAAAGTTAGCAGAAGGGAGAAAACACATCACAAAATTAATGGACGAGAATGGAAAAATACTCGTAGAAAGACCAGATATGCTGAGATACATCGAACGATTTTCTCATGAACTATACTCATCCCAGAAACCCAAAACACCTGGCAGCCCGATCGAGAAAAGAGCCAAACTAACAAGACACTACACAGAGGAAAACCCAGAAATAAGCATCTATGAAATAAAACTAGCGCTGAAGACCATGAAAAATGGCAAAACACCAGGTATGGATAAAATAGTCACTGAACTTATTAGAGAAGGCGGAAAACCAGTACTGCTAATCCTCGAAAAACTATTTAATAAATGCTTAGATACAGGAGAAACACCGATAGCATGGAAGAACGCAGCAGAAATTATACTACACAAAAAAGGCAATAAAGAAGATCTACAAAATTATAGGCCTATCTCGTTACTATCACATATGTATAAGCTATTAACAAAGATCATAAGCAATAGAATATCAAACCGTCTAGATAACTTCCAGCCAATAGAACAAGCCGGGTTCAAAAAAGGATATTCGACTATGGATCATATACATAGAATAAGGCGACTAATGGAAAGAACATACGAATACAACCAGCCACTGTATATGGTATTCATCGACTTCGAAAAGGCACTCGACACTGTGGATGAATGGGCCTTAATCGACGCACTAAAAAGATGTAGGATTGATTATCGTTACATATCATTAATTTAAAGTCTATACGATCAAGCTTCTATAACAATTCAGGCGTTTGAAACTACAAATCCCACTATTACTAAACGGGGAATAAGACAAGGAGATACCATCTCACCTAAACTATTTACAAATGCACTGGAAGATGTTTTTAAGATGATAGAATGGAAAGGGAAAGGAATTATTATAAACGGAGAATACCCTTCAAACCTACACTTTGCGGATGACATCATACTAATGGCTAGAACCTTACCAGATCTAACTCAAATGATAAAAGACCTAAACAAACCAACAGAAAAAGTTGGATTAAAAATAAACATCACTAAAACGAAAATCATGACGAACGACAAGAACGTAACACTTAAAGTCGACATAGGAAACGAGAGCATAGAGGTGGTAGACGAATACGTATACCTTGGTCAGCTTATTTCATTCGCACAAGATGCCCAGAATAAGGAGATAGCACGTAGGATAAAACTAGGATGGGCGGCATACGGAAACCTAAAAAACGTATTTAAATATAAAAACTACCCGCAATCCCCAAACACAAAGGTTTTTAACCAGTGTGTACTACCAACACTGACATATGCATCAGAAACATGGACACTGACCGATAATGGAATGGAGAAAATAAGAGTAACCCAGCGAGCGATGGAAAGATCTATGTTGGGACTAACCAGAAGAGATCGCAAAACAAATGTATGGATACGAAATAAAACACGAGTAATCGATATAAGTCAATACATAGCAAAACTAAAATGGTCCTGGGCTGGGCATGGCATGAGAAGAGAGGATAGAAGATGGACAAAAAAAATTACAGAACTTACAGATAACGAAATCCAGGCCGACCTAGAACTAGATGGAGGGACTATATCGTAAAAGTAAGAGGAGTACAATGGACAAGAGATACCGCAGATCGCAGTCAATGGAATCAGATAGGGGAGGCGTATATCAAGCAATGGAGTACTTAAACGCTGCTTATGATGATGATGATGATTGTTGAAGTTTGTTGAAACTAGTCGAAGGCTTTCGCCATTTTCAATTCATGTTATAGCACGAACAACTTCCACTTCGTTGAGATGCCTGATTTTCACTTAACTTAAGTCAAACTGTCATTTGCAAACATTTTCGTCTGTATATTGATCTGAACAAGGCCTTCCTAGCTCTGAATCAAATTTGGGATACATTATTTCACTTTAGTTTTGGTAGTTCTTGTTAATTATTACGGATACTCCGGAATTATGCGAAAAACAATTAAATGGAACATCTTTCAGATGTTCTTAATTTTATTTACATGTAATTTGTAAAGTTAAAAATTGAAACGAGTTGAACAAAATTTCGCAGGCAAAATCGTTTTTCGCTGTTATTAGCCTTCTTTTTCTATCAAACTTTTTAGATAAGATTTTAGATAAGGTTTAATTCGGTTTTATTTGGCACTTTCAGACAATTAATTTTATAGAAATAAAAGACCCATGTTGCAGAGAAGTTTGTATATACACATAGCTATTCGAATATTTCGAGGTGGTTCCAAAAATATCCCGCTGCATTAAAAATTGTATTTACGCATCAAAACGCTGATTTAATACTGATGTGCCTGATGTGCAATAGTTAAAACTCAAGACTTCTCAAGAGTTAAATACGTTAACTTTCTTTTAAGACCAAATTTCTGAAAACAAAACATAAATTACTGAAAATTTCTCGAGAAATATTTTAAAACTTTCAATAGCATTTTCAGAAATCTCAAATAATATCTCTAAAATATATGTGTAAATATATGAAATAATCTTTCAAATTTCACATAGCTGCTTCTAGACAATTTCCCAAATTTTAAATTTTCTAACGAAACAAAAGTTTTTCTTCTCTTGCTTTGGAATACTGCATCCAATAGTGTAACCTAGAAGCTGCTGCAAAAATTTATGAAAACAGTTTTGGAAAGTATTTTTCCATCTGATTCAAACTGCATTTTACTAGCTGGATTTAGCGAATGTAATTTCGCAGCTCGACTCATTCAGGTTATAGTTAAATAGCATACAAACAAACTAATAATAACAAGAAATTGAACAAATTGAAAAATTGACACAATCCTAATTTGCAATATATAAGGTCAAATAAACTACACACATAAAATATTTAAACCCTGTCCTTCGCCTCCAATAACAACAATTTCGCGATATCTCAAATCTCCCATTTAGTATCCGAGCTCTAATCCGAGTCCTAACAAGATCCCGACTCCCCCGGCGCAATCTTCCGCATAATCTAACGAAGCCGAATATTCTGATTGATTTATATTTTAACTAACCTGACACCAGCACGACTAATCCTTGGACTCTCGCATTCCCGAAGCTCACCATTACTTGAGCTCCTCGCTCCAACGTCTCCCAAGAGTCGCCGATTAGTTGCTTCTCATGTAATATATCGAACTCGTTACCGGGATCGCAGTCCTGATAATGAATTATTACCCAAAATTCTTTAAGCGACAAATCCAGGCATTGCTCCTCCTGTGAATCGTCCATCTTCTAAAGCACAACATTATTATTAGTTAGTCTACATCTCTCTACAATCTCTAGTTAGTTACAAGACAATATTGACTAATTGAATAACAATACACCTAAAATAAGACAATGAATATATAAGATAATTAGTGTATAAGACAAACATATTGCATTAGTTTTAAACTAACAATAATAAACTACTTAAAACCTTTATAATATTTACAACAAGGATGGACAGAGGCGACTAATACTCTGGTTCTGTTATTGGAAGGAGGATCTTCAAATTAAATACAATCTGCTAAGATTTGGAAAACAATATTGCACAAATAATATTATAAAAAACAGGACAAAGTAGATAAGACAAATAAGACGGACAAAAGACACCATAAGAAGGACAATTATGTATTATATATAGCATACTCTTATCACACAAATGTTTTTCATAGATAGATCTAGACATTGTTCCTCATGGTCTGTGCCCTGCATCATAATCTATAATTTAAAGAAAAAACAATTTTTAATGTATTTAGTAGATATCAAAAGTAGTCCTGTTATCTGTCTAGTCTTATCAACCGGTACAGGACGAAACCGGATAGTTCATTAAAAAACATGTTCCCTAGTCTTACCTAGTCTATCTATCCAGTTTTTTCGTCCCTGTAATCAAATCAAAATCTAGTCGAGTCTGTCAATTCTTCTCTGTCTAGTCTTGGCAGTCTAGTCACGTCTGTCTAGTCTTGTATGTCTAGTAATCTTTGTTTAGTCTTGTATGTCTACTGTTGTCTATCTATTCTTGTATGTCTAGTCTTGTCAGTTTAGTCTTGTCTGTCTAGTCTTGTCTGTCTATTCTTGTATGTCAAATCAAATCAAACTATTTATTTCATTATTTAAACATAACCAATTGACAAAGTACAAAAACAAAATTAGTAGCATTCGATAAGTTAAATGAAATGTGTCATAAACTACTATTTGTTATGATGGTTCGAAATAATTCTGCTGTAGAATTCTTAGTTAGGCAATAAGGTTCCATTTTTATGAGGATGACATGGAGTTGCTTCTTGAAGTCCTTTAGATTAGTGATTCGTCTTAAATGCTGTGGAAGGCTGTTAAATAACTCGATATTACTGTATGGTGGGATCTTTTCTGTTATCGTTAATTTTTTTCTTGTGTGCCGGAATTCTGTAGATAAGATTATTATTTCTGGTGTTTCTAATGTGATTGACTTTATATTATTAGAAAAGGTGTTTGTTCTTAAATAAGAAAATTAGCGATTTGTATATATACCATAAACCAAGCCAACCAAGTGCCTGTCACCGTTAGAATGTTCGCAATTCTAAATGTTCCTCTACATGATTCAGAATATTGTAAGTTCTATATAATTCTGAGATCGGCTTTTTGAGTCTTAAATACGTTTTTTATTTTTGAGCCATGGCCCCAGAACATTATTCCAAATCTTTTACCAAGTTTTTTTCATTATTCCAAGTTTTTTCGACAGGTTTAAAATGTGAGTTGACCAGTCCAGGTTGTCGTCGATGTGTAATCCGAGGAGTTTAGCTCCCTGTTGTATTTTTAGAGTGCAATGTTCCAGAGTGCTGATGATCATTTTGATGTTAGGAACAATGTCATCCACCGACCTATTAACTAACATTAAACTGCCGTCGTCAGCAAATATGACCAATTCCTTGATATTGCTCAGGAGTACCTCTGGAAGATAATTGATATAGAAGGTGAACAGAAGGTCTCCAAGGATACTGCCTTGCGGTAATTCCATATTAGTTGTGATAGAGCACACTCTAGTCCTGCCTTATGTTGTGTATAATTCAACTACTTGTTGCCTATTAGATAGGTAAGAGGAGATCTATTTCGAGGCTATCCCTCGAATTCCATATTTTTGCAGCTTTAATTCTAAAATAGTATGGTTCGCAGTATCGTACGCTTTCGATAAATCTAAAAGCACCCCACATGGAAAATTGTCTCCTTCGATTTGTCATATAGCCTCTTTACAGAATTGAAAACATGCAGTATCGGTGCCCCCTTCTTTTAAGAATCTGTGTTGGTGCCTATTTATGGTATTGTACATATTTGTAAAAGTCAAAATTCTTTTTTAAATTATTTTTTCTATTATAATTGAGAAAGGAGATTGAACACCGATGGGTCAGTAATTTATGAGTTGAACTTTTCCCCTTGTTTAAATGCTGGTATGATTTTAGAAAACTTCAGTGACTTGGGAAAAATTCCTTCCTCGAAAAAATTATTAATGACTTGTACCAGCAGATCAATAATTTCGGCCTTTACTAGTTTTATTAACCACCTCGGTATCTCATCGAAGCCGCACTTCTACTGTTTCTCAGATATTTTATTAAGTTTTCAAGCGTTATTTGGGTAGTAGGATAGAGGAGTAGTGTATCATTTTTGTTGATAATATTATCATTGACCATAAAATCTTTCAAATGAGCTGTCATTTCGACTATTCCGCAAAAAAAATTGAAGGAATTGGGGTTGTGGTATTGAGATATATATGCATCGCTCAATTTAGTTTTAACGTGTGCGATTTCGGGAACTACTTCACATGATGATTTTACTATATTTCCGCTCTCCATAATCCCATATTCATAATATCTTTTTTTTTCTTGTCGTAATAACCCTTTAAATCGACGAATTATATATACTACGGTTTCTTTTCAGTGCTGGATTAGTCTGAGCAAGTATGTAGTATAACTCAATTTCCGCATTATTTCTAGAATATTATTTAAGAAGATCCCTTTCTTCTACACTGTATTTTTGACAGTCTATAATGGGAAACATATGTTGAAATGGTTCTTAAGTATTTGTGTATAGCAATCTCATTGTTTATCTACTTCAAAGTTTTGCGAGGTAAAAATTTCATCCCACAATTCGTGTATATATATATATATATATATATATATATATATATATATATATATATATATATATATATATATATATTGCATATTGTATATATATATATATTGCATATTGTATATATATATATATATTGCATATTGTATATATATATATATATATATATATATATATATATATATATATATATATATATATATATATATATATATATATATATATCGTGAGTCCCAGAAGTCTTGGAATCCACTCTTGTCACGAATTTGAAGACGTAGGTCATTTCTTAATTCCAGACTTAAATTAAACAAATTATCAAATGCCATTTCTAAGTAGCTGTCAGTGGTCTTGAGGTTATGACGCATTGTTTTTAGTGTTAAGTTCAACAATTTCATTAGTTATAAATGAAATGCCTTCTCATAAATTTAACACTGATTTATTTTAGTGTTGTGAATTATAAAATTAACAAAAAAAGAACAAACATTACAACAGAAGTTGATTGTGTTGTTCATTTTCACGAATACACAAATTAATTAAATGTTTTATGTTATTTCAACCAGTCTTACTTAATTTTCTTTACTTACTTTTGATTTATTTAATTTAAAAATAAAAGAGCAGAAAACTTTTATTGTCAAAAGTTATTTTCGTAATGGTAGATGTCTGGAAAATGGTGAATGGGAAAACAGTATCGACCCATGCTTTGGAGAATTTAGGCAACGTTTTCCTATGGCTGTATTTAATAGGAATCAGTTTAGAAGGCAGGTATTACGATCAGTTGATTGCTTTCGAAGTACTGGTAACATTAACAACAAATCAAGAAAGGGAAGGCCTCGTATTAATAATGAGAATATTATAAACAACATCAGAAATGCAGTCCAAGACCACTTCAATTTGGATACTATTTCAACAGTTGAATTTAAGTCGTACTACCACTCACTGGATTATTCGTCAAGATCTTCACATAAAACCATATAAGTTGAAAATGTACCAAGAACTTTTACCACTCGATTATAATAAAAGACTGGCCTACTGTCGGTGGTTCAAAGAAAATATGAACGATGAAGTGTTAAATTTAACACTTTTCGCTGATGAAGCCTGGTTTCATCTAAACGAATACAGTAATTCCCAAAACATGCACATGTGGAGTGTTAACAACCCACATTTTTTTAGAGAGACCCCACTGCAACCAATAAAAGTTGGTGTGTGGTTATCAATGTCAAGACGCAGAATTATTGGTCCAATATTTTTTGATGGAAATTTAAAGGCTGCCACTTATAGAGCCACTATTTTGCAACAATTTATTAACGAACTTCATGATGATGAACTCCAAAATGGCTTCTTCCAACAAGATTCTGCTAGACCGCACATTGCCCATGAATAAGGTGACCAGAGTTTTTAAACACTAAAGCAGTACATAAGCTTTTTGAGATATGGGGACTTATAAAATAGCGGCGCAGACGAAATTTTGAAAACTTTCTAGGTCAAACGTCAAACGTTCAAACGTTCAAAGGGTCAAACGTTCTAGAATTGAAAGTCACTTTTTACCTAATTATTGTCGAAAAACAATTTTGGAAAAAAATGGACATTTTTTAATGAAGCATTAGCTTTTGCGCGTGAATTATGACTTATAAATAACCCTTCCGTATTTTGTTTTTCAAATTTCTAATGGCCACTTACCATTACCTATTCCCAGATTATTTAAACGCGAAAGCAATACATTGGACGAGACGGATGGAGGGGTAATGGTTATGCATATGCTCGACAAAAAAATAATAAAGAGAATATTTTGAGTCATTTTTGTTTTTTATAATTATATTTTTCATTTGAATGATTTATTTTTTATAATATATCATTTTCTTTTAAAAGATTGCAAAACTCTTCACAAGTATACTTGAGATTCACATTCACTGAAGTCACTGCTGATAAGGTTTCTATGTTTAATCTTGATTTGTCACTGCTCCAGAAATCATTAATGATTGAAAATACTCGTTGAACTGTCGCATTAGTACCCGGCAAACAAATTGCAAATTTATTAAGTAATTCCAACTTTTTTGTAGGAAAATGCTCATCTTTAAAATATTTGTTTATTTCTGTCGCAGAAATTAAAAAATGCAAACTGAATTCTGTTTTATTTTTCTTCCATTCATCTATTTTTTCCGTGGAACAATACATGTTTACTCGCCAAACTTCATCGAAGAGTTCATTATCATCGATAACAATGTTGTGGTTTTGGAAATTTTATAAAACTATTTAATTTCTTTCTTTTCAAATTTCGCCTTGCTTCCAGGATTTGACTCTTCGATTGTATCGAGTTTCTGCGTTACCTTTAATGGAACTTTTTTATTTCTTTATGATTTGAGATTTTTTCTTTATTATTTTTATAAAATTGTAATATAGTTTGCATTTTCCAAATTTTGTTTCAATAATTCGAATGCGTAATTTTGGAGTACATTAACTACTATTGCTTAGCATTTTGTTCGCCCACAAAATTTGTGTTTTACAAAGAGATTGCGTATTATATTTGAAGCACAATCCATACTACGGAAGCTATGATTATGGCATATTGTATGAAATGCAAATGTTCCCTCAGATATTGCTATTTTTTTCACCATCCGTCACTTTTTCATACGAACTAACGAACTGATTGTTCAATCACGTTCTTGTGATCTAACTCCTCTGGACCTTTTTTCTTTTTCCATATTTAAAAAATTCAGTATTCAGCAGTCCAGTGCATACAGTAGAAGATCTGCGAGACAATGTAATAAGAAAATGTGAAGAGATAGACAACACAGTATTACAACATGTGTTCGATAACGTAAAACGGCGAGAGAATTTGTGTATTCGTGAAAATTCGTGTAAAATCTGTTGTAATGTTTGTTCTTCCTTGTTAATTTTATAATTCACAACTCTACAAAATAAATCAGTGTTAAATTTTTGAGAAGGCGTTTTATTTATAACTAATGAAATTGTTGATCTTAACACTAAAAACAACATAATGCGACATAACCTCAAGACCATTGATAGCTACTTAAAAATGAAATTTCATAATTTGTTTAATTTTATGTGTCTGAATTAAGAAATGACATACTTCTTCAAATTCATGGCAAGAGTGGATTCCAAGACTCTTGTGTTGCGTAAGTCGAATTAACATAGTTCACGAAAAATAAATTGGAGTTATAGAAAATTCGAGTTAGAGAAATACATAACTACAAAATGAGTAAAATTTACTTTACAATTTCTTCGAAGTAAATATGTACATATGTATATATTTATAAACAAAAAAGAAATATACAATATTAATGTAATGTTATATAATTATAATTATTTAAAAATAATTATAATTAATATATTATTTTTTGAAAAAGTCAGTAATTTTGAATTGCTTTCCATTAAAAGATTCTCTATCTACAAGTTCTTCAAAGTAGATAATGCGCAGTACACTTCGTCTGGAAGATTGTCTTTATAACACAGATATTCGCTACACATAATATATATTTCGCTACTACTTATTATCCACGTCATGCTGATTATATTTGTCATACGCGGACTATTTGTCATACGCGGACAATTCTGACAAAAGAGTATCTATCATCTTCTTTATTCCAGACGGTTTTCGGGATTGAATTTCTTGTCTAAACTAGAAAGCCATTCTTCATAAATTGCGCTTGTCATCTAAGCTTTTTTGTTGCTTCTGTATATCACTGGTAAAAAAACGTTCTTTAAGCATCTTTAAAGAATCGCGGCTCTTTAGATTTTGAACCGTTTCAGTTTTTCAGTACCAGGCATATTGGCTCGCACCATGGCGGTGATTTTTTCTTTGTTTTCTTTTCCACTGAAGCATTTTTCGCGAATGTTTTTTAGACAAACATTTAAAAAAAGCCCGTCTCGTCCGCGTTAAAAATGTCTTTTTATGATAAGATGCTAAAAGTTCCGGCAAGATATTGTTGCATCACTCTTACTAGCGATGAAATCATTGTATCCCAGACTATCAGCAAAATAAAGGGCCTTTTCTGTAATAAGTGGTCTAGGCATTGGCACATTTCTATCACGCGCAATTTTAAACCATTCCAAAGAAGCTTTGTCAATGTCTTCGTAGGTACACTTTTTGAAACGTTTGCACCATTAGTTGCACCATTTCCGGCTTTTTTCAGAATTTCTTCGCGATTTCTTATAATTTAAGAAAGTTATAATTTAAGAAAGACTTTGGGATTCCACCAAGTAGAATCCCAAAGTCTTCAGCAATCACTTTTCTCTTTTTAATTCCTTTGCCAACTTCACTTAACAACCTCACTTTGTGAGATAACGACATCGTATTGAGTTTTCTTCTTGACTACTCATATTTGAAATTGTAACGGCAGAGATAAGAAGAAAGAATGATTTTAAACTCTAAAATTTCATTAATGTGATACCTGTATCTATAATATGCACCTTTACTATAACAAATAGGATGCGGTTTGTGATGAGCCAATATCCCCACCATAAATTTTGGAAAGTACGCATCCATTAGAAAATTGGAGTTATAGAGATTATTTTCCATGTAAAATTTTATCATTGTACACATTTTTACTATGAGTTATGGAAAAATTCAAGTTAAGGAAAATTCGAGTTATGGAAGTTAATTTATTTGTAAAATGCTATCTAAACGTATAAATTTTTAAAAAAGTTATAGAAAAATTGGAGTTGAAAAAACTGCCTAGTCTTGTCTGCCTAGTCTTATCTGTGTAGTCTTGTCTGTCTAGTATTGCCTGTCTAGTATTGCCTGTCTAGTCTTGTCTGTCTAGTCTTCTCTGTCTAGTCTTGTCGCTATTAGGGAGCTAAACTCAAGAGGAAACCTAATCATCGATGGAGACATGAACGCAGAATCTCCCACTTGGGGTAGTACAACGGAAGATAGGCGACGTATGCAATTAGAAAACGTCTTTACCGAGAACCATCTACTCATTAAACAGCGGGTCTGAACCAAGGTTCTTTGGACACAATGACTCGAGCTTAATTGACGTCACCCTTGCCAGTAGTAGATTAATTAGTTTAATTACTGACTGGCAACTACCCGAATAAGATAGCCTATCTGATAACAGGTATATTAGCTGGACCCGACACCGGAATGCCTGAACATCTTAGGAGCTTTTGCACTAAATACGCATGTAAACGCATGTAAAGCATGTAAACACCATTACACCGAAAATAGAAGACAGCCGTTCGGCAGTCGATATCTCCAGCATTGCAGAGGCAGTAATTCATGCGCTAGTTTTAGCAGCTCAAAACTCTATCCCTGGCCGAAAATCTTTCCACAACTCTGTTCCCTGGTAGACAACAGAATTGACAAAGCTCAGGAAAGAGAATAACCGACGCAGGCAAAAATTTCTGGAGAGTTCAGAAAGCAGTAGAAAAAGAAGTAGAGAACCAAGCAAAACGAGTACAAAAAAGAAATGATGAACACTAAAAAACTAAAGCATGAATAAGGCAATGAAAAAAAAACTAAGGCATGAATTTTGTATACGCTCCTCACGCAGCGAGTCATGGGGCCCAGTATATAGGGTGATAAGAGGGAAAACACTAACTCTAGATACCTAAACAGCCTAAATGAAAAGAATATCGCAGGGAATTTGATGGAAACAACACTAGAATTACTGAATACTTTCTTCTCAGAAGACTACGACGCAGACACAGACAAGAAGTTTTATCCAAAAAGGAGCACCGGACGACAGAAGATTCACATTATGCAAGATAGAACGAGTTATTACCGTAATGAATCCAAGGAAGGCACCCGGAGTAGGCGGCATTACTTCGGATATAATACTTGCTGTTTTCCATATTATACCTCAAACTTTCCTGAGCCTCTACAATAAGTGTCTTGACGGGGGAGTTTTTCCGAGCTGCTGGAAAGAACAACTTGTCAAAATGATTCCTAAGCCAAATAAACCAGAAAATACCGCTAAAGACTTTAGGCCAATTAGTATACTCCCCGTAGCCGGTAAAATATTGGACTCGTTACTAAACTGCAGAATAGAATACCATATCCAAACAAACGATCCCCTTAGCTTAAACCAATTTGGTTTCCGTAAGGATGTTGGAACAGTGGACGCCATAAACAAAGTAATTAATTTCGTGAAGGAAAGCAAGTGCAGTATGAAATACTGTACCATTATCGCACTAAACATTTCTGGAGCATTTGATAACGCCTGGTGGCCATTGATAATACACAGACTAATTATCAACAAATGCCCTAACAACCTGATTAAGATATCACACGACTATTTTGGTGGCGGACATTTTAACAGACGCAGGGTCATAATACACGAGCCAGGAATTACAGTCCAGGTGTCTTTAAACATAGGTTGCCCACAGATTAAGGACATACTGGAATTAAACACTGATATATTCTGATATTACATCCTATACAATAATATTTTCGAAATTGACCTCTCCGAGGGCACTAACATAGTGGCATATGCCGATACTACTATGTTACTCGTATCCAGTGACAAAATATAGGGACTGAGGTACAGGACGAATCAGGCCTTGGAGGTACTGCAATCATGGGCAACTGAATCTAAACTTAATTTAAATGCTTCGAAAACAGAAGCAGTATTCTTCGGCAGATCCCCGACACAAAGACGACCAGTATTTAGCCTTGGATGAGGCAAAATAAAATGCCAGGATCACATCAGATATTTAGGGATCATTATCGACAAGTGTCTCAACTTCAAACCACATATTAAATAAGCCTGTATTACCTCCAAGCAATACTGCTCAAGACTGCGGCTGGTATTGAGGAAGAAATGGAAGTTGGGGAAAGCCAACATAGCACTAATTTATATTGGAGCAATTGAACCAGGCCTCCTATATGGCGTCTCTATCTGGCACAGAGCCTGCGGGGTCCGGGAAAAAATCAAACTACTCGGGGTAAAGCGTATATGCACCTTAAAAGCAGCTAGAGCTTACCGCACGGTATCGACAGAGGCAGCTTGCGTTATCTCAGGGCTTCTTCCAGTCGACCTAAGACTGGACTAAGAACTAAGATCTAAGAACTAATACTCAGTATGGTTTTGCTTTTGCAGAGAAGAAATGTATCATCCGCATAAGCAACAATCTCGCAATCTTCAGGCAGATCTAATACTCAGACTAAGAAGTCACGTTATATGGATCAAGGCAGTCAATAGACGAGGCCACACTAAAAGATCTTGGCATTGACGTGTCTCCTAATCTAATGTTACAGAGAATCTGTATGTTCTACATTAAACATCTGGTATAATTTATACCAGTAAATTACTATTTAACGTATAACGTAAACACTTCAAGCGTTTCAATCTATACCGATGGTTCAAAATCCGAAGTTAGCGCAGGAGCAGCATTTTTGGTATATGTTGAAGATGTCGAGGTGCATTATGAGATTATGAAACTAGAAAAGTCCATTTTCCAGGCGGAATTCCTTGCCATAAACAGGGCACTAAGATATATTAGATCGGAACATAAATCAATCCCTGAATGTTCAATCCTCTCGGACAGCAGAGCCGCTCTCGGTGCCTTAAAATATATGACAAAACCAACCGAGCTTCTTTTGGAGACATGAAAGCTGGCACATGAAAACCGATAATCTACTGCTGCACTGGCTTAAGGCTCACGTAGGTCATAGAGGAAACGAAAGAGCGGATTATCTTTCAAGGTAGGCTTCAGGAACAGAAAATACCAGCGACGAAATAAACCAATTGCCAATCACGTACAATAAAGTACCTGGTTAGGCAATAAAAATGGGACTATCCGTCAAGTTCCACAGAGAGTGGCAAGAGCGATGGTATAAGGCCACAACTGGACTTTGAACAAGAAAAATTATTCCTGTAATTAAGAAGTGGAAGAACATTGATATAATCCCTACACATCATATGGTTCAACTCATAACTGGCCATGGTAATTTTAACGCTTATCTAAATAGATTCGGGAAGAGGCTGCCTCCGCTCTGCACATCCGGAGAGGAAGATACAGCCGCTCATGTACTCTTTAGATGCCCGCTTACAGAGAACTGGCGACAACAAACCGAAATTAGCATGACTATTGCAGGATGTCCCTGGCTAAGGAGCGAGGAGGACCTCAACATAATTGATAAAAATAGTGATTGGTGGCGGATATTTAATGCAAACTGCGCAAAATTGAAAAGAGTAGATCATGACATTTAGAGTTTAAAACTAAATTACTTTTAAATTGTAACCTATTATTGTAATCGATAACCAGCATAGTGTCCATCTGGACGGAGTGCTGGCCACATAAGTTTTAATTATGAATAAACAAATAAGACATTGAATTAAAAAATTCACTACGTTTTTACACACTTATAATATCTAAAAATGTTATATAACTTATTATTTACAGTTATATAAAGTTCTACACATATCACGACTCGAATTTCGACGTTTAACGGTCATTTTCAAGTATGTAGACTTGAAAATAACCGTCAATCGTCGAAATTCGAGTCGTAATATGTGTAAAAATGTATATAACTGTTAATAATACGTAATATAACATTTTTATGTTTATATTATAACTATTAGTATTATATTATAACTATTCATAAGCAAATAGTTTATGAATAGTTAATAAGATGTCTTGCCTTGTCTCTCTTGTCTATCTAGTCATGTGTTTCTACAAGACAAGATATATTTTATCTTGTATGTCAACTTTTGGCTGACTTGTCTGTCCATTCCTGTTTGCCGTGTGCCGAAGACAGAACTATTTGAGGAGAAGCTGTGGATAATTTCACAAACATGGGATAAATACAATTATAGAGAGAAAATGTTTATTATATACTTTATACAAAGGGCTATCGACCACGAGGTCCTTCTGCCCTACATTATATTAGTTTAAATCAAATTGATAATAGGCAAAATTACTTAAACTATTTAATTTTCTGTTCTAAACGGAATTGCAGATTGAGCTGGAGAATTAAAAAAGAGGAAAGTTATAAATAAGAAAATTGATAAACATACTTATACTATATAGTTTAAAAAAGCGAATCGGTTAGTTTTCATTATTATCAAATCCAAGACAACTATTTGCTTATGAATAGCTAGTAATATACAAATATACGTTTGCTGGATATATGAAAACAAATAAAACTTTTCTTGCTAGATATAAACATATAAAGGTTAAAAAGATTATTTGTGAAATAATTTTGTAAAGTAATTTGTTATATGAAAGTTACATTGTGCTAGAGATTTAGCTGCTGTTTAGTGGGGTTATCTTTTTCAGGAAATCCAATAAGTGACTAAAATAGACCTCAGGTAAAGCAATAAAGTCCCTTTTGCTCAGTACACCCTTAAAATTTTTACTACCCTCAATACTGAGTTCAGAAAATGTTTGCTCCGTTTGGCAGAAACTAAAAATATTTTACTTTGAAATGACCATTTTAAACATGTTTAGATGAATTAAATAGTTTAAAAACGAAGGCTCAGATTAGATAATATTTATCTACTGGAATTAGGCAATGATCATTGAGTGGATAATTAAAAAAAACTTACTTTGTTTATTCTTTGGATTTAGTTTGTCAAGCTAAAATAAATATTAATAAAGTACGTTTGTTCGAAATGCCATTGATGTTCTTTGAACAAGGATTAAAGCTAAACTGCGATAAATTTGTCCCAGAAATGTGATCTTTCACTTTTTTCTCAAGTTAAAAAAAAAACCTGTAAAAACTCACATATTAAGTTAAAAATCACATTGATACACTCAAAGAATATGTATAACTACTGCTTATCGTTAGTCTAATACCATTTAAAATTAGTAAATATATTAAAAAAGTTAGGTTCAGTAAAAATAAAAGAATAATAACTACACGAATTATTCTCCCAAAATCACCAACTTTGATTATCTGATAGCACTAATAGACAACAAGTAGATTCAGATAATTATCAAAAATATACCTAGATATTCTCAACCCTTAATTGTGACCCTCAGAATTATTGCGCCCTTTAAGAAAAATTTCCTGACTCCGCTAACTGTTTTTCTGTCCCTTTGCGGATTCAACCCTTCGAAACAAAATTGAATTTGAAAAGAATATTTATTATCCTTATGTGAGAAACTTTCTAATGTGTCTCTCTGCACGGTTTCTACTTGCCAAGACAAAGATATCACTGGAGAATCTAGTTCTGTTTGTCTTGTTTAGAAAAATAAATCTTGTTTACATTGAATTGAAAAATTCACTTTGTTTTTTTTCAATTCAATGTAAGTATGGATTACCACGTAGTAACTGTCGCAACCATCCTATTCATAAAATCTTGTTTAATTAATCTCTACCTAGACAATTTGTAAAATCATATTTATATAGATTAATTAATGAATAAATCTAGGCATTCTAGACAGACAAGAATACACGGACAAGACTAGACGTACAAGATAAAACAAGACAAGACAAGACTAGGCAAGACAAGATCAGACAGGACCAGACAAAACCGGACAAGACCAGAACAGATAAGACCACACCATACCAGAGAAGAACAGACCTAACTAGACAAGACCAGACAAGATCGGATAATACAAGTCTAGGCCATACAACATCAGACAAGAACAGATAAGACTAGACAAGACTGGACAAGACTAAATAAGACTAGAATAGACTAGACAAGAGTAGACAAAAATAGAGAAGACTAGACAAGTATGGACAAGACTAGACAAAACTAGAGAAGACTAGACATGATTGGACATGAGTACATTAGACAATTGGATGCGTACATTGGACATTAGTACATTGGAGAAGAGAAGACTAGCCTATACTAGACAAAATAGGACAGGACTAAACTAGACAAGATTGCGCAACCCGAGTCAAGATCGGGCAAGACCAGACAAACCAGATAAGACCCGGCAAGACCAAATAAAACAGACAAAACCAAACAAAATTAGACATGACAAAACAAGAGTAGCTAAGTCAGACACCACGACAGACAACACGAGACAAGACTAGCCAACTCTAGACAAGACTAAATAACAATAGCAAGACTTAACCACGCTAAAAAAGACAAGAAGTCCGCTTGACACCATTCGACAAGATTGGACAAGACTAGACTAGACAAGATTGGACAATTTCTGACAACACCTGATCAGACCAGATAAGATCCGACTAGACCAAACACTAGACCGACAAGACCAGACAAGACTGGATGAGACCACTCGACAAGACTAGCCAACACTAAACAATGGAGAAGAGAAGACATTCTTATCGCCTTTATCCGTCAAAATTCTTTATAAAATAATTTGTTTACAAAATTTAGTTTTGTTATTTAGTATTATCTGGTCTAGTCAGTCCTAATATAAGTATTTAGTCTACAGATTAGTCTAGTATTATACAGAAACGATTTATTTAGTTTAATACGTTAACATTACCAATTAACAGTTTTTATCTATCTAGTATTTGTTATTTCTTTTCTTTCAATGCTTGTCATATGTTAGTTTTCTGTCGCAATATTTATATGGGACTTTTTAAATCGGCGAGTTTTGTCAGTGAGGTTTCGTTAGTTTAAATATATCCTCAACTTGTCGTCTAGATATTATGTATGTTAAAATATTACAAATGTTGAATAATAATGAAGAGAACTTACGGATAAATATGTTAGTTTAAAAATATTCACAGCCCTTGTATAGGAATAAAGAAAGAAGAACCTTCTTGTTTAGCACCCAAACACAAACTACTAGTGTTTTGTGCACATTTTCGCCTCTTGTAAGAATGGAAAATATAACATTTGTCCAATTAGAAATGATCCCTTAACTGTACAACATACCCTCTACGTACCCCACTCTCCATCGCAGTCCCTCCCAAAGGCCTAAATTCGGTCGAAGGGTGACAGAAACTACCCCAAACGAAACCAGTTTTAACCCCCCCATGGAAAAACCTATTGTGTTCTCGGAATCTGAAAATCTTGCTACCTGGCAAAAATAAAAATAGATTTTTCCTTTTTTCGAAATGTTCCAGAGTTTTTGGTTTTCATTTCGAAATCGATTTTTGTAAACAAAATGTAAATAAATAGCAGCTCAAGGCCGCACGTGTTTCGCACTTGCTTTTAATCAGATAAATTGTCATATTTATATGCAGTATGGACAATATTCCAGTCCGTTTACAGATTGCTCACTATCCACACTACCATAAATCTCATTGTTTCAAAACTTAACAAATTGTGAATTAATCGCGCAAAATATATCTACGCTATAAATGATTTAGTGCAGTTCAAATATCGAGTTATCGAAATTCAAATTGTTTTTCCCTAAAATATCTAAGTTATCAATATATTTACGTCGCGTAAAACTTTCTGTTATAGTTTTTATTTTAGTGTTTTCCATAGAACTTATCTACATATAAAATCAGGTAAATTTACAAGAAAGTACTACAATTAAAATAAGGTTCTTATTAAATTGTTTTTGTTTAATATATAAATCTAGAATTGTTTATCGATACGTTTTTGCAACCTCGATTTGCATTTCTTTTTGTTGCCGACTGATAAGTTTATCCAGTATTCTAATCGCTTAGCGCTAAACTCGATAATTAAACTCATTGATATTCATAAGCGATTGTAAACTGCGTTTTACAATTTATGCACCGCTTGGAAATTCCGGACAAATGCTCGATTTGCCTGCTACAGCCGAATAGATTTATGCATAGACTTTACGACATCCCTAGAACAATTGTTACCAAATATGTTAAATTTCAAGCAAACAATAGGTATCGAAGATTTCTAGGAATATAATTAGATATTTTTATGACACAGATTAAGCGCAAAAAGGTTGAAAACTCAAGACACCACAGATAGAATGGAAATCACCATGCTGGGTAAGAACGTAAAACATATATTATTCCAAACGAACAGCGTAGTAGATATTTTTAGACGCACAGGCTAGAGAGATAGAACTAGAGAGAAAACAACAGAGAGAATAAAACCAAATAGATAAGACCAAACAGACAGGACCAGAAATACAAGACCGGACAGACAAGACCAAACAGACAAGACCATACAGACAAGACCAGACCGACAAGACCAGACAGACAAGACCAGACAGACAAGACCAGACAGACAAGACCAGACAGACAAGACCAGACAAACAAGACCGGACAGACAGGACCAGAAAGACAAGACCAGACCAGACAGACAAGACAAGACCGACAAGACCAGACAGACAAGACCAGACAGACAAGACCAGACAGACAAGACCAGACAGACAAGACCAGACAGACAAGACAGACAAGACAGACAAGACAGACAAGACAGACAAGACAGACAAGACAGACAAGACAGAGAAGACAGAGAAGACAGAGAAGACAGAGAAGACAGAGAAGACAGAGAAGACAGAGAAGACAGAGAAGACAGAGAAGACAGAGAAGACAGAGAAGACAGAGAAGACAGAGAAGACAGAGAAGACAGAGAAGACAGAGAAGACAGAGAAGACAGAGAAGACAGAGAAGACAGAGAAGACAGAGAAGACAGAGAAGACAGAGAAGACAGAGAAGACAGAGAAGACAGAGAAGACAGAGAAGACAGAGAAGACAGAGAAGACAGAGAAGACAGAGAAGACAGAGAAGACAGAGAAGACAGAGAAGACAGAGAAGACAGAGAAGACAGAGAAGACAGAGAAGACAGAGAAGACAGAGAAGACAGAGAAGACAGAGAAGACAGAGAAGACAGAGAAGACAGAGAAGACAGAGAAGACAGAGAAGACAGAGAAGACAGAGAAGACAGAGAAGACAGAGAAGACAGAGAAGACAGAGAAGACAGAGAAGACAGAGAAGACAGACAAGACAGACAAGACAGACAAGACAGACAAGACAGACAAGACAGACAAGACAGACAAGACAGACAAGACAGACAAGACAGACAAGACAGACAAGACAGACAAGACAGACAAGACAGACAAGACAGACAAGACAGACAAGACAGACAAGACAGACAAGACAGACAAGACAGACAAGACAGACAAGACAGACAAGACAGACAAGACAGACAAGACAGACAAGACAGACAAGACAGACAAGACAGACAAGACAGACAAGACAGACAAGACAGACAAGACAGACAAGACAGACAAGACAGACAAGACAGACAAGACAGACAAGACAGACAAGACAGACAAGACAGACAAGACAGACAAGACAGACAAGACAGACAAGACAGACAAGACAGACAAGACAGACAAGACAGACAAGACAGACAAGACAGACAAGACAGACAAGACAGACAAGACAGACAAGACAGACAAGACAGACAAGACAGACAAGACAGACAAGACAGACAAGACAGACAAGACAGACAAGACAGACAAGACAGACAAGACAGACAAGACAGACAAGACAGACAAGACAGACAAGACAGACAAGACGGACAAGACGGACAAGACAGACAAGACAGACAAGACAGACAAGACAGACAAGACAGACAAGACAGACAAGACAGACAAGACAGACAAGACAGACAAGACAGACAAGACAGACAAGACAGACAAGACAGACAAGACAGACAAGACAGACAAGACAGACAAGACAGACAAGACAGACAAGACAGACAAGACAGACAAGACAGACAAGACAGACAAGACAGACAAGACAGACAAGACAGACAAGACAGACAAGACAGACAAGACAGACAAGACAGACAAGACAGACAAGACAGACAAGACAGACAAGACAGACAAGACAGACAAGACAGACAAGACAGACAAGACAGACAAGACAGACAAGACAGACAAGACAGACAAGACAGACAAGACAGACAAGACAGACAAGACAGACAAGACAGACAAGACAGACAAGACAGACAAGACAGACAAGACAGACAAGACAGACAAGACAGACAAGACAGACAAGACAGACAAGACAGACAAGACAGACAAGACAGACAAGACAGACAAGACAGACAAGACAGACAAGACAGACAAGACAGACAAGACAGACAAGACAGACAAGACAGACAAGACAGACAAGACAGACAAGACAGACAAGACAGACAAGACAGACAAGACAGACAAGACAGACAAGACAGACAAGACAGACAAGACAGACAAGACAGACAAGACAGACAAGACAGACAAGACAGACAAGACAGACAAGACAGACAAGACAGACAAGACAGACAAGACAGACAAGACAGACAAGACAGACAAGACAGACAAGACAGACAAGACAGACAAGACAGACAAGACAGACAAGACAGACAAGACAGACAAGACAGACAAGACAGACAAGACAGACAAGACAGACAAGACAGACAAGACAGACAAGACAGACAAGACAGACAAGACAGACAAGACAGACAAGACAGACAAGACAGACAAGACAGACAAGACAGACAAGACAGACAAGACAGACAAGACAGACAAGACAGACAAGACAGACAAGACAGACAAGACAGACAAGACAGACAAGACAGACAAGACAGACAAGACAGACAAGACAGACAAGACAGACAAGACAGACAAGACAGACAAGACAGACAAGACAGACAAGACAGACAAGACAGACAAGACAGACAAGACAGACAAGACAGACAAGACAGACAAGACAGACAAGACAGACAAGACAGACAAGACAGACAAGACAGACAAGACAGACAAGACAGACAAGACAGACAAGACAGACAAGACAGACAAGACAGACAAGACAGACAAGACAGACAAGACAGACAAGACAGACAAGACAGACAAGACAGACAAGACAGACAAGACAGACAAGACAGACAAGACAGACAAGACAGACAAGACAGACAAGACAGACAAGACAGACAAGACAGACAAGACAGACAAGACAGACAAGACAGACAAGACAGACAAGACAGACAAGACAGACAAGACAGACAAGACAGACAAGACAGACAAGACAGACAAGACAGACAAGACAGACAAGACAGACAAGACAGACAAGACAGACAAGACAGACAAGACAGACAAGACAGACAAGACAGACAAGACAGACAAGACAGACAAGACAGACAAGACAGACAAGACAGACAAGACAGACAAGACAGACAAGACAGACAAGACAGACAAGACAGACAAGACAGACAAGACAGACAAGACAGACAAGACAGACAAGACAGACAAGACAGACAAGACAGACAAGACAGACAAGACAGACAAGACAGACAAGACAGACAAGACAGACAAGACAGACAAGACAGACAAGACAGACAAGACAGACAAGACAGACAAGACAGACAAGACAGACAAGACAGACAAGACAGACAAGACAGACAAGACAGACAAGACAGACAAGACAGACAAGACAGACAAGACAGACAAGACAGACAAGACAGACAAGACAGACAAGACAGACAAGACAGACAAGACAGACAAGACAGACAAGACAGACAAGACAGACAAGACAGACAAGACAGACAAGACAGACAAGACAGACAAGACAGACAAGACAGACAAGACAGACAAGACAGACAAGACAGACAAGACAGACAAGACAGACAAGACAGACAAGACAGACAAGACAGACAAGACAGACAAGACAGACAAGACAGACAAGACAGACAAGACAGACAAGACAGACAAGACAGACAAGACAGACAAGACAGACAAGACAGACAAGACAGACAAGACAGACAAGACAGACAAGACAGACAAGACAGACAAGACAGACAAGACAGACAAGACAGACAAGACAGACAAGACAGACAAGACAGACAAGACAGACAAGACAGACAAGACAGACAAGACAGACAAGACAGACAAGACAGACAAGACAGACAAGACAGACAAGACAGACAAGACAGACAAGACAGACAAGACAGACAAGACAGACAAGACAGACAAGACAGACAAGACAGACAAGACAGACAAGACAGACAAGACAGACAAGACAGACAAGACAGACAAGACAGACAAGACAGACAAGACAGACAAGACAGACAAGACAGACAAGACAGACAAGACAGACAAGACAGACAAGACAGACAAGACAGACAAGACAGACAAGACAGACAAGACAGACAAGACAGACAAGACAGACAAGACAGACAAGACAGACAAGACAGACAAGACAGACAAGACAGACAAGACAGACAAGACAGACAAGACAGACAAGACAGACAAGACAGACAAGACAGACAAGACAGACAAGACAGACAAGACAGACAAGACAGACAAGACAGACAAGACAGACAAGACAGACAAGACAGACAAGACAGACAAGACAGACAAGACAGACAAGACAGACAAGACAGACAAGACAGACAAGACAGACAAGACAGACAAGACAGACAAGACAGACAAGACAGACAAGACAGACAAGACAGACAAGACAGACAAGACAGACAAGACAGACAAGACAGACAAGACAGACAAGACAGACAAGACAGACAAGACAGACAAGACAGACAAGACAGACAAGACAGACAAGACAGACAAGACAGACAAGACAGACAAGACAGACAAGACAGACAAGACAGACAAGACAGACAAGACAGACAAGACAGACAAGACAGACAAGACAGACAAGACAGACAAGACAGACAAGACAGACAAGACAGACAAGACAGACAAGACAGACAAGACAGACAAGACAGACAAGACAGACAAGACAGACAAGACAGACAAGACAGACAAGACAGACAAGACAGACAAGACAGACAAGACAGACAAGACAGACAAGACAGACAAGACAGACAAGACAGACAAGACAGACAAGACAGACAAGACAGACAAGACAGACAAGACAGACAAGACAGACAAGACAGACAAGACAGACAAGACAGACAAGACAGACAAGACAGACAAGACAGACAAGACAGACAAGACAGACAAGACAGACAAGACAGACAAGACAGACAAGACAGACAAGACAGACAAGACAGACAAGACAGACAAGACAGACAAGACAGACAAGACAGACAAGACAGACAAGACAGACAAGACAGACAAGACAGACAAGACAGACAAGACAGACAAGACAGACAAGACAGACAAGACAGACAAGACAGACAAGACAGACAAGACAGACAAGACAGACAAGACAGACAAGACAGACAAGACAGACAAGACAGACAAGACAGACAAGACAGACAAGACAGACAAGACAGACAAGACAGACAAGACAGACAAGACAGACAAGACAGACAAGACAGACAAGACAGACAAGACAGACAAGACAGACAAGACAGACAAGACAGACAAGACAGACAAGACAGACAAGACAGACAAGACAGACAAGACAGACAAGACAGACAAGACAGACAAGACAGACAAGACAGACAAGACAGACAAGACAGACAAGACAGACAAGACAGACAAGACAGACAAGACAGACAAGACAGACAAGACAGACAAGACAGACAAGACAGACAAGACAGACAAGACAGACAAGACAGACAAGACAGACAAGACAGACAAGACAGACAAGACAGACAAGACAGACAAGACAGACAAGACAGACAAGACAGACAAGACAGACAAGACAGACAAGACAGACAAGACAGACAAGACAGACAAGACAGACAAGACAGACAAGACAGACAAGACAGACAAGACAGACAAGACAGACAAGACAGACAAGACAGACAAGACAGACAAGACAGACAAGACAGACAAGACAGACAAGACAGACAAGACAGACAAGACAGACAAGACAGACAAGACAGACAAGACAGACAAGACAGACAAGACAGACAAGACAGACAAGACAGACAAGACAGACAAGACAGACAAGACAGACAAGACAGACAAGACAGACAAGACAGACAAGACAGACAAGACAGACAAGACAGACAAGACAGACAAGACAGACAAGACAGACAAGACAGACAAGACAGACAAGACAGACAAGACAGACAAGACAGACAAGACAGACAAGACAGACAAGACAGACAAGACAGACAAGACAGACAAGACAGACAAGACAGACAAGACAGACAAGACAGACAAGACAGACAAGACAGACAAGACAGACAAGACAGACAAGACAGACAAGACAGACAAGACAGACAAGACAGACAAGACAGACAAGACAGACAAGACAGACAAGACAGACAAGACAGACAAGACAGACAAGACAGACAAGACAGACAAGACAGACAAGACAGACAAGACAGACAAGACAGACAAGACAGACAAGACAGACAAGACAGACAAGACAGACAAGACAGACAAGACAGACAAGACAGACAAGACAGACAAGACAGACAAGACAGACAAGACAGACAAGACAGACAAGACAGACAAGACAGACAAGACAGACAAGACAGACAAGACAGACAAGACAGACAAGACAGACAAGACAGACAAGACGGACAAGACAGACAAGACAGACAAGACAGACAAGACAGACAAGACAGACAAGACAGACAAGACAGACAAGACAGACAAGACAGACAAGACAGACAAGACAGACAAGACAGACAAGACAGACAAGACAGACAAGACAGACAAGACAGACAAGACAGACAAGACAGACAAGACAGACAAGACAGACAAGACAGACAAGACAGACAAGACAGACAAGACAGACAAGACAGACAAGACAGACAAGACAGACAAGACAGACAAGACAGACAAGACAGACAAGACAGACAAGACAGACAAGACAGACAAGACAGACAAGACAGACAAGACAGACAAGACAGACAAGACAGACAAGACAGACAAGACAGACAAGACAGACAAGACAGACAAGACAGACAAGACAGACAAGACAGACAAGACAGACAAGACAGACAAGACAGACAAGACAGACAAGACAGACAAGACAGACAAGACAGACAAGACAGACAAGACAGACAAGACAGACAAGACAGACAAGACAGACAAGACAGACAAGACAGACAAGACAGACAAGACAGACAAGACAGACAAGACAGACAAGACAGACAAGACAGACAAGACAGACAAGACAGACAAGACAGACAAGACAGACAAGACAGACAAGACAGACAAGACAGACAAGACAGACAAGACAGACAAGACAGACAAGACAGACAAGACAGACAAGACAGACAAGACAGACAAGACAGACAAGACAGACAAGACAGACAAGACAGACAAGACAGACAAGACAGACAAGACAGACAAGACAGACAAGACAGACAAGACAGACAAGACAGACAAGACAGACAAGACAGACAAGACAGACAAGACAGACAAGACAGACAAGACAGACAAGACAGACAAGACAGACAAGACAGACAAGACAGACAAGACAGACAAGACAGACAAGACAGACAAGACAGACAAGACAGACAAGACAGACAAGACAGACAAGACAGACAAGACAGACAAGACAGACAAGACAGACAAGACAGACAAGACAGACAAGACAGACAAGACAGACAAGACAGACAAGACAGACAAGACAGACAAGACAGACAAGACAGACAAGACAGACAAGACAGACAAGACAGACAAGACAGACAAGACAGACAAGACAGACAAGACAGACAAGACAGACAAGACAGACAAGACAGACAAGACAGACAAGACAGACAAGACAGACAAGACAGACAAGACAGACAAGACAGACAAGACAGACAAGACAGACAAGACAGACAAGACAGACAAGACGGACAAGACAGACAAGACAGACAAGACAGACAAGACAGACAAGACAGACAAGACAGACAAGACAGACAAGACAGACAAGACAGACAAGACAGACAAGACAGACAAGACAGACAAGACAGACAAGACAGACAAGACAGACAAGACAGACAAGACAGACAAGACAGACAAGACAGACAAGACAGACAAGACAGACAAGACAGACAAGACAGACAAGACAGACAAGACAGACAAGACAGACAAGACAGACAAGACAGACAAGACAGACAAGACAGACAAGACAGACAAGACAGACAAGACAGACAAGACAGACAAGACAGACAAGACAGACAAGACAGACAAGACAGACAAGACAGACAAGACAGACAAGACAGACAAGACAGACAAGACAGACAAGACAGACAAGACAGACAAGACAGACAAGACAGACAAGACAGACAAGACAGACAAGACAGACAAGACAGACAAGACAGACAAGACAGACAAGACAGACAAGACAGACAAGACAGACAAGACAGACAAGACGGACAAGACAGACAAGACAGACAAGACAGACAAGACAGACAAGACAGACAAGACAGACAAGACAGACAAGACAGACAAGACAGACAAGACAGACAAGACAGACAAGACAGACAAGACAGACAAGACAGACAAGACAGACAAGACAGACAAGACAGACAAGACAGACAAGACAGACAAGACAGACAAGACAGACAAGACAGACAAGACAGACAAGACAGACAAGACAGACAAGACAGACAAGACAGACAAGACAGACAAGACAGACAAGACAGACAAGACAGACAAGACAGACAAGACAGACAAGACAGACAAGACAGACAAGACAGACAAGACAGACAAGACAGACAAGACAGACAAGACAGACAAGACAGACAAGACAGACAAGACAGACAAGACAGACAAGACAGACAAGACAGACAAGACAGACAAGACAGACAAGACAGACAAGACAGACAAGACAGACAAGACAGACAAGACAGACAAGACAGACAAGACAGACAAGACAGACAAGACAGACAAGACAGACAAGACAGACAAGACAGACAAGACAGACAAGACAGACAAGACAGACAAGACAGACAAGACAGACAAGACAGACAAGACAGACAAGACAGACAAGACAGACAAGACAGACAAGACAGACAAGACAGACAAGACAGACAAGACAGACAAGACAGACAAGACAGACAAGACAGACAAGACAGACAAGACAGACAAGACAGACAAGACAGACAAGACAGACAAGACAGACAAGACAGACAAGACAGACAAGACAGACAAGACAGACAAGACAGACAAGACAGACAAGACAGACAAGACAGACAAGACAGACAAGACAGACAAGACAGACAAGACAGACAAGACAGACAAGACAGACAAGACAGACAAGACAGACAAGACAGACAAGACAGACAAGACAGACAAGACAGACAAGACAGACAAGACAGACAAGACAGACAAGACAGACAAGACAGACAAGACAGACAAGACAGACAAGACAGACAAGACAGACAAGACAGACAAGACAGACAAGACAGACAAGACAGACAAGACAGACAAGACAGACAAGACAGACAAGACAGACAAGACAGACAAGACAGACAAGACAGACAAGACAGACAAGACAGACAAGACAGACAAGACAGACAAGACAGACAAGACAGACAAGACAGACAAGACAGACAAGACAGACAAGACAGACAAGACAGACAAGACAGACAAGACAGACAAGACAGACAAGACAGACAAGACAGACAAGACAGACAAGACAGACAAGACAGACAAGACAGACAAGACAGACAAGACAGACAAGACAGACAAGACAGACAAGACAGACAAGACAGACAAGACAGACAAGACAGACAAGACAGACAAGACAGACAAGACAGACAAGACAGACAAGACAGACAAGACAGACAAGACAGACAAGACAGACAAGACAGACAAGACAGACAAGACAGACAAGACAGACAAGACAGACAAGACAGACAAGACAGACAAGACAGACAAGACAGACAAGACAGACAAGACAGACAAGACAGACAAGACAGACAAGACAGACAAGACAGACAAGACAGACAAGACAGACAAGACAGACAAGACAGACAAGACAGACAAGACAGACAAGACAGACAAGACAGACAAGACAGACAAGACAGACAAGACAGACAAGACAGACAAGACAGACAAGACAGACAAGACAGACAAGACAGACAAGACAGACAAGACAGACAAGACAGACAAGACAGACAAGACAGACAAGACAGACAAGACAGACAAGACAGACAAGACAGACAAGACAGACAAGACAGACAAGACAGACAAGACAGACAAGACAGACAAGACAGACAAGACAGACAAGACAGACAAGACAGACAAGACAGACAAGACAGACAAGACAGACAAGACAGACAAGACAGACAAGACAGACAAGACAGACAAGACAGACAAGACAGACAAGACAGACAAGACAGACAAGACAGACAAGACAGACAAGACAGACAAGACAGACAAGACAGACAAGACAGACAAGACAGACAAGACAGACAAGACAGACAAGACAGACAAGACAGACAAGACAGACAAGACAGACAAGACAGACAAGACAGACAAGACAGACAAGACAGACAAGACAGACAAGACAGACAAGACAGACAAGACAGACAAGACAGACAAGACAGACAAGACAGACAAGACAGACAAGACAGACAAGACAGACAAGACAGACAAGACAGACAAGACAGACAAGACAGACAAGACAGACAAGACAGACAAGACAGACAAGACAGACAAGACAGACAAGACAGACAAGACAGACAAGACAGACAAGACAGACAAGACAGACAAGACAGACAAGACAGACAAGACAGACAAGACAGACAAGACAGACAAGACAGACAAGACAGACAAGACAGACAAGACAGACAAGACAGACAAGACAGACAAGACAGACAAGACAGACAAGACAGACAAGACAGACAAGACAGACAAGACAGACAAGACAGACAAGACAGACAAGACAGACAAGACAGACAAGACAGACAAGACAGACAAGACAGACAAGACAGACAAGACAGACAAGACAGACAAGACAGACAAGACAGACAAGACAGACAAGACAGACAAGACAGACAAGACAGACAAGACAGACAAGACAGACAAGACAGACAAGACAGACAAGACAGACAAGACAGACAAGACAGACAAGACAGACAAGACAGACAAGACAGACAAGACAGACAAGACAGACAAGACAGACAAGACAGACAAGACAGACAAGACAGACAAGACAGACAAGACAGACAAGACAGACAAGACAGACAAGACAGACAAGACAGACAAGACAGACAAGACAGACAAGACAGACAAGACAGACAAGACAGACAAGACAGACAAGACAGACAAGACAGACAAGACAGACAAGTCAGACAAGACAGACAAGACAGACAAGACAGACAAGACAGACAAGACAGACAAGACAGACAAGACAGACAAGACAGACAAGACAGACAAGACAGACAAGACAGACAAGACAGACAAGACAGACAAGACAGACAAGACAGACAAGACAGACAAGACAGACAAGACAGACAAGACAGACAAGACAGACAAGACAGACAAGACAGACAAGACAGACAAGACAGACAAGACAGACAAGACAGACAAGACAGACAAGACAGACAAGACAGACAAGACAGACAAGACAGACAAGACAGACAAGACAGACAAGACAGACAAGACAGACAAGACAGACAAGACAGACAAGACAGACAAGACAGACAAGACAGACAAGACAGACAAGACAGACAAGACAGACAAGACAGACAAGACAGACAAGACAGACAAGACAGACAAGACAGACAAGACAGACAAGACAGACAAGACAGACAAGACAGACAAGACAGACAAGACAGACAAGACAGACAAGACAGACAAGACAGACAAGACAGACAAGACAGACAAGACAGACAAGACAGACAAGACAGACAAGACAGACAAGACAGACAAGACAGACAAGACAGACAAGACAGACAAGACAGACAAGACAGACAAGACAGACAAGACAGACAAGACAGACAAGACAGACAAGACAGACAAGACAGACAAGACAGACAAGACAGACAAGACAGACAAGACAGACAAGACAGACAAGACAGACAAGACAGACAAGACAGACAAGACAGACAAGACAGACAAGACAGACAAGACAGACAAGACAGACAAGACAGACAAGACAGACAAGACAGACAAGACAGACAAGACAGACAAGACAGACAAGACAGACAAGACAGACAAGACAGACAAGACAGACAAGACAGACAAGACAGACAAGACAGACAAGACAGACAAGACAGACAAGACAGACAAGACAGACAAGACAGACAAGACAGACAAGACAGACAAGACAGACAAGACAGACAAGACAGACAAGACAGACAAGACAGACAAGACAGACAAGACAGACAAGACAGACAAGACAGACAAGACAGACAAGACAGACAAGACAGACAAGACAGACAAGACAGACAAGACAGACAAGACAGACAAGACAGACAAGACAGACAAGACAGACAAGACAGACAAGACAGACAAGACAGACAAGACAGACAAGACAGACAAGACAGACAAGACAGACAAGACAGACAAGACAGACAAGACAGACAAGACAGACAAGACAGACAAGACAGACAAGACAGACAAGACAGACAAGACAGACAAGACAGACAAGACAGACAAGACAGACAAGACAGACAAGACAGACAAGACAGACAAGACAGACAAGACAGACAAGACAGACAAGACAGACAAGACAGACAAGACAGACAAGACAGACAAGACAGACAAGACAGACAAGACAGACAAGACAGACAAGACAGACAAGACAGACAAGACAGACAAGACAGACAAGACAGACAAGACAGACAAGACAGACAAGACAGACAAGACAGACAAGACAGACAAGACAGACAAGACAGACAAGACAGACAAGACAGACAAGACAGACAAGACAGACAAGACAGACAAGACAGACAAGACAGACAAGACAGACAAGACAGACAAGACAGACAAGACAGACAAGACAGACAAGACAGACAAGACAGACAAGACAGACAAGACAGACAAGACAGACAAGACAGACAAGACAGACAAGACAGACAAGACAGACAAGACAGACAAGACAGACAAGACAGACAAGACAGACAAGACAGACAAGACAGACAAGACAGACAAGACAGACAAGACAGACAAGACAGACAAGACAGACAAGACAGACAAGACAGACAAGACAGACAAGACAGACAAGACAGACAAGACAGACAAGACAGACAAGACAGACAAGACAGACAAGACAGACAAGACAGACAAGACAGACAAGACAGACAAGACAGACAAGACAGACAAGACAGACAAGACAGACAAGACAGACAAGACAGACAAGACAGACAAGACAGACAAGACAGACAAGACAGACAAGACAGACAAGACAGACAAGACAGACAAGACAGACAAGACAGACAAGACAGACAAGACAGACAAGACAGACAAGACAGACAAGACAGACAAGACAGACAAGACAGACAAGACAGACAAGACAGACAAGACAGACAAGACAGACAAGACAGACAAGACAGACAAGACAGACAAGACAGACAAGACAGACAAGACAGACAAGACAGACAAGACAGACAAGACAGACAAGACAGACAAGACAGACAAGACAGACAAGACAGACAAGACAGACAAGACAGACAAGACAGACAAGACAGACAAGACAGACAAGACAGACAAGACAGACAAGACAGACAAGACAGACAAGACAGACAAGACAGACAAGACAGACAAGACAGACAAGACAGACAAGACAGACAAGACAGACAAGACAGACAAGACAGACAAGACAGACAAGACAGACAAGACAGACAAGACAGACAAGACAGACAAGACAGACAAGACAGACAAGACAGACAAGACAGACAAGACAGACAAGACAGACAAGACAGACAAGACAGACAAGACAGACAAGACAGACAAGACAGACAAGACAGACAAGACAGACAAGACAGACAAGACAGACAAGACAGACAAGACAGACAAGACAGACAAGACAGACAAGACAGACAAGACAGACAAGACAGACAAGACAGACAAGACAGACAAGACAGACAAGACAGACAAGACAGACAAGACAGACAAGACAGACAAGACAGACAAGACAGACAAGACAGACAAGACAGACAAGACAGACAAGACAGACAAGACAGACAAGACAGACAAGACAGACAAGACAGACAAGACAGACAAGACAGACAAGACAGACAAGACAGACAAGACAGACAAGACAGACAAGACAGACAAGACAGACAAGACAGACAAGACAGACAAGACAGACAAGACAGACAAGACAGACAAGACAGACAAGACAGACAAGACAGACAAGACAGACAAGACAGACAAGACAGACAAGACAGACAAGACAGACAAGACAGACAAGACAGACAAGACAGACAAGACAGACAAGACAGACAAGACAGACAAGACAGACAAGACAGACAAGACAGACAAGACAGACAAGACAGACAAGACAGACAAGACAGACAAGACAGACAAGACAGACAAGACAGACAAGACAGACAAGACAGACAAGACAGACAAGACAGACAAGACAGACAAGACAGACAAGACAGACAAGACAGACAAGACAGACAAGACAGACAAGACAGACAAGACAGACAGACAAGACAGACAAGACAGACAAGACAGACAAGACAGACAAGACAGACAAGACAAGACAGACAAGACAGACAAGACAGACAAGACAGACAAGACAGACAAGACAGACAAGACAGACAAGACAGACAAGACAGACAAGACAGACAAGACAGACAAGACAGACAAGACAGACAAGACAGACAAGACAGACAAGACAGACAAGACAGACAAGACAGACAAGACAGACAAGACAGACAAGACAGACAAGACAGACAAGACAGACAAGACAGACAAGACAGACAAGACAGACAAGACAGACAAGACAGACAAGACAGACAAGACAGACAAGACAGACAAGACAGACAAGACAGACAAGACAGACAAGACAGACAAGACAGACAAGTCAGACAAGACAGACAAGACAGACAAGACAGACAAGACAGACAAGACAGACAAGACAGACAAGACAGACAAGACAGACAAGACAGACAAGACAGACAAGACAGACAAGACAGACAAGACAGACAAGACAGACAAGACAGACAAGACAGACAAGACAGACAAGACAGACAAGACAGACAAGACAGACAAGACAGACAAGACAGACAAGACAGACAAGACAGACAAGACAGACAAGACAGACAAGACAGACAAGACAGACAAGACAGACAAGACAGACAAGACAGACAAGACAGACAAGACAGACAAGACAGACAAGACAGACAAGACAGACAAGACAGACAAGACAGACAAGACAGACAAGACAGACAAGACAGACAAGACAGACAAGACAGACAAGACAGACAAGACAGACAAGACAGACAAGACAGACAAGACAGACAAGACAGACAAGACAGACAAGACAGACAAGACAGACAAGACAGACAAGACAGACAAGACAGACAAGACAGACAAGACAGACAAGACAGACAAGACAGACAAGACAGACAAGACAGACAAGACAGACAAGACAGACAAGACAGACAAGACAGACAAGACAGACAAGACAGACAAGACAGACAAGACAGACAAGACAGACAAGACAGACAAGACAGACAAGACAGACAAGACAGACAAGACAGACAAGACAGACAAGACAGACAAGACAGACAAGACAGACAAGACAGACAAGACAGACAAGACAGACAAGACAGACAAGACAGACAAGACAGACAAGACAGACAAGACAGACAAGACAGACAAGACAGACAAGACAGACAAGACAGACAAGACAGACAAGACAGACAAGACAGACAAGACAGACAAGACAGACAAGACAGACAAGACAGACAAGACAGACAAGACAGACAAGACAGACAAGACAGACAAGACAGACAAGACAGACAAGACAGACAAGACAGACAAGACAGACAAGACAGACAAGACAGACAAGACAGACAAGACAGACAAGACAGACAAGACAGACAAGACAGACAAGACAGACAAGACAGACAAGACAGACAAGACAGACAAGACAGACAAGACAGACAAGACAGACAAGACAGACAAGACAGACAAGACAGACAAGACAGACAAGACAGACAAGACAGACAAGACAGACAAGACAGACAAGACAGACAAGACAGACAAGACAGACAAGACAGACAAGACAGACAAGACAGACAAGACAGACAAGACAGACAAGACAGACAAGACAGACAAGACAGACAAGACAGACAAGACAGACAAGACAGACAAGACAGACAAGACAGACAAGACAGACAAGACAGACAAGACAGACAAGACAGACAAGACAGACAAGACAGACAAGACAGACAAGACAGACAAGACAGACAAGACAGACAAGACAGACAAGACAGACAAGACAGACAAGACAGACAAGACAGACAAGACAGACAAGACAGACAAGACAGACAAGACAGACAAGACAGACAAGACAGACAAGACAGACAAGACAGACAAGACCAGAGGGACAAGACCAGAGGGACAAGACCAGACAGACAAGACCAGACAGATAAGACAAGACAAGATAGGCAAGATCAGACAGGCATGACCCGATAGGCAAAACGAGAGAAACAAGACCAGACCGACAAGACGAACCAGACTAGACCAGACAGACTGGACCAGGCAGACAAGACCAGACAGACAAGACCAGACAGACAAGACCAAACAGACAAGACCAGACAGACAAGACCAGACAGACAAGACCAGACAGACAAGACCAGACAGACAAGACCAGACAGACAAGAACAGACAGACAAGACCAGACAGACAAGAACAGACAGACAAGACCAGACAGACAAGACCAGACAGACAAGACCAGACAGACAAGACCAGACAGACAAGACCAGGCAGACCAGGCCAGACAGACAAAACCAGACAGACAATACCAGACAGACAAGACCAGACAGACAAGATCAGAGGGACAAGACCAGACAGACAAGACCAGACAGATAAGACAAGACAAGATAGGCAAGATCAGACAGGCATGACCCGATTGGCAAAACGAGAGAAACAAGACCAGACCGACAAGACGAACCAGACTAGACCAGACAGACTAGACCAGGCAGACAAGACCAGACAGACAAGACCAGACAGACAAGACCAAACAGACAAGACCAGACAGACAAGACCAGACAGACAAGACCAGACAGACAAGACCAGACAGACAAGACCAGACAGACAAGAACAGACAGACAAGACCAGACAGACAAGACCAGACAGACAAGACCAGACAGACAAGACCAGACAGACAAGACCAGGCAGACCAGGCCAGACAGACAAAACCAGACAGACAAGACCAGCCAGATAAGACCAGACAGACAAGACCAGACAGACAAGACCAGACAGAAAAGACCAGACAGACAAGACCAGACAAACAAGACCAGACAGACGAGACCAGACAGACAAGACCAGACAGACAAGACCAGACAGGCAAGACCAAACAGACAAGAAAACACAATACACACAAGATCAGACGAATAAGATTAGAGAGACAAGATCGGACAGACAGGACCAGATTGGCAAAACCGGACGAACAAGACCAGACAGGCAAGATCCGGCAGATAAGACCAGACCGAAAAAACCAAACTAACAAGATCAGACAGACAAAACCAGAAGGCAAGACCAGACAGTTAGCAACGTAGTGTCCAATGTTCTGAATAAATTCAGTAATAAATTGGTTAACTACTGATATTCTTGTAATCCTAAGATTAATGGAGAACGCTTGGTAAACGTAATTTGTTCGTCTTTGTTTATAGTTTATAATTAAACCTGGAGCGCATGAATTCACATTTGCTAAATATTTGTGACGAGTCCAACCAACTCGGAGAAAATGTTCATAAATCAAGTTTCTGAATAGCCCACGCTAGCGCAGTTATCATGCATCCAGCATTAAACATAAACTCTATAAATATTTGTAATATCTTATTACAGCTTAATTTAGAATTAATGGGTTTCACTGATTGTGAAACGAGTTTTAACCGAAATTCTAAATCAAAATAGACAAATATTAGACAATAAATAAATAAATAAATCGTAAAATATTTTTAGTAGTACTGTGTACTACATTTCGTTGTTCAAACAGGTCGCATCTGCAAACAAATATAATTGATCGCTATTTTGCTTGCGGTACTTTTAAACATTCAAATGTTCCCATATCAATTTGTTTCAGCCACTTAATATTCATCACGCGACTCGCATTTAGTCTATTATTACCAAGCGTAGTCTTAATAGTGCCTTATAAATGATTACGCCTTTACAATTAGTTCTTGATGTAACCTTGACATAATCACAACCTCCCAATTTATATTTCTTAACTAAATTGCAATTTTATAAGCTCTAAAATGAGATAAATTAATTTAATCTTTATAGGTATGTTAGTTTAAACTATTCTGACTAGTAAAAGTAGTGTGTTTGGTCTAGAATATGTGATTTGGTCAATGATTAGAAGATGTGATTTGGTCTAGAATATATGAAACTGTTTAGTCTCGCCTTACTTGTCTGTCTTTGTCTGCCTATCCTGTCTAGTCTCCTCTAGCTTAGTCTTGCCAGTTTAGTCTTATTTGTCTAGTCTTGTCTGTCTAGACCAGGACTGGACAACATCACTAGTTGTGTCCCCCAGGGTTCTGTATTAGGACCGACACTGTGGAACGTACTGTACGATGAAGTACTTCGGCTGGAGCTACCTGAAGGGACTAAGCTAACAGGCTTCGCTGAAGATCTTGCACTAACCATCGTCGGGAAAACAGAAAAGGGTATCATGCAAAGGGCCAATCAAGCAATCAAACAAATTGTCTGCTGGACGGAGTCAAAATAACTGCGTATAGCACCGGAAAATACTGATGCAGTTCTGTTGACGGGATACAGAAAAGTGACACACATCTCCTTCCAAGTACTGGATTCAGAAGTCATTCCTAAACCACACATCAAATATCTAGGAATTCTAATCGACAAGTGTTTGTCTTTTAAAGAGCACTTTAAAAAGGCAGCAGAGCGAGCAATAAAAACCACGTCTATCCTAGAAAAACTTATGCCTAATGTTGGAGGGCCTAGGAGCAGCAAACGCAGGTTGCTCAGCGCAGTTGCCATGTCTGCGATATTATACGGTGCCCCTATCTTGGCGAAAGTCACTAATAGAAACAATATTGAAAAACTAGCAGCTTATCAGAGAAAACTGGCTCTGCCTGTCTGCCTGTGTATGTAGTGCCTGTCGGACGTCGGACAGTGTCCAGAGATGCAGCCTTAGTTATCTCATGCATTCCGCCAATTGACCTGCAAATCAAGCTAAGGAAATACTTACATTGTTTCCAAAGACGACATAACAAGAAATGAGGCAAACGATAACCTCTTAAGGGAATGGCAGGAAGCGTAGAATATGGCACCAAAAGGCGAGTGGACAAAGATAATCATCCCCAATATAGAGACTTGGTACAGACGACAACATGGGGAAATAAACTACCACCTAACCCAAATACTCATGGGCCATGGGTGCTTTAAAGAATTCCTTCGCACTTCCGGAGGACATCAGATCCAGACTGTATATACTGCGGACAAATAGACAATGTAATCCATACGCTATACGATTGCCCCAGATGGGACAAAGAACGCAAGGATGTAGCAATAGACAACCTAAATCCTAAGAATACCATTGAACAAATGCTACAATCACAAGAAGACTGGGACACTATAAAAAGAATGATCAACAAGATCCTATTACAAAAAGAAGCTGATGAACTACTCTGGAAAAAGAGGGAAACAATCTAAACAGCCCCTAATCCCATGCTTCCACCATGTACTACGATAGCAGACCCTAACATATTTAACATATTCTATTAAATGTAATGACAACTGACAGCCTGAATATAAATGCTACAAGCGGTTCAGGGTTAAAAAAAAGGTCTTGTCTTTCTAGTCTTGTCTGTCTAGTATTGACTGTCTAGTCTTGTCTGTCTAGTCTTGTCTGTCTGGTCTTGTCTGTCTAGTCTTGTCTGTCTAGTCTTGTCTACCTAGTCTTATCTGTCTTGTCTTGTCTGTCTAGTCTTGTCTGTTTAGTCTTGTCTGCCTCGTTTTATCTGTCTTGTCTGTCTAGTCTTGTCTATCTAGTCTTGTCTGTTTAGTCTTGTCTGTATGTCCTCCTCAGTAGTGTAGTTGACAACATACCCGCCTTTCAGTGCGGGAGACCCTGGTTCGAATCCTGGTCGGTGGGGTCACAACTAGGGCGGTTTTCACAAACAAATGCTACAAGCGGTTCCAGGGTGCTCAGGGTTATAAATAATTTAAAAAAAAACAGGGGTGGGCAAATTTTTTGGCTGTCGGGCCAAATTGCGTATAAAAATTTGACTGCGAGCCGCATTGAACAATTTCCTATTTAGTGATTTGTACACCACAACCGTTGCATCTACAAAAGCCAAAACAATTTTGTTGGGGTTTTACAAAGAAGAGGATAGAAATATGGGTTGACTTGTTTTCTCTGGAATTCCGCGTTTGTGTTGAAGGTTGGTTCTGTTAACCTTCGGCGTCCCAAAACCGGCTCAGTTGTGACCCGAAAACCAATTTATCGGGAGCCATTCTGTCAAATATTTTTTAAATGTAATTCCCTCTTGTGAATCCTAATATTTTCTATTAATATATACTTTGGCATACATTAAATGACAGATAAAAAATTTGCAACAATGCAATATGCAATCATTTGAAACTGGTCAATTTTTTTTACGACGCACAGCTGTTGCTGTGTAATCCGCGCAGGTCTGAAATACATTTGTCACGAAAACAAGGACGCAAAAAGAGCTCTCACAGACCAAGAGCTTTTCGAAGCACTTATGAAATTCAGATGATGAAAACTATCGTGAGTTAGGTGAAAATGAAGCTTTTAGTGATGTGTCGGAAACCGAGGACCGTAGTGAAGTATTTCTCGAAGAACCTGAAGAAATCGATATTATCAGCGAAGAATTGGCCTCACAAAGGAACAGTGTATCTAGTGACAATGACATTGAAGATCAGCCGACGCAGCAAATGAATTGGAGCTACATAGCACCGAAGACGGAAAAGAGAAAAGTGTCTGATTTTGTACGCAAAGAAAAGTGTCTTACCGAAGTTAACAAGAATGTCTCTTCTATATTAGATTGCTTGAGGTTGCTTATATCTGACAATATTATAAATCTTATTGTAAAGTATACAAATGAACGAGCCTGAAAATGTGTGAATGCGTACAATGAAGAACAGCAAAAAGCAGAAAAGCTTAACAGACTAACATGGGCTGAAGTTGATGCCACAGAAATTTTTGGATTTATAGCTATTCTTGTTCTTACTGGCCGTTCCAGGGAATCTAGAGAGAACTCTCACAGCTTATGGTCAGTTACAAACAAATCATTGAGTAGACCTATTTATCCGGCAATAATGAGTCGAAACAGATTTTTGTCAATATTGAGATACATTCGGTTCGACGATATTACTACTAGACTTCAAAGAAAGGAAAATGATAAACTGGCTCCAATTCGTGAGTTTGCTAATATTTTGGCTCAGAACTGTCGAGATGTTTACTGTCCTTCAGTCTGGGGGATCATATCTGAACAGCTAGTTAGCTTTAGAGGACGGAGTCCCTTTCGAGTATACATACCCAGCAAACCAGGTAAATACGGCATAAAGATCTGGGCCCTTTGTGACGCAGAAACATTTTTCTGTTGCAACTTTGAAATATATTTAGGCAAAGTTGGAAACGTAAGTGAGAAGAATCAAGGTCCTAGGGTTGTCAAAACTTTGGCGCAGCATTGGCACGGAACTGGACGTAATATTACGACTGACAACTTTTTTACAGACATTACGTTGGCCGAAGAATTGCTTAGCAAACAACTTACTTTAGTTGGTACTATAAGAAAATCTCGTAAAGATATTCCAAAACAGTTGCTAGATGTGAAAAAACGAGCTTTGTATTCTTCCGATTTTTATTTACTAAAAATCTGAGTTTGGTCTCTTACATTACAAAACCTCGAAAATTTGTGGTTCTGCTGTCATCTTTGCACTACCAGCATGAAATTGCCTCTGAAAAAAAAATTATAAGCCAGAAATAATTTTGACATATAACCAAACCAAAAGTAGTGTTGATGTTTTAGATAAATTAGTGAGAGAATACTTATTTAAGAGAGGCACAAGGAGATGGCCATTACGGCTTTTTTATAATTTTATTGACATTGCTTGCTATAATAGCTCGTGATCTGGATTCTGAAAAATCCTGCCTGGATTTCGAATTCCACACTCAAGTTTCGAAGAAAAATTTTCTTAGAACGACTTGGAATGGAGCTTAGTAAAGACCAAATCTCCAGACGATGTAATCAAATTAAAAACGATGGACGAGGATATTCAAATGCGGTTTGCACAGCCATCGAAACTACAGGGCAGACTATATGTAAACCCCAGGAAAAACTTGGAGTCGGTACCAAACGTGGGAGATGTTATGCCTGTTCTGGAGGAAACAACAAATACAGTAACAAATGTGAAGTTTGCCAACGATTTGTGTGTCCTAATCATAGCAAAACGGTACAGACTGTCAAAACCACAACATGCGACAAGTACAAAAGTGAAGAAGATGGCGAAATTTAAAAGGTAAATTTGTGGCACAAAAATAATTTTGAACTAACACTTTCTATTTTTATCAGGTCCACAGCAAGAATAGGAAAAAGATTTCGATGCGTTTCAGAAGAGTTTAAAATTATTTTATATCCTGTTATTATTTTATTAACACAAAGTACTTACTTATATAACTTTTAAATCATATACACAATCAATTTATATCAAGTACAACTTTTGTAATTTTTTTTTCTAATAAAAAATATAAAAAAAAACAGATAGGAGTTAATTATTTATATACTTCTCAAGAGATTGAATTTCTCGTTTCTTTATATAAAACTGCAGTTAATGATTTCTTTTAGACAATAACATTGATTTATAAAGTGGGTCAGCTTTGACTCATTTTGGGATCCCACGGAAGTTTTGGGACGGATAAGGTTAAGAACCGGATTCTCGTCGTTTCAGCGAACTAACATATTCGCCATATAGGTACACATATACACGTCCTTACGGGTACATGAACGCTCGGTCGTGTGACGCGTCTATTTATAGCTATAAGGCTTCAGATCATGCGCGTTTCGCATGGCCAGTTGCCTCGGTTCGCTTGTTTGTTCGTCTTGTTGAACGTATATGTATCTGAGATGTTAGGTTGGTTAGATGAGGAGCCTGGGATTGTATTTTGAGGGTGGATATAATCGGTCGCCATGCTGGGGGAGTCGCAAGGTATCATCTCTCGTGTCTGTATGCATTGGTTTCCTGGAAACTGTGTAATAAGGTGCCGTCTGGTTTGTTCTGAACGATAATATCCAAGAAAGGGGGTCGTTGAATTTTTTGTACATCCATGTTGAATTTTATTTGCTTATGCTGAGAGTTAAGATGGATGAAGAATTTATCTAGTCTACTGTGGGGCCAGATTACAAATGTGTCACCCACATTAGCAAGAGTGTAGGTTTAAATTAAGCTGATATGATTGCTTTTTCTTTAAAATCTGTAAGAAATCAGGGGATGTAAGAAATTGGTTGGTTAAAGTAATTTGTAAAATGCTACGCGGGCCGCATAAAATGTCGACAGGGGCCGCCATTTGCCCAGGCCTGGTCTAGACGTATCTGTGTAAAATTGTCAGTCTACTCTTGTCTGTCTAGTGTCTGTCCAGTCTTGTCTATGTAGTCTTGTCTATCTAGTTTTGTCAGTCTAGTCTTGTCATTCTTGTCTTCCCTGTTAAGACCTGCGTGTCTAGCCTTGCCAACTCTAGTTTTCTCTGTCTAGTCTTGCCTGTCTAATATTGTCCACATAGTCTTGTCTGTTTAGTCTTGTCTGTCTAGTCTTGTCTATCGAGTCTTGTCTCTTAAGTCTTGTCCGTCTAGTCTTGCCTGTTTAGTTTTGTCTGTCTAGTCTAGTCTTGTCTACCTAGGCTTGTCGGTCTAGTCTTGTAAGTCTAGTCTTGCCTGTATAGCCTTGTCTGTCTTGTCTTGTCGGTCTAATCTTCTAATTTTAGTCTTATCTGTTAGTCGTAGTGTTTAGTATCTGTTTAGTCTTGTCTATCTTTTTCTTCTTCTTTCGAATAGGCCTACTTTGGACCACGCTTATTCAACTTTGATTTTTGCGCAGTTTTGTCGCATCTTCAGCCGGTGTGACTTCTTTCTCTCTTCTGTCCAGGGGGTACCATTCCTTCTGATCTGTATTGTCCAGTCTCTGACTTACTTCTTGACTGTTCTTGAGTCGCTCTACGTCAAATCTTACAATTTTTGAGGTTCTGTGTAATCTAGTGTTTCTAGGCTGGAGTCTTATTTTGATCTTTGAGAGGTAGTGGTCTGACTCCAGATTGGCGCTTCTTAGTACATTTACGTTTTGTATTTCCTTTTGAGATTTTCGTGAAATGGCCACATGATCTATCTGGAATTCGCCCAGGTTGGTATTAGGTGAAATCCAAGTCTTCTGCTTCCTTGGCAAGTGTTTGAAAGCTGTAGAATTCATGAGCAACCCAAAGGTCCTACACAGATCCACCAATCGTTCTCCGTTGCGGTTGGTTCGCTTATGCGCCGGATAATTGCCCATTATGTTTATGTATTTTTTCTCTCCCAATTCTCTTCCCAATTGAGCGTTGAAGACACCAAGCAGTATGACGGTGTGCCTCTCTGGAAGTTTAGAGATAATAATAATAATAATTCTAAGTCTTCCCAGAATTTATTAGTTCTGTCTGGATTGCGTCTGTTATCCTAGTTGATTGGGGCATGTACATTGACTATACTGTAGCCCTTGTTTGCGCATTTGAGAGAGAGGATGGATACACGACTGCTCGGGGAGGTAAAGTCGGTGACTTTACCTCCCCATTACGGCGAATCCAGTATCCTGTGACTGATTACAAATTTTGTACCTAAGTTTGGTACGTTCTTCATTACCCGCTGACCCACTTTTCATTTGAGGATTCTGTAGCCTTGGAACTCGAAGGCATGTTCGTCCGTAAATCTGGTTTCCTGTACTGCTGTCAGTATTATGTTGTGTCGTGTTACTGAATGAGTCAAATATTTCAGTCTGTCTATTATTGTCCGTTTTATCTTGTCTGTCTAAATTTGACAGTCTACTCTTGCATGTCTGGTCTTGTCAGTCTTGTCAGTCAACTTTCTTTAGTTTTGTATGTCTATTCTCATCTGCCTTGCTAGACAAGAATAAACAGACAAGACTAGAGTTGTCTGTTTATTCTTGTGTATCAAGTCTTGTGCGTCTACACTTGACTGTGCAGTATCATGTCTGGCTATTTCATTTCAGTTTTACTACTATAATATGTGATAGTTGGAACAAATGTTTTTGCCAAAAATATCCTGAAATTGTGCAAGAAGTAAACAAAAAAATAGCAAATGATCTAACATTCATCCCATTCAAAATAACTTTCTATGAGTTTTGGTCATTTTATCGTTAGTTAAACGAGCTGCGTTTATCTAATAATATCCGCAAACAAATTGTCACTAAGTCTCAACAACTCAGTCTCATTATCGCTCAAACTTAACGAGAAAATGTAGAAAACATTTTGGCTTGCGTTATCTGAACGCAAATAGGCAGATTTTTGGATTTGTTTGTATCGTATGTATGTGTATATTTATTTTTGCTCCCACTCGTGACGCGAATCTAGATTTAGAGTGAAATAATTGTTTGTACACTTTCAGCGCGAGCTCCTACGAAACAGTAGTTTGATTTGAATAGTATTTAGCACTTTGTGAATAGACGAGGACTTTTTAAAAATAGACACATTTATTTGCCGTTTTATTGTTTGTGCGTTCCACGACGATCTCACCCACTGTGTGCGCTGCGAATTCGCGATTTATCCATCGAGAAAGTGATTCTTTTCCCTTGAGGAAACACATTTTCGTGCGTTTGTGTGTGGAACACTGAAAACCTTGAACTTTGGAGAACATGCACGCTTTAAAACGTGTTTGCTCTCAGTTACGTAAGTTTTATGCTGTTTTGAGTTTTATTGATTCCCAAAATTACAAAAATGTCTTTCAAACGGTGATTGATACTCTATTTCCGGTGAAATAAACTTAACTAGTTACAAAATACAACTTAAACTATGCACAGTTTCAGAAAACTTTCTAGGCAGGATTCTTCTCTGTCTAGAATTGCCTGTCTAATTCTGTCTGTTTAGTCTTGTCTGCATAGTAGACTTTATACAAAATCCAGGCAAGACTAGACATACAAGACTAGAGAGGCAAGACTAGATAAACAAGATTAGACAGACGAGACTAGACATACAAAACTCACTAAACCCCCTATTCCACGTTGGCTTTTAGTATGCGCCACCCCGGTATCGCATATTTCGCATTCATTCAAGGTTGGGCAGCCCGGACGGTTAGTGAAAACAGCCCTAGTTGTTGCCTCCCCGACCGGGAATAGAATCCGTGTCACCCGCTTTCCAGCTGGGTACGCTGTCAACTACACTACAGGAAGACAGATAAACAAGCCTAGACAGACAATACAAGACAAGGCAGAAAAGACTAGACATACAAGACTGAACACACAAGACTAGACACACAAGACTAGACTGACAAGACTACACAGACAAGACTAGACAGAAAAGATTAGACTAACAAGACTAAACAGACAAGACTAGACAAGAAAAGACTAGACAAACACGACTGGACAGACAAGACTACACATATAAGACTATAGACACAAGACTAAATAGATAAGACTAGACAGATAAGACTAGACAAGAAAATACTAGGCAAACACGACTGGACAGACAAGACTACACATATAAGACTATAGACACAAGACTAAATAGACAAGACTAGACAGATAAGACTAGACAAAGAAGACTAGATGGGCAAGATTTTGCAGACAAGACTAGAGAGACAAGACTTGGACAGACAAGACTAGATTAGGCAAACAATACTAGGCAGCTAAACTACATAATCAAGACTAGACAGAAAACACTAGACATACAAGACAAGACAGATACCACTAGACAGACAAGTCTAGACGAACAAGCCTAGACGGATGACTAGACACAAAAGAGTAAACAGACAAGACTGAAAAACAAGATTAGACAGACAAGTTTAGACAGACGTCTAGACAGACAAGCCTAGATATGAAGGACCAGACAGACAGGACAAGGCAGAAAACACTAGCCAGACAAAACTAGACGATGAAGACTAGACGGATAAGCCAGGGTAAATTAAACAACACAGACATGACTAGGCAGAAAAACCAGACAGACAAAAATACACAGACTAGATAGTCAAGACTAGACAGACGTGTCTAGACAGGCAAGACCAGACAGACATGGTTAGACAGACAAAACTATAAGTCAATACTAGACTGGAAAGACTAGACAAAAAACACTAGACGGAAAACACTAGACAGACATGACTAGACAGACAAGAATATGCAAACAAGACTAGACATAAAAACAGGATATATAACATTTTGTCAGACAGATAAAACTAGATAGACAAGACTGCACAGACTAAACGAAGGTAAAGACTAGACAAAGGTAACCATTAAGGAGATCAGACTGGAAAAGTTTTGGCCTTGATAAAACTTTGTAGTTATATTAATTAGATATATTATTCGGTACTAATTAGATGATATATTATAACTAGTTTAGTAAAGTGTGAAAAACAAAATATTTTCTAATCTATTTGCTTTCTGCAACTTTTAAGGAAAATTATTTATGAAAATCATAAATAGTCATTTGTAAATTGAGGAATAATTTATTAGGAATGAGAGTCGAAGCACTAAAACAGAAATGCTGAAATTTTGCCAAAATGATTTCTTTTTTCAGGAATACGTTGCTGAAAACCTTGCACTTTGCTCGAATGTATTTAAATGTTTGTATAAATATCTATTAACTTATACTAAATAGAGTACATTTCACTTCACTTCTCGTTTTCTCTGCACTAGACATTATAATTATTTCTTCTGTATGCCTGATTTTAACGAGTTTGTCGTAAATAGCGTATTTTAACGTTGTCTAAAACTAATTACTTTTATCAGAAGCAATTTATTCTAATTATTCATCATATTAACTAATTAAAATATTAATGGAAAACTAATAAATTGCTTTAAATTGACATAGTGGACACGAATTTTTCGCTTCTAATGAAAATGAAAACATTATCTCTTATACTGAACAGTATTAACTGGTTTTCTTTTCTGCATCCTAGATCCTAATAGGATGCCAAACAGGCTTAAGCCGCGTTCGAGAAATCGAAAGGAAGAGACTGTTGTTCACGACACCGTTGTCGGTGATGTCCAAGAAGAACTTGAAGTGCCTCAAGCTTCCGAAGTGGTTTTCCGAAAAAAATGGAGAATTAAGAAGTTTAACAGAACCATTGCCAAAAGAGATTCCATCGACAGTCCGGTTTTCACATGCTCTGTCAATGGTTTGACCACGTCATGGAATGTCTCAATTCGATTTTGGAAAGGTAAGAAAATAACTCAAAGGAATTAGTTTAGACCTGCGGTTCTCAAACTTTTTTCGCTCTAGTAACATTGTTGAAACAAATCAAAATTCCCAGCACCCTTAAAGCGGTTTGAATACTTAGGAAAAGAAGAAGTCTATAATGATTATTGACGCGGTACTCAGTTTGAGAACCACAAACAAGACAAGAAACAGACAAGAACAGACCAGGCAAGGCAATATTACACTATTATTTTTTATATTACACTTTTATTTATTACTACATAGAGAACTTTGTTATCTAAACTAAAATGAAAACTGTTTTGATCGGCGGCATGCCCAAAATATTCTGTCGCGTGCCATCAATTGTACGCGTGCCATTGGTTCGCCATCCCTGCTCTATAAGAATGTAGATGACGAAACACTTAACCTACACACTTTGCCGACATAGTGATTAATTTTCCCGACGCTTCTGTAATCGAAACATGTCATGTTATAATTTAGTTGTGGATTTTGTTTATAATTTTATTTAGATTCTAAATTATTAATACAATACTGACGGGATATACTTTTAATTACCTACTGAAAATTATTATTATGTGGAAGTAATCAATATTTGAATTTTTCTTTTGTTTGTAGGGCCCTTGGGAAAGAAAGTAACGAATCCGTTGGTCGTGTGTTTGAACTTGACCGGCTGCGAAACGGAGGAAACGGGACAAGCGAGAGTCAGATTCCAGTTCGGTGTTTGGGATGCAAACATACGGCATTGGGAATGTTGCCCCATAGCGAATGTGGTTTTGAACTTGCAGAATACGCAGGAACTGCTCTCTGTCGGTTACAAAAGTCTAGGCATACTCGACAGGCACATTGACAGTGGTAAACCTCTCCCCTAAAGTTACATATTATATATATATATATACATATATATATATATATATATATATATATATATATATATATATATATATATATATATAGATGCTAGTTTCTACGCTTTAGAATGAAATTGCGACATATTTCAATTTTATCACACAAAAAACTGTTTGAAAATAGGGAATATGCATGGTTTATTTTATATTTTTAATTCACTGTCTACACCGTTATAACATAGTAAAAAATATAAATACTGCTTAAAAATGCTGTAATTAAGTTTAAAAAAATATTTAAAATTGAGAAAAATTTTGAGCTGTTTAAAAGCCGCTATTTTCGCGAGGTCTGTTGATGACGACAAAGATCACTGTCCATTGTTTACTACAGCTGTTTTCATTTTTAACTTGACGTTTTTGACGTTTATTTTCTAACCAAAAGACTGCAATGACATACAAATGTAAAAAATACAGACTTGTCTATATGGGATGTAACTTCACTTGCGTTTTAACTAAAGGTATTGCGTTTTACAAATTTAAATTTCCTCGCTTAATTTGCATTTTATTTATTATTTTTAAGTATTTAAAAAGATTTTAATTACAAAAATAATGGTTTAGTTCAACTGTCGGGTCAATAAAGATTCGGAAAAAAAAATATTTGAACCAAATTTATATTTCATGCATATTCCCTATTGCAAATATACGGACGCTTTTAATCTGAGTGTAGTTGTCAGGTATTTTTATCACAGGTGGGCACAGTTAATCCAAAAGTTAACTTCGTTAATCGTTAAGTCGTTAATAAAAAATTGTTAATCGTTAAAAATTCGAAAATTTTACGCTAAAAGTTAACCATCCTTTTGGTACCTTTCGGGATGGGATACATAGGTAAAAAAAAAACAAAAAGGAGTAGATAGATTAATTCATTTAATTATTTCAAGCGACAGTAATGACCCGCCCTGGTTTCGCATGGATAGCAGAGCATATACGCACCTACTATGGAAGACTAACAAATATGGAAGAAAGAGGCTATTTATTATATTATTCATAATTTTTCATTAGTTGTATGTTCATGTTGCCTTTCATGAACATGCATATTAAAATTGTTATCTGACAATGATGAGCGTTTAGCTCTCAAAATATCTTTCCTTGTAGAAAAAAGCCGTTCTACTGTGGCGCTTGATGGGATTGCAGTATTGTATTTTAAAAAAAGATTTACTAAAACTTGTTCACCTAGAAAGGCAGCATCCGTAAAATGCTCACCAGATTCTGCGCTTTATTTTTTAGAGATTTTTGGCGTCCTCTAAACATATTTTCGTCAGACTGAGTGACACAGCTGAAAATATCTTCTCCTTCTTCTTCATTATTGCTGCTTCCGCTAATACTGGCACAATCCTTTTATTTTGCTTCCCTTTCTCTATTTAGAGCGTCTTCAACTTTTGCTTCCATAAGTTTCGTGACTTTTGATAACTTGCTGCTATCATACTTTTGCAGCCACAGTAGTCGAAACTTCGGGCTGCAAGGCTGCAGTCAGTTGCTATTATTCATCTTCCATAAACCTTTCAAATCTTTTGTTTATGCCAGATAATAGAGCATTGGCCAAAGGGGTAGAACCAGGTGGCTAAGATCCTGCAGTTTGAACACTGTTGTCGCAATAATTGGTAATAGAGTCCCAAGATATGCTTGAGCTTCAGCCTGAATTAAGTCAAGCGCCCTAGGCACTGGTGACATGATCTGCAAGGAACCTTTGAATTAGACCGAGGGAAAAAGCGATTAACGTCCTCTAGCAGACGGAGTCGCATGCAAAATTTATTGTATAAATTTTAGAATAGAAATAGATAGATATGAACCTTCACATACTGTTTCATTATAGCTACATCTTGATCATTGAAAGCTTGTAAGTTCATTTGAGTCATAATTCTATGAAGAGAAGGTCTTTTTGTGTCCAAAATTGTATTGAGGACTACAAGAGCATCATAGGAGTTCCATCTTGTTGTATATGGAAGAACGAGTTTCCTTACCAATTCAGATTCGATATTGTCACTTGCCATTGTGCTACGAGACTATAAGTTCCAAATAGCGCGAGCTTTTGTCATAACAGCTCTGTATGGAGTTTTAAAAATAGATGTTTTTAGAGCAGCATCAGCATCTTTGCTTGCTATTAAGTTAAATGTGTGAGCAGCACATCTCATGTGAACTGGCAAATCACGGTTTTCCATAATTTCATCATCACCAGATGTAGAAAGCACCTCTTCTAATGAAATAAACTCCAAGTCTTGTTCAAGGTCAGGCTCAGTTAAAAGGTCACAACAGCAGCATTAATGCTTTAAATGCTTTAAATTATGGGATGTTGATGGCATGTCTGGTAATAGTGGCAATGTATCAGCCTCTGTGCCAAATTATATAAACGCTTTCACAAAGTTGCTGCCATTGTCCGTTGTTGTCCTAAAAAATAAGTGTTGAAGTTTAGGTACAAGATATTAGAAAGAAGACATACAAGAACTTATGAATGAACACTTGCCTAATAACTTTTTTTTCAATATGAAATTTATAATGAATATTTATCATCGCCTGTGCAAGTACATAATATGAATGAACACCTTTTATTCTTATGCAAGCTAACACTGTATGCATTCTCTCTCTAGTAACAGGATCTATCCAGTGAACAGTCATTCCTAAGTAACTTTTGTTATGAGCAGACCAGCAGTCTGCTGTTATAGCCAGCCAATCGATTTTGCTAAGTGTACTGAAATTAATTCAAAAGAAAATATTAAAAACTATATTCCAGATTGATTAGGTTAGGTAAGGTGCAAGGAACCTGTTTTTCATAAAAGGTACTTACTTAATCAAATATTGCTGCAACTGAGCATGTGAATCAACTATACGTCTCCCCAATGTCCTCCTGGAAATTGAGTTCTTACTAGGGTTCAGAGTTTTAATTAGCTTTTCAAAGCTTTCGGATTCTACAGCATGTAGTGGAATCATGTTGCTAACTAAAAAGTTTACAATGCATTGGTCCACAATAGCCTGGGATACCCCACTGCCAGTAGCCGTGATGCCAAAAGATTCACCAATGCTTTGTTGACGTAATATTTTAATAGGTTGAGGTGAAAACAAATCACTTCTACTGCTAATGCTATCTGCACCAACATCAGAAGAATTTAAATTCACAGCACTTGAAGAGGGCTTCAAAACGTTTTTCTTTTTCCTGCTTTTACTTTTTCTTCAAACTGCACATATTTGGATGCATGAGTCCTTTTCAAATGTTGTTTAAGACTAATAAGACTAGACATATGAGCCTTTATTGTACAAACTTTAGGCAAACACAGTTTGCATTCATAAATCAACTTCTGTTCTCCAAGTTTTGATTGGAATACAAAGTAATCGCTCAAGTGTGGCCAAGGATTTGATTCAGTTTCACTTTCAGAGCTTTGTGTACTTTGAGTAGAAGTAGTAGTGTCAGTAGTAGAAGTCATAATGAAAATTTGTAAATGTTACACCATCAACTGTTTCCACCAACAACCAACAGAAACAAAAAAGATAAATAAATGAACGATAAAATATAAATGATGCCGGTTAAAAATGACGCAAACGCTAAAAAAGTCAGGTTATAATAACTTGTCGTGTTAACTCCCAAAGAGCAAATAATCAATAGGGTCTGTAGTTTCTCGGCTCTGGATTTATGCTCTTTTGAGCAACTGCGCAGCGTCGCGCCGGTGCGCCCGCGTGGCGCGGAATTCAAACAAAAAATAACAACATCTCAACAAACAGCTAATATAACTGACTAAAGTTAACGGAAGTTCAATTTAACGGAAGTTAACAAGAGCGTTAACATTTTCTTGGGTTAACTTAAAAGTCAATAAGTTAAGCATTTTGTTAACTTCGTTAATTAATGATTAACGGATTAACGAGTTAATGCCCACCTATGGTTTTTATGAGCGAAATTCCTCTATCCGAATTTCCTCTCTGATTCAAACTAAAACTCTCCATACGACAAATTTAGTAACACAGATTAGACATTTTTCTGATCTTGATAGAATTTTATGAGAATCCAATTAGAAACTAATGATTCCAATTAAAATTAGAATCTAGTCAAAACGAAAATGATTACTTAACGTCATAGTTCAACTGTTCTATTGTTATAATATATGTATATCACAATGTTAACCAAATTTAAACCAAGCCTATTAATACTTAATACGTTGCAAATATCCACAAATTATTCAAAAAGAGTTTAAAAAGTGTGTAAATATGTGTAAAAACAAGCTTTATCAAACAGTTCATTTAATGGAGTTTCTCTTAGTTATTCATTATTATTACATCTAATGGTGTCAGAGTAAACTAATTCATTAATGATTTAGACATATCATTTAGGTATTACATTTAGTTTCGAAATTTATAGCTTACTAAGCCTTCCAACTTTCTCACTATCTAAGTTTTAATCTTCTTTTAGTAATGTGATATTTTATTATCTCTATGAAAGTTATCTGAAAATTGCTAATTACCTACTACATTAATAATAATAAATTGGAATATTATAGTTGTTATAAAGTAAATAATACTCAATTCCACGATTTGACTAAAATTTTTTCATATTTGTTTGGCTTATCTGTTTACTTACTCTAAAATGTTAATCTACGTGTTTCAATTAATTTATTACTTTATAGAAACTTGCACCGGTAAATAAATAGCTTTTCACGAAAAAGATAACTGATATATTCAAAAAACTTTTGGAAGGTTTCTTGGCCAAATATGGTGATAACGATATTGATAGTAAATGTTATGCCTATATAGGTTTTGACAAGCTAGACCATTTAGCAAGCCTACTTTCATAACTTGAAATTTTACATTCCATTATAGACAAAGACGTCAGTATAATGGTGAAGATTCAAATAGTACAATCCGAGGAGGAACGGCACAGTTTGTCTCAGGACTTTGCAAGGATCCTTCAGAAGACCAGTGACGAATACGTGGACACTTTGATCGAGTGCTCGTACGATCCGGAAAGTCTGGAAACTGAAGAGGAGCGGGAGAACGTGATGAGGATAAACAGTTTAGTTGTTAAAGCCAGAAGTCCCATGCTTGCTTGTATGCTAATACCTCTAAAAAATGACTCGGTAAGTTTATTTCACTAATTGTAAGAAAGAAAGCTTAAGAATAATAGTCTTATTTGTTGACTAACAAGAAAAGACAAGGAATGATAAGAGAGAGATAAGACAGACAAGATCAGACAGACAGAGAAGACCAGACAGACAAGACCAGACATACAAGACCGGACTGGCAAACCCAGACGGACAAAATCAGACAGATAAGACCATACATACAAGACCAGACAGGCAAGACCAGACTAATAATAGTCGAAAAGAATAATAGTCTTATTTGTTGACTAACAAGAAAAGACAAGGAATGATAAGAGAGAGATAAGACAGACAAGATCAGACAGACAGAGAAGACCAGACAGACAAGACCAGACATACAAGACCGGACTGGCAAACCCAGACGGACAAGATCAGACATATAAGACCAGACAGACAAGATCAGACAGACAAGACCAGACACAAGGCCGGACAGACAAGACCAGACAAACAATACCAGATAGGCAAGACCAGACAGTAAAGATCAGACACACAAGACCAGACGTACAAGACCACACAGACAAGACCAGACTTACAAGAACAGACACACAATATGAGACCCACAAGACCAGACCCCACAAGACAAGACTAGACAGACCAAACCAGACAGACAAGACGAGGAAGGCAAGACTAGACAGACAAGACTAAGTATTTATTGTGACTTGAGCTATAGGTACAGTCGTATCTCAAAAGGCAAATCAAGACAGACAAGACTAGAAAGATGGCTGAAGATGGTGCGTCGTTTGATTCCCTCTGTAGTTATTGTTCTGTAAAACCAACGAAACTGTTATTATGCATTAAACTATTATCATAAAGAGTGCTTAGCCCACGGAAAAAAAGAAGCGAAGTTTACTTTGTGAACACGAATATCGCGAAATACAAGGATGCACCGAAAAAAACCATCTGCCTCGTCATAACGTAAAAACACAGCTTTTACTTAGTGTTGAAATAGTTATTTACATTAGAGTGCGGCAACATTGATTTTACAATGCAACAGCTCGTTTGGGGAACGAGCCCGAAGGGCGAGTTCCCCATTTGCTGGAGCATTGTAAAATCATTTCCGCACGAAATTTGTATAAGATTTTTTGGCGACAATTATTATTTAAGAAACAGATTTAGATTAATTACAATATTAGAAATAATTTAATATTTTAATGTTGGTACTCACAAACTTTGACATTTTTACTATTTCAAATTTATTAGTTTGGTTATGTCATTTTTCCAAATGTCAGACGAACAGTAACATTTAAAAAATCACTTTAATTTTCTACATTATCTTGACAAATGTAGTGTAGAGTAGCTTTTTTTAATTAGATTTTATTGTCTTATTTTATTTTGTAAGTGTCCCTGAAAGGTTAAAATTTACCAGTCACTTTACCGCATCGTAGCCGTACTTTGCAACATTGTACGAAAAAATCTAGATTTCCTGGAGGTATACACGATGTCAAAGCTAGCTCTACAATTCAGGAGGCCAAAAATGAGTTTTTAAAGAAATTATTGAATAAAGCATGAGATAGAAATTATATCCTCAATAAATATGTCATATCCATAAGCTATCTCATATTATCGACTCCATAAGCTCACATTGAGGTGCTAACGGTAAACTAAAAATCCGTAAAAATACCATTGCAAAAGCCTACCTTATATTTGAATCAAACACAGACCGACACAAACGTCAAAAATACAATGAGGGTACAGTTATCTCTAAAAATTGAGATGAGACTGAAGAGAGCACGAAAGAGGTGAGGCAGGCAACCACACATACTTGAAGTAACTGTAACCTCCCTCTCTGTTGTCAATCTTAGCACTGCCACCCGTGACAATATGACAAGCCGAAAGCGAAGGGTTCATTGAACCTAGAAGAAGGTGAAGCAACCGCAATCCAGTTTTGTAGGAAGCAAAGTGTCCCCATTTTTCTTCAATTAATGTTTTTGAAAATGTATCCCAGATTTCTCCTGAAAAGAGTCTTTTTGTACAGTATACTGTTTTCTTGTGAAGATTTGTTATTTGTTGAAAAAACAGTTTAATGAAACTTCGAAACTTCAAGAAAATCAGTTAAGCGAAATGTCACTATTTCGAGCGGACCCATTTATTATTATAAACAATACAATCATATTTACTGTCCCAGACAATATAATTACATTTAATGTACCTAAACTACATTTAATATGAAATAAATAAATAAAGAAATGCAAAATAAATCATTTCTGTGGACAAAGCAAAAGAAAAATAAAACGGTTACAACAAAAACATAACAAAAAAAATACATAATCGTAATAAAAAAAATATTGCTTTAAAGAAAACTTTATAGAAAAACTCGTTAAGTGTGGCCAGCAGAGACGAATATGTGTGTGTGCTGTTCAAAAACGGACATAAATAAATCGGACAGAAACGGAAACTAGCGATCACTGAAGAATTCTGCAGTAGAGTAGTAAGATCGTTCTAGGAAATACATCTTGACCAGAGACAAGTATCTAAAGATATCTCTGGTCTTGACGACGGAACAAAATCTGGAGTTATTGGCGATAGATTTCGGGAGGATAGGTAAATGATTGAACATTTTTTTTGCTTTATAGAAGGTGGAGTTTTTGATCAGTTCTGATCTAGGTAAGGATAGATAAATATCCTGATCCTAGTGCTGTGCTCGTGTTGTCGTCCCTCCGGCAAAGCACGAATATGTTTATGTATTAAGCTAACGAATTCCAGGATAAATAACGCAGGGAGAGTTAAAATTTTTAAATTTTTAAAGGAAGGTAGACAATGGGTTCTACTACTCAATCCAAACATATAGCGAATATCTCCTTTTTGTTACTTGAAGATAGATTCAAGTTGGAGAAGGTTGCAGTGTCCCCAGAACGGTAAGCCGTATCGAAGATGAGATTCAAAAAGAGCGAAATAAGAAGTTCTGCATGTTTGGAGATTTAGCTCCCTGAAAATAGACCTAATTGCAAAGCAAGCAGAAGACAGCTTCTTTGATAAGAGTTCTACATGCGAGGACCATTTGATTGATTTGTCGATGTTGAGTCCCACAAATTTAACAGAATCAACACCATTAGTGACGTTGTTGTCAAGTCTGAGAGGCGGAAGTGTATCTTTATACGATAGAACTACAGTTTTCTTGGTACTTAATTCTAGACAGTTAGAATTGCACCATAACTTAATACCCGCAGGGTCATTAGATATAGTAGAGTGGAGAAGCGTCAGGTTAGATTTCGACCATATGATACCAGTATCATCGACGAAGAGACAAATTTTACCTCTGATATTTAGATTAATGATATCGTTGATGAATACTAGGAAGAGTATTAGACCTAGAACGGAACCTTGCGGGGCGACAAAATCCACTGCTCTGCAAAAGGAGGAGTAGTCATTTACCCTGATTTGTCATTTACCCTGATTAAGTATTCCACAGGTATTCCACAGGAATGTTTCACATCCTATCTCGGCAATAGAAGGCAGCTCCTTATATTGCAAAGATAGGATGTGAAACATTCCTGTGGAATACCAGTGGAATACTTACTCAAAAATAAAAGTAAGTTTCTAGAGTTTTAAAATATTGCATTTCTGACCCCTGTTATCTAGTTCTGAGATAAGAAGGAACAAGACAAGGAACAGACAAAGTTGAAAACACACAGGTAAAAAAGCGAACCAAAAATCGGCCAAACGTATATACGTAGTGATAAGATGGGGAATACAATCGAAATAAGTGTAAAAATAATAAATAAAAAAGCATACCTTATTCGTAGTTTACGCAACATGGTCTCAAAAGCAATCCTCTGGAACATATAATATAGCGAGGTACAACCGTAGGGAGTGAAGCAACTCTAGCAGGAATGCTATTTAAAGGACAAAAACGAGTAATAAGAACTATCTGATAGGGCTAATACTACTTCATACAAACCGCAATTTCAAGAACTGGAGATTCTTACTAGATTCTACTTCTTAGCTAATCTAATTATATATCTGTAAAGGACTATATTTTTCCAGCAAGTTAGCAACTGCATTTTGCAGCCATTGCGTTTACGCACTAACCAGGCGCGACGAGTGGGGGCCCAGTCTCTAATTCCTATTCCAAAATAAATAAATAAGAATCGACAAGTATGAAATTGAGATCGTATTAGTTCGAGTGTTAGCAAAAGCGCGATCGCGTTCTTTGCATTTTCGGCCAGTGTATTGAGGAGCGCGATCACGATCATTGGCACTCAAAGGGTTAAAAGAAAAAAACCGTTACAAAACATTCAGAAACGCATCGAAACACGAATTGAAACACGATTTACAAGCTAAACGAAATCTACCTCTAAACCTGACAAATAGATCTAATTATACTTAACTTGTACAAATAGTTTGTAGTATTTCCATTTGTATTCATTATTGCGGGGTCCTGATAAATCAATGTGCGATGAAATTTTCACAGCGACATAACAACCACTACGAAAGCCACACGCCACGAAAATTACACATATGTATCTAAAATATGTGATGATAACAATAATTAGAATGTGATAATTTCGATATGTTATTATCCTGATATATTCGAAGTGTATTTTTATGTGTTTTATTTTTAAGATGTGATGTTTTCCTAGCGTGTTGTTAACTTAACCTAACCTAAACAGACAAGACTAGACAGACAAGACTAGACAGACAAGACTAGACAGACAAGACTAGACAGACAAGACTAGACAGACAAGACTAGACAGACAAGACTAGACAGACAAGACTAGACAGACAAGACTAGACAGACAAGACTAGACAGACAAGACTAGACAGACAAGACTAGACAGACAAGACTAGACAGACAAGACTAGACAGACAAGACTAGACAGACAAGACTAGACAGACAAGACTAGACAGACAAGACTAGACAGACAAGACTAGACAGACAAGACTAGACAGACAAGACTAGACAGACAAGACTAGACAGACAAGACTAGACAGACAAGACTAGACAGACAAGACTAGACAGACAAGACTAGACAGACAAGACTAGACAGACAAGACTAGACAGACAAGACTAGACAGACAAGACTAGACAGACAAGACTAGACAGACAAGACTAGACAGACAAGACTAGACAGACAAGACTAGACAGACAAGACTAGACAGACAAGACTAGACAGACAAGACTAGACAGACAAGACTAGACAGACAAGACTAGACAGACAAGACTAGACAGACAAGACTAGACAGACAAGACTAGACAGACAAGACTAGACAGACAAGACTAGACAGACAAGACTAGACAGACAAGACTAGACAGACAAGACTAGACAGACAAGACTAGACAGACAAGACTAGACAGACAAGACTAGACAGACAAGACTAGACAGACAAGACTAGACAGACAAGACTAGACAGACAAGACTAGACAGACAAGACTAGACAGACAAGACTAGACAGACAAGACTAGACAGACAAGACTAGACAGACAAGACTAGACAGACAAGACTAGACAGACAAGACTAGACAGACAAGACTAGACAGACAAGACTAGACAGACAAGACTAGACAGACAAGACTAGACAGACAAGACTTTTTTTTTTTTTTTTTTTTTTTTGCACGTGCTGGGAGGTGAAAAATCTGCAAACAGACACCACCCGGCCCGTGCCGAGTGGTAGTGTGGGGCTGCCCACTAGTGAGCGACCCACTAAAAACCCCCCACCATTCATACCCCCCAGCCCAAAACCAGAGAAACGTGTTGGAATCCATAATTGGCATTACTTCATCACGCTCCTCCCCCTTACATTTCCAAAGCAGTCATCAGCATTCACTCATTTTGCCGGGCGCGCCGTCAATCGCCGTGCCCCCCTTTACATCAAGTTTACAATAAATTTGTGCGCCCCCTTCGCACTAAGAGGGGCCCGGCGATTGGCACGCGCGGCTCGCACGTGGTAACCCCTCGGCCCGTCTCGCGCTCGTGCCTTTCATCCTTCTCTTTTCTCTTCATTATATACCCAATCATACCTGTCAGCACGCCCCATTCATACTCACTGCGCAGCATGATCCTCACCATGCTCTCCTTGTTGACATTCTCTCCCACGCTGCGTTCTGCCTCGCTCCGCATTCGCACCCACCTCATACACTCAAAGACCGTATGCTCCGCTGTGTCCTCATTAGCACCACAGTACCTACAGTGCGCCTCAATCAGTTTGCCGATGCGTACCAGGTAGGACCCAAAACATCCATGCCCCGTCAGTGCCTGGGTGAGGTGATAATTCACCTCCCCGTGCCCACGGTTGACCCATTTATCAATATCCGGAATCAGTTGCCTGGTCCAGGCTCCCTTTTCCGTTTCCTCCCATCGCTCTTGCCATAGGCGCATTGTTTCGTCCCTTTCAGTTTTTGGGTCATTACCTTCACACACTCTTACCCTTTCATCCGCCAGAAGGTCTAACGGGATGACTCCAGCGACGACCGCCACGGCGTCCCCAGAAACGGTCCTGTATGCACTGCACACACGCAGCAGCATACACCTTTGCACTCTCATCAGTCTCTCTCTGTAACATTTAATCCTGAAAGCACGTATCCATGCCGGCACCCCATACAGGAGAATGGAGTGCACGACTGCATTTATAACCCTCCTCTTGAAAGCCAGCGGCCCACCTATGTTAGGCATCAGCCGTCCAAGGGCTTTCGCACACGCTGTTGCCTTGCACACTACTCGGTTGACCTGTTCGGACACCCTGAGGTTTCGCTGGAGCTCCACCCCAAGGTATCTCAAAGACTCCCGAGCCGGTACGTCCGCTGTTCCCACTCGCACGGTCAGTTCACGCAGCTTTCTTCTCCCAATCAGCAAAACCGCCTCGGTTTTATTGGGAGCCAGGGTAAGCCCCTTTTCCCCTATCCACCGATCAATCCCACTAATTGCCTCATTCATTTTTGCATTCAGGCTTTCTTCCGTTCTGGCGACAGCGACAACCGCCAAGTCATCTGCGTACCCGACGAGTGTAACTCCGTCTGGCAGCCTCAGTCTCAGAACCTCATCATAAAATATGTTCCACAGAATCGGTCCAAGGACCGAGCCCTGCGGAACACCTGCACTCATCTTGAAGGTTTTTCCTTCCTCAGTCACCATCTCCCTATCACTCAGATAGCTACCTACCATCTTTCGAAGGTAGGGAGCTACCCCCTTTAGTTCCAAAGCCTCCATGATTCCGCCCCATGGGACCGAATTGAAAGCATTTTTCACATCCAGGGTTACAAGCACACAGTAGCTGCGGGTCCGCCATGGACCCGAATTGGCTACCCTTGCTCTCTCTATCACTCGCATCATTGCGTTCGTCGTAGTGCGGCCGCCCCTAAACCCATATTGTTCCTCCGAAAGACCCCCTTTTCTCTCGAGATCCTCCTTTATTCTAGCTCCGATCATGCACTCAAACATCTTAGCTATCCCATTCAATAAACAGATTGGCCTGTATTTGGCTTCCTCTCCTTCTTTCCGTTCTTTTTCAATCATAACCAGTCTCCCTTTCTTCCACTCCTTGGGGAAACTACCATTCATCAACTCTTCATTCATCATTCTCAGGCACATATCCTCGCACACATGCCCGAATACCTTGCACGCCTCGGGTGGGACGCCGTCAGGGCCCGGCGCTTTTCCTTCCCTCATCCGGCCGACTGCCCTCTGCAGTTCGGCTGAAGTGAAAAGGGGTACCGGACTCCATCCCGCGGGCTCTACCCAGTTCACTCGCTCATGTACTGGGAACAGCTTCTTGACTTCCGTCATTAGGCTGTCCCCCCGGAGAGTATTAACCCTTCGTGCAATTTTCTTGGTGACGACCTTGTAGCCATCACCCCAGAGATTGTTATTCACCTCTTCGCAGAGCTCTCTCCAAGCTTTTTGCTTGGAGTTCGCGATGGCTCTGCGAAGTTCCTTGCGTGCCAGGTTATACCTCCTTCTGCATTCCTCTCGCACCTCCTCATTTGCTCTCCTATTATTCCTTACCATACATCTCCTTTCACGCAAACAGGTTTTACGTTTTTCAGCTACCTGCTCATTCCACCAGTAAACTGGTTTCCTGCCTCTAACGCTCCTCCGTTTTCTCTGAAACACCGCATCACACGCCCCGTGAAGAACTGCCTCACATGAGCTCCTCAGTCTATTTTCGGAGCCTGTACTTTCAGTCAACTCTTTCATAACGTCTCCCAGTCTTTCTAGTAGGCTCTTGTCTACTCGCCATCCATTCGTCCCAGTTGTAACCAGTCCCTCGGAAATATCCTCTCGTACGTCAAAGAGAATATCCTGGTGGTCACTCAGGTTCTCTCCCTCTCTGACACGCCACCCTTTCACCCTGCCTGCAATCCGTGAGGTACTGAAGGTGAAATCTATGAAAGACATACTTTCGCCCCGCACGAAGGTTGGCACATTTCCACGGTTGTGAACCACCAGGTCCTCTTCTGCCAGCCACTCTTCCGTCCTTCTCCCTCTTTCATCTTCTCTAGGGGATCCCCACCAAGCGGACTTGGCGTTGAAGTCCCCCCCGACAACAATCTCTTTGGACCAACCTTTCATACTGGTCCTTAGTTCATCCATAAATGCTACATACTGCTCTAACGTAATGTTAGGCGAGATGTAGCACCCATACAAGACCCAGTTTTCCCATTCGATCCACACATATCCATTTCCAGACCCACATTTTACCATGTGAATTTCCGATTGGAAAATCCGCACAGCAACATTCTTACACTGGTCCACGTGCCAGCCTCCGTTACCGATAATCCGGAGATTTGGTTCGGAGACAATGGCCACATTCACTCTCTCTTCATGCACTGTCTTCCACAGCAGCTCCATTGCAGCCGCACTCCTATTTGAGTTTGTCTGCAATACTAGCATTTTCTGGTTCTTGGGAACTTCTCTTTCATGCTCTCATCACACAATTTCCTGTACACAGGGCAGTCTCTGGAGTCCGCCCTATGCCCACTCACTCCGCACACGAAGCATTTGGCCTCTTTGGCCGTGCACTCGTGTGCTTTGTGTCCTCTTTCATCACATCGCAAACATGCATTCTTCCTTTCTACACCCTTACATGCTGCCGCCAGGTGCCCGAAGCCAAGGCATCTGAAACACCTGATCGGCTTGTTATTTTCAGTCACACGGCACATGACCCAGCCAACCTTAATTCTACCTTTCTCCAGTATGGTTCGTGCCGCTCTCGCTGGTAGAGTGACCACCGCCATACTGGCCCCTCCGCGCACGATGCGGAGGGACTTAACCTCACACTCCCTGCATTCAGACGCCTCATGAATGGCTCCTTTAACCTCATCAACTGTGGTAGCCTCGTCCATGCCCCTGACAAGGACACTTCTGAGTCCTACCTCCGTCCTTACATCCCTTACAACCTCTTTCACCAAGGCCACTCTCTCAGCAAGTCGCTTCTTCTCCCCCTCATCTTTCACTCTGACGAGTAGGTCTCCCGATTGGGTTTTCCTCATCTCCTGCACATTTATGTCGTTCATATCTACCTGCTTTTGCAGGACATTCACCATCTGGGCATATGTCACATTCTCTACCTTCTTCACCAGCACGGCTTGTGTCGCGCTGGTGCCTCCAGCCCCTTGTACTCTGGGCTTTCCGCCCTCCACTTTCTTCCAGCATAGGGTTATTTCAACCCCTGAGCCATGCCACACACATTCCACCATTTTCCTAACTTGCCAGAAGCCCAGATTACCAGCCACACCGATAGCGAGCTTCTTCCTCTCTGCCTTCGCACACAGTTCTCTCATCCGTACTAAGGTCTCAAAGGCTCTTTCTTCAGAGCCCTCGACCCTAGGGTCATCCATGCGGGCGATGAAATGGTACTTCCTCTGGGAGTCCCCGGTCTCATCGCCCTCCATACACACCACATTCTCACTTTTGATGTAGGCTACGGCGCCTACATTCAAATTCTCGCACACGCGCCTGGCCTGGGGGAGCCGGTCGAGCATTCCCCAACCCAGCCGTTCACCATTCTCCCCTTTTTCTCCCGCAACGAGCAGGAGTACATCCTCGTCCCTAGCTAGAGGAGAGCCCACAGCCCCCTTCACCACTGTGAAGGTGTCCTCGGACCACCTCTCTCTCGCGACGTCCAAGTACTCCTGCACCGTCATTCTTTCTTTCAGCGCACTGGACACACCATTACTGTTCTCTGTCTGCGTGCTGACCTCCTTGCACACAACACTGTCTGTATGTGTGCCCACCTCGCATGTTGCCTTCTCGACAGGCACATAGCGGTGTTCCTCCAACCATTTGATCACAGAGTCGCGCGAAAGGACACTTACTGTCTTCCTGACGCGTCTCGCCGCTTCCTTGACCTCCTTTTTGGTGCTGATGCCGGCAGCGATGGCGTTGTCGAGGTCCTCCGCCTGCTTCCTTAGTGCCTCTATCGCCTCCACAATAGCGAAGGCGATCGAGCACTCCGTCCTCTTGTCAGCCTCGACGTCATCCGTCGATCTGTCTGCCACCTTTCGTTTTTTGGACTTATCGCCAGTGGCTTGTCCCCCCACGCGTCCCTGCTTAAGATAGGATTCCATTATTTAAATGGATCCTCTTTCTGCGCCGGGTTGCGCCTGCCGTCGCGAATCTATCTGTAGAATCAAAAAAAAACCCGGGCTCTTTGTTCGGAGCTTGGGTTTATCTTTTCTCCCACAGATAAGGGACGGAGATTTTATCTGCGCTATGAATATTTACTACAAACTACGAAAAAAACTATCAGCTAAAAATAGATGCTAAAATAAATAAACACTCTAAATCCGGGCGATAATAGAGGGTCAAAATTTTCTACCTAAAATTCTAAGAAACAAAAAAAAATACCCAAAAACAAAAAAATTTTACTCACCGCGTTCACGGAAACCAAAATAATTGCACATACATACTAACTTAGCTTAAAATAATCAAACCTTAATTGAAAAAACCTTAATCACCTAAAAAACTTCACATTAAACTACTGTTAATACCTCTGTAATGCTGCAGCATATAAGAGGGTAACACAAAAACACGGTATATCTGGCCCTTACGGAGCGCTCAAAACACGTCCACTCTCTTCCGCTACTCGTGCGGAACTGAGACAGACAAGACTAGACAGACAAGACTAGACAGACAAGACTAGACAGACAAGACTAGACAGACAAGACTAGACAGACAAGACTAGACAGACAAGACTAGACAGACAAGACTAGACAGACAAGACTAGACAGACAAGACTAGACAGACAAGACTAGACAGACAAGACTAGACAGACAAGACTAGACAGACAAGACTAGACAGACAAGACTAGACAGACAAGACTAGACAGACAAGACTAGACAGACAAGACTAGACAGACAAGACTAGACAGACAAGACTAGACAGACAAGACTTGACAGACAAGACTAGACAGACAAGACTAGACAGACAAGACTAGACAGACAAGACTAGACAGACAAGACTAGACAGACAAGACTAGACAGACAAGACTAGACAGACAAGACTAGACAGACAAGACTAGACAGACAAGACTAGACAGACAAGACTAGACAGACAAGACTAAACAGACAAGACTAGACAGACAAGACTAGACAGACAAGACTAGACAGACAAGACTAGACAGACAAGACTAGACAGACAAGACTAGACAGACAAGACTAGACAGACAAGACTAGACAGACAAGACTAGACAGACAAGACTAGACAGACAAGACTAGACAGACAAGACTAGACAGACAAGACTAGACAGACAAGACTAGACAGACAAGACTAGACAGACAAGACTAGACAGACAAGACTAGACAGACAAGACCAGACAGACAAGACTAGACAGACAAGACTAGACAGACAAGACTAGACAGACAAGACTAGACAGACAAGACTAGACAGACAAGACTAGACAGACAAGACTAGACATAAAAGACTAGACAGACAAGACTAGACAGACAAGACTAGACAGACAAGACTAGACAGACAAGACTAGACAGACAAGACTAGACAGACAAGACTAGACAGACAAGACTAGACAGACAAGACTAGACAGACAAGACTAGACAGACAAGACTAGACAGACAAGACTAGACAGACAAGACTAGACAGACAAGACTAGACAGACAAGACTAGACAGACAAGACTAGACAGACAAGACTAGACAGACAAGACTAGACAGACAAGACTAGACAAACAAGACTAGACAGACAAGACTAGACAGACAAGACTAGACAGACAAGACTAGACAGACAAGACTAGACAGACAAGACTAGACAGACAAGACTAGACAGACAAGACTAGACAGACAAGACTAGACAGACAAGACTAGACAGACAAGACTAGACAGACAAGACTAGACAGACAAGACTAGACAGACAAGACTAGACAGACAAGACTAGACAGACAAGACTAGACAGACAAGACTAGACAGACAAGACTAGACAGACAAGACTAGACAGACAAGACTAGACAGACAAGACTAGACAGACAAGACTAGACAGACAAGACTAGACAGACAAGACTAGACAGACAAGACTAGACAGACAAGACTAGACAGACAAGACTAGACAGACAAGACTAGACAGACAAGACTAGACAGACAAGACTAGACGGATAAGACTAGACAGACAAGACTAGACGGACAAGACTAGACAGACAAGACTGGACAAACAAGACTAGACAGACAAGACTTGACAGACAAGACTAGACAGACAAGACTAGACAGACAAGACTAGACAGACAAGACTAGACAGACAAGACTAGACAGACAAGACTAGACAGACAAGACTAGACAGACAAGACTAGACAGACAAGACTAGACAGACAAGACTAGACAGACAAGACTAGACAGACAAGACTAGACAGACAAGACTAAACAGACAAGACTAGACAGACAAGACTAGACAGACAAGACTAGACAAACAAGACTAGACAAACAAGACTTGAAATTAAGTTAAAAATAAGATAAAAAAAAGTTAAAAACAAGACGGATAATTTAAAAGGTATGGTCGAGACTTTATGTAATTCTACATCCAGTAGAACAGTAATTAATCCAAGTCGGGAATATGAGGCTGATAAAATACCTGAAGATATAATATAACACACGAAAAAAGACCCACTAACTCTGATAAAATACCTTCAGGGCCGGCAGGTTCCAAGTGCAATCCAAAATCTAAATCTCGTGTCGAAGAACGGTTTGATTCAGATAATTTACATAATATACCCAAGGACTCTCAGTTGCATAAACAAAGTAAGGATCTTAGAACTAAAAATAACGTAGTTAATCATAAAAAAAGAACACCAATCAGAAAATCCAATACAGTCATTGGAACTAACTCAGAAAACTCAAATATAAAAGCGGCAATGAAATACGCCCACTTACATGTTTTTAAACTTGATCCAGAACTTACAGAGACTGTGATATTATAACTTATTTGAATAATAAAGATTTACAAACGGTCCTCGAGAATACGCTTCCTTCAAAGTGTCTGTTCCTTATGAAGATCTGAGAAAAATCAACAATCCTGAAATATGGCCTAAACACACCTCTATAAACCGTTTTTTATTTAGGCTAGAACAAAACAATCGACAAATCTAGCGAAACCATCTCCAAGGAGAAAACTACACCAAACAAGAGGGAAAAAGCAACGATAAAGCTATATCTAAATATACAATCGCTCCAGAATAAAATAACCGAATTGGAAATGCTACTAGATGTTACAAAACCTTATTTCCTGTCCCTAACCGAAACCTGGTTGACAAGCCATAAGCTTTCAATACTCCATATACTTTGTTATAAACTAATCTCCTTTAATTTTAGTCCAAACTCCTTTGGTGGTGGTGTTGCCATTTGGGCTAGAGTTTCTCCCGACTTAAATCCCATTGATGCTCAAAAATTGCCCTTAGAATCCCACTCAATCGAGAAACATATTGAGATATGTGTCATTTTGTGGAAAACAGTATTCTCAACTGTTATAATTAATGCATATAGGCCACCTACAGCGTGCATAGAAACTTTTATGGTCACATTGGAAAATATCCTAGACAACATTTTCACTAAATTCTCATCTATAATCATCGTTGGTGACTTTAACATCAATTTTGCTGAGAATTCCCGTGATAAATTATATCTATTAAATATGATGGCATCGTTTGGGCTAGTAGGACTTGTAAATTAGTATACTAGAATCACACGAACATCACACACAATAGTAGTCAATATTTTGGCTACAGATAGATAGATATATTAAACTATAGATACGGACTATCAACATCAGTCGAGGACTGTGTTTTTTCAGACCATAGAGCCATTATTTTGACCAGTAAAAGCAGTGAAACCAATAACAAACAATAAAGACTAACTAGGATCTTTTCCTTTTAGGATTTTTATTTAAGGATGTATTTTATGCAGTCCACTGCAATGACAAAACTTCAGCGTTAATAAATATTGGCCAACTACACTACTATAATTGCTTCCCATTAACACAAATCAATGTGTGCAACAAAAATTGGATATCTAAGGCAGCAAGAATGTCCAGATACAAGTTAAAAAACTTATTTGTCTTAGAAAAAAAGCTTCCAATATTAAGAAATCTATTTCTAAAAAGGAAGAGAAATCATATCGAAATGATAAACAATTGTCGAAGAAATTTCTATCTAAAAATGATGAATAACTCAAACAAAATAAACAAAAAACTGCTTGGACAATTATCAACAAGGTAACAAACAAAATCTCTCGACACGAAATAACAGGCATTAGATTGAATGACTGCACCCTCCATGGCCCCGATAAAATTGCCACGGAATTTAATAGCTTTTTTGCAAGATCCCCAGAGAAATCATCCATAACATTACACCTACCACTATTTCCACCAACCACGTCCCCTTTATAGAAGAAACTATTTACTTGGACGAATATAGTGAATCTGAGCTATAAAATTTGATCGCCAAAAAATTAAAAAATAGAAATTTGTATGGACATGATGGACTGTCCTGTCGCCTAATCAAAGACAACTTGCAATATTTGGTAAACAACACTTGGTCTAGAAAACATTGTAAACTGTTCCTTTGATTCTGAAGAGTTCCCACAAATACTGAAAGTAGCTTCTATAACACCTATCTACAAAAAGGGAGATACGACTACAATAAATAATTTTTGACCGATTACGCTATTATCCGTCTTTTCTAAAATATTAGAATACTGTTTCCTGCAAAGACTTCTACCCTTTTTCGTAAAACATAGAATTATTCCGCGAGAACAGCATGGCTTCCAAACAGGCAAATCCACAAACACGGCCATTCTTGAGTTATATAATAAAATATTATCAGAAATCGACAAGGGCAAATTCCCAATAGGCTTCTTCTGTGATCTGAGCAAGGCATTTGATTGTGTAAATCATGCTCTATTAATTAACAAGATCTATAGATATGGTATAAGGGGAAAGGCTGGAAACTGGCTACAGTCTTTCTGGAAAGACAGAACCCAATATGTAAAGATATCTTCAAACCTTAAATCTAGCATCTCACCTAAATTACCTTTGAAAACAGGTGTTCCTCAAGGAAGTGTGCTTTCGCCGACCCTGTTTCTACTCTACTTAGCAGATCTAGTTCCATACATTCATGGCAATTTCTGCACCCTATATGCGGATGACTCTAGCTTTCTTATATCCAAATGCAACTTGATAGCTAGCCAGCTATAGGCAAATATCCTCCTGAAATCTTTAAACTCCTGGTTCTCAGCTAATAAACTATTCCTCAACTTGGAGAAAACTGAATTTGTCGTATTCCAACCACACAGAGCTAAGTACATAGAGGATATATCATTAAGATTTAATAATATGCCTTTAAAAAGAGCGAGATACACTAAATTTCTTGGGCTAAACGTACAAGAACACTTATCATGGCACAATCAATTCGAAGAGTTATGCAAGTCTTTAAATAAAAAAGCATACTGCCTTCGCCAGCTGAGAAAATTCCTTGACATCCCCGATCTAATAAACTATTATTACGCAGAAATTCAATCTAAACTCAGCTATGGAATAATAGTGTGGGCTACATCACCGGAACTGGAAGGGGTCTTAAAAACACAAAAGAGGATAATTCGGTTACTCTTAAACCTCCCAACATAGTCTCATGCAAGCAGTACTTCGTGCAACTGAAAATATTAACTGTCCTTGGCCTATACATTATGGAAACAAGCAGTCACATCCATAAAAGTAGAATTTCCTTTCATTTATCCTCGAAAGTCTCTTTCCTACGATTTTTTCCGTCCATATTTACTACTCGGAAAATCTCTTTTGATATTTTTTCATCTCCCACGCATTCACCATATATTCATACCTAATTAACCGTTTTTCTACTATTACTACTACTACAGATCAGACTTAACAGACAATTCTAGGCTCACAAAGTCAGACAGACAAGACTAGGCAGCCAAGTGCAGAAAAACAAGACTAAACAGACAACTCAAACTATACTTGACTGCCTAGGCTAACCTGTTAATAAAAGTAGATAAGGCAAATCAGGGATACTATATATACTAAACTACATCATTGCATTTACTCTGAATGTATTTACTCCAATGCCGTATAAAGTGCATGAATGATAACAAATTTCGTACTATGTCAACTTCTAACAACTTTCGTATTAAACACTATAATTTCAAGTTAGAGTTACATTGAAAGTTTACCAAAATGTGTAATTAATTAGCAAAGTTTTATAATTTTGTCTTTTGTAGTGCATAAAATACAAGCTAGATTTACGAGAGATTGATTATAGTGTGCTAAAAGAAATCTGCAGGTACATTTACACGGACAAAGTAAACAACATCGAGTGTTTCTCTTGGAAACTGTTGCCTCTTTCAGTGAAATTCTGTATGCCAGGACTGCAAGCCCTCTGCGAAAGGACGCTAATAGAGAGCATAACGCCGACGAACGTTGCGAACATTCTGCTTTTAGCCGATCAATGCAAATGCGAGAATCTTCGGAAGGCGGCGCTGCATTATTGCGAGGAGTCGGAGACCATCAAAGACAACGCGATCATTGGTATATTTTCAATTACCCGATACTTTAACTTACTTCAAGGACAATATTTTTTATAGGAAAAACGCTGGCTTGGAGAGTTATGGAGATGGTTAATCCTGAACTGTTCTTGGAGGCTTGTGAGAGCATAGGAAGCTCTTCCAGTAATTTGGATAGTCCTTCCACTCCCGGATCTTACAGCGACTTTGACGCATAATTTGTTATTTTTATATATCAATTTGCTGTATTTATTTTTTATATTTGTTTTACTTTGTGTATACAAACTAGTTTTTTGTAATATTTCTTGTATGTAAACTAATTTATTTTATATTAATAGATAATTCTAATGAAAAATCTTAACATTGACTAGAGATCAGAGGTTTTCAATTAAGATGTTGCAGAAAAAGAACTGAAAATTACTAAATTCTCAAGTAATAGTGATCTTATTTTTTCGTCGCTTGTCTATGTTAAACATTTTATTGAGACAAAAAAACAAACTATTGACCATACAATTGATCATTTTTGTTTCAAGCAAATATTTAGTAAATATTTGGTTAGTTTTGATTGAAATTCGCTTGTGTTTGACCGTTATTGCACAAAAAAACACATTATTTTACGCCATTATTGTTTTCATTTTCATTACTATGTCATCACTTATTTCGTACCACAGTTTTGGAACCTGTGATGATGTAAGAAGGGGAATAAAAGTAAACAAAAACATAACAATCATACGAAAGGATATTTTTAGCCATTTAATGTGTTTTGTGTCAAGAAAAAATATCTCAAAATTATCGAATTATCGCCAAAAATTAAAGTATTCTAATACACATTTCATAATCATTATATATATATATATATATATATATATATATATATATATATATATATATATATATATATATATATATATACTACAAGATAGATAATACTTGATCTAAGACTAGATAGCTAATACTTGATACAAGACAAGATAATGAAAAAGTCAAGAACGAACATACTTTCAGAACGTATGAAGAAAATTATAAGAAAATAACAGCAAACGCCTTTCTTAAAAAATCTTGTCAAAACGCTAGTGATTCTAAATACTAATTGTGGAACTGAAGTACGACCGATTAATTCGTGTCACCATAATTAACGGCTCTGTTACTCGTGTAGCACATGATAATTCGAGAAATGGTAGCGGTGCGGCTTGAGCGACTTTACCCAATTTCAAGTTTTAGTATATCAGGTACTTACGAATTAATCTTTTAATTTTTTTATATTTTTGAGAAGAATAATTATACGAAGTTTTAAAGAAAATGATTTTTCACAATCTATTGCTGTTACAGTACATTTAGGTCTTTAGCATTCTGCTCAATGAGGGTTGCCCATCTACTTTGATTTTTTACATAAACTTTCCAAGTTTGACAATGGTTACAATCTTCATGGGCGCGTTAACAATACTTGTGGCCCTAGGCGCAAGGTGACTATGGGGCCCTAGTCTAGGGAGCCCCAATTCTCAATATGCGAGATATAGCAATACCACAATAAAAAATAACAATTAAATAGGTAAGAGTATTTTACGATACGTGTATTGTACAAAGTTTTACCTACAATATAAATTAATAAGTTACTGAGATATATAAAAAAAGTAATAATTTGATAAATGTCAAGCATGGCTTTTAATAAATTAATCAATGAAACGTAAACATTTCAATCGCGAATTGTTATGACATTTTTTCTATTTTACGTCTGTAATGGACTCATAAAAGCACTCATATGCATGCGGTTATGGCTCGCCGAGTGCTGTTATGAATTATTTTTTTCAAGGTTGGCACTGAAAATCAGAGCTGTCAGTGTCAAATTTTCAACGAGATAGTTTTGAGGTTATGTGATGTGTGGAAATCGCATTAATGGCATTAAACGAAATAACACATATTTAATTTAAATTCTGCCAACAATGGTACTATCATTAAAAACGTTGGTTAATCTTCGTTAAGATGCATGAGATATACAGGCAACACACTGTACGCATTATGCGCATGCGTTTTGGGAGCAAAACACAAAGGCGTAGGGAAAATAAATTTGAAGGGGGTATATAAAAATTGTTAATACTATTGAAATTTTTGTCGCGCTGCCACGCGATATGTGGTCTTGATTGATCTTTTCCTAATATAACCTAATCTAACCATCCATTTTGTTCAAATCTGTAGCTACGATGGCGTTTTGTGCACGCCACTGAAGGTTTTATGTCAATTTCCGTTAGTTTCAATTGTGGCACGGAGGGCGTTGAATGGATCAAGCCTCTTAACGCATATTAACCGCTATAGTGACATGGGATGTTTCTTGTACATTAGAAAACTCCTCTCTACTCTCGTCGATATTGACATATAATACATCAAAAGACGCGAAATTTTGTATAGAATAAACAAATAATAATCTTCTTATGTTTAGGTGAAACCTAAGCATGAGACAACGATTATAAAAACTCGCAAAATAGCGTACTTTCAGATTTTTGCCCGAAACTGTTTCCTAAATAATCTAAATTGACTGAATCTTTTTCTAAATCACTCTAATTTAAATGAAGATTAAAACTATGTGTTATACTTGCAGTTGCAATGAGAATAAACCTCTCACATTTTCTATAAAAGATTCAACAAGATTTGATCAATCGATTCATCCAGTTTTGAGAAACTCGAAACTTTGATCTCGATTTTCTGACAAGTTTTCCAGCCGAATTTGCTTAAACTTTACAGTTTACTTATTCATATATTGCTAAATGTTTCTGTGCTAATTTCATGCTAATTATAATTCATTTAATCATAATTAATATTTGATGGTTTTAAGAAGGGTTTTAATGTTTTGAGTCAAACAAAAAAAAAGCATTGAATAAAAGATGAATTATGTTAAATATGAAGATGATATCTACGTAATAAATGATTCAATTTCTACTTAACGTGTTAATTTTGCGCACCCCAATGTGTGCGGTGTTGTACGGTCCGATTAAAATCTAGGGAGTAGTTCGAACGAACTAAATGAGTAATTGCCAACATATTTCACGGCAGACATATTTCCAGCTCCCATCAATGCTCACATCCAAATGATATTAGGGCTTACTATTATGCCATTAAAATGATTGACAGTCGAGGGGGTGTTAAATGCAAATTATTGAAAACCAAAACCCCGTTAAACTACGCTCGTCGTTTTCTAAGCTTGGACGACGTGGTGGAAGGGACATGAACTACATTCTTTGGGTTTGAATGCTCTGTAAGATTCTGTGGTGTCCTTTAGTAAAAACGACTCATGCCATTAATTTTCAATAACAATACAAAAAATAACAACAATGCAATGATACTTCTTTAGTTTTTTTCTAAATATTTTTTTCACTATTAACCACCACAATGTGCCAATTTATTCACCACTCTTTGTCAAATTTTGCCGCTTATTGTCGTCAACCGCCAAAAGTTGGTTTGACCTTGCTTAGTTGTCAATTTGTGGCCCCCTAAAATTGGAGGCCCTAGGCGCGCGCCTAGTGCGCCTATGCCTAAAAGCGTAGTAAGCTGGCCACCTACATGCACGTACTAATAGCGATACTATGTGACGAAAAAACAATGCCGAGCGAATGGGCACAAAGCATCATTTGCCCCATCTACAAGAAAGGGGTCATACTATTATGTGCGAACTACAGAGGTATCTCACTGCTGAAAACTATTCACCGTAAAACAAATGCTCAAAAAAGCATGGGAGCACAACCTTACGACTCGATCAACTGCACAAAGTTGTACACGACGCTTAAGGAACTCAGCATACCAGGGAAACTGACAAGACCTTGCAGGACCCGCCAGCCTTGCAGGACCCGCCAGTATCCGCATATGCAAAGATGCAGAGGTTACGATGGGCAGGCCATGTCACAAGAATGGATTAAGGACTGTCAAAACGGGTCCAAGGCAAAAATTCAAATCATTTTGAAGTTTGATTTGAATTTTGAAGCAAATCAGGATAAACTAGAAATGGAAATCTAGTTTATCCTGATTTGCTTCAAATATTGTAGATATTTGACATGCAATTTCATCTATGTTAATATCTTTTTGAAACACATGTGAAAAAAATAGTTCAATATTTTCAATCTTAACAAAATCTTCAAATCTTGTCTGAAATTTGTTTTCTACAACTTCAATTTCGAGAATCATTTTGTTAGGGTTGAATTGAGTAGGGTTTCTTGCGCATCGGCAGTCAACGAAAGCTGTTGTACTGGTGGGGATGCGCCCGACTTGAGGTTCATGTAGCAACATTTGAACGTAGGCTAATGAGAAGCGTGATTTGATTTTTACTTTATATTTATCGAAATGTATTTTTAAGTGAGTATATAGAATCGTGAGAAAACTAAAGATCGACTCAAAATCACGCCGCGATCGACCGGTAGATCGCGATCGACTGGCTGGACAGCCCTGCTGTAGACAATAGAGATAGAGGTAACAATTTCCTAGTTGTATGCGGGTTGTGACTCTTTGGGATATTTCATTTATGCTGTTTATAATAGATTCCAGATACTTGAAGGATTCCACCACTGCAAACCGTCTTCCGCGTATTTCCACCGTTGCACAGTGGTCTGGATAGAAGAAGTATCAGATTTAAACGTGAATTGGTGAATTGGCATAAGGATTTTCCAGGTCGCTGAATACCTATTTCATAGTATAATTTTAAAATTAAAAATAGCGGATGCAATATGGCCGATTATGATAGAAATTTCAAATAAATTGGTATGTGGGGGATTTCGAGGTCCAAATTAGACCAACGCGTTGGTCCGATTTGCGTTCCGCTCCTAGCCAGCACCATATATTTGTTCTGGTCGATATCAACTGCAACAAGCAGTTTAGTCTAGAGGTTCTCTTTAATTGCCTGAGTGTATCGGGCTTATACATCTATGTCGTCTGCGAACGCAAGGATCACTTTATTTTCTACTGAATATAATAGAATTTATTGGTTCCATATGAAATCCACACAAAGGAATGTAAAACAAGTCAAAAAAACAAACACATATTATTATACTTATTATCTTAAAGATTATCAACACGAAAACTTGGATACATATAACTGAAACCAAATTAGCAGCTCTCAGACTACTGATAATTGCAATACACATCTACGTGATTTCATAATGCCATACGATTTCATAAAACTGCAATCATTAGAATAATGGAAATGTTTATTATCTTATATACGTGTACACAATTTACGTAGGTAGAATGAAGACTTGTATACAATTCACGATTAACACATTGATGAAATTATTAAATAACATTGATGACATATTTATAAAATAATGAATATTATTCAAATAATGAATATCGCGCTCACAGCTTTTGAATCCAAGTTGAATAGTATTGTTAAGAGGCAATCTCCTTGTGAAACTTACCAATAGATCCCCTTGTATCCGCACTTTTCCTCTAGTATCGTTTAATGTCATCCGGGTTAATTTAATAAGCTTTGCTGGTATTCCAACTTTTCCATTACCCTAAATAATTGGTCTCTGTTTATGCTATCATATGCTTGTTTGAAATCTATAATATGTATATGCTTATTCATAAGTCTAGTTTGATGTTTGTGCATCTCGATACAATGCTCCCACCGCATCTCAGATATATTGTGTATACAGATGGTCTGGTCTGTTGTTGACCTTTTGCCAGGAACCCGCAGTGGTAGACGATATATGGGTTTATTCTGTTTGTTAATATACTGGCGAAAACCTTGTAGGTCACATTTAGTAGCGCCTCTGTAGTTGCTACCATCTTTGCTGTGGCCTTTCTTGTGTATTAGTATGATAATGGCGGTATCTCCACACCTCCTTTGTAAGTGTATATACTCCCTGTCCTAGTTTATCGGCCTCATATTTGAGGTATTCTCCGGGCAGGTTATCTTTTCCATTTTTTTAGGTGCGTAATTGCTGTTTTGACTTATTCGTATGAGGGTTCTGGAGCGAAAGGCTCAGCTGTGTTTTTAAATATATATTTTTCACAATATTTATTCTATATATACTGAAATTCACTACGTTTTAACCACATTTATAATATGTAAAAATATTATATAACCTGTTGTATAAATTTTTACATTTATCACAACTCGAGTTACGACTGTTAAAGGTCATTTTCAAGTGCTTTCATTTTCAAACTACAAATAGAATTAAAATGCATTTTTATTAAGGGTTTTTTGAGGGAGTCGATTTTGCATTTAGCATGGAATTGGATTTATAAATCCAAATCATATTTACATTCTATGTAATTAATCATCATTTCGTACATTATTAAAATGAACTCTTCCATTTCAACAACAAAAACTAACTCCCTTGAATCCCACACTAAAATTCGAAACCCAAATTAGTAGTCCCTTAAAAAAATATTACAGCTTTGTTCTCCGATTTTGAGAAATGCCACAGCTACCAGACTCTATGGTTTCATAAAAACTCACATGTCCGATTCTCCAATTAGACCAGTTGCCTCTTATACGAATAGTGTAGCAAGAGTTTTAGCAATTAAACTGAATGCTCTTTTCAAACAATACACCAAAATTACTTCAAAATATTCGGTAAATAATTCACTTGCCCTATCGGAACTCCTGAAACCAAAAACAATCTCAATAAACTCAAAACTTGTATCTTTTGATGTTAGTAGTTATGTTTTCTAATAATATACCCACTAAAGAGTGCCTCGAAATCATAAGAAATTTAATTGATAAAGCTAATTGCCACCATCTTATAATATCAGAACTTTATGCCCTTGAAACATAGGTTGACTTTTTTTCAAAAAACTACTTCAAATTTACACATACTATCTACTACATACTATCAGCAAACAACAAGTCTAGCAATGGGATAATTAAGTTAAGCTCCGTTAAGCCCCCTCCTAACCGATCTATTCATGTCAACTATCGAAGAAAAAAGTTTCAAACTAGATTTCTTCGAAAACATATTTCATTTTGGTATAGATATGTAGATGACATAAAAGCGTGTTTCAGTGATATAGTAAACCAATTAGACAGATTTTTAATCTAATAAACAACGTACATCCCAAACTTAAATTCACCATCGAGGTAGAAACCGACAACAAAATAAACTTTTTATACTTGTAGGTCTGGCAGTATGTATCATTCAATAATACATACTGCCTTTTGAATCCCCCTTACCCCGGAAAAGGGTATCACAGAGTTAAATATCATCATTTAAATCGCTACGGAGAATGGTTTCCCAACAAAACTCATCCATTAGTAAAAGTCGGGATAAGTGTAAAAATGTATATAATTGTGAATAACATGTTATATATAGTACTATATTGAGCAACTAGGGCGGTAAGTTGTCAATTGTCCAGGAGAACGAAATTGGGCACACGAACGAATTGTAGTGCGTTCATTCGCTCGAGAGGGCAATTGACAATACCGCACGAGTTGCAGATAATATTTTTTATTTTTCATGCGAGGTGATGTATCTTACAAGTTTGGGGTCCAGGGGCATAAAAAAAAAATTGAACAAAAAATGAAGAATTTGCTTTTTCAATTTTCTCCGGTGGTGTGGATTCATCATAAGAACCCTCATCAGTAGAGGGCGGATTATATGCAAGGTGCATATATTTTATTTTTTGCGTATATATAAATATAGTTAATTATGTGGACGAATTACATTGATTAGAGTTAATTAACGCTAATTAGTAATTGCATATATTGCATATTTGGGCATGCTCATGCATATTTCATCCAAAGTTGCATATTCTTGCATATTTAATTGGTTATTATTTTTTTTATTTTATTTTTGGAAATACATATATTAATAATATAATTATTATAATAATATTAATATTATAATAATATTAATATTATAATAATATTAATTTAAAATCATTTTTCAACAATATTGTGAACATAATATATACCTGACGAGAGTACCTTAGGAAAAAATTATTTAAATTCTTATAATATTCAAACAATGTTGGAAATTAGACAACAAAGTACCGACAAATGTGGCCATTATATTGCTCATTTGTTATTTTCCTCATTAATAGGCGCATTTGCTCATTCTTCATGAAGGGAAATCACCATATTGGGAAATCATATTTAATTTCATCGAAACAACTTGAATAAACTAATCATTTAACAGTTCCCTGATATATACAACATGGTTTATCAAATTTCCTTTTACCCCGTGAAAAAAATATTACTTATGTTGTTAGACGCTGTAAATCAGTTCAAAATTTAATTATTTTTTATTGTAACATTATTCACACAACTGTTTAGCTCGTTGCTAAATTTTGTTCGTTGCTAAAATCTGCTAGATTTTTCGTTGTTTACGATTTAATTAGCAATGTCAAAAAAATATTTTTAAAAGCATCATTGAGAGTGCAATTATATAAGGTGACCGAATGTTCAATTACCTCCTGAACCTATAATTACCAGTGGGGTACGTGGTTAGACGCAGCAAATTTTTATGCTGATAATTTTGCAGGTATTAAAGATATAATTCTCGAAATCAGTTATTCCAGCGCCGTTTTCGAAAATAGCAAAAAAAAAACTGGAAACAAAAGGTTTGCCTCTATCAGAATCAATTGAAATTATAGAAGAATTTTAATTGAGAATTTGAAATTATAGAAGAATTCCTTCAAACAACTTCAACTCTTCAACTTTCTGAAAATTTGACGTTAATCCATTCATCATTATTCCATTCCAAGTGATATTTGGCAAAAGCCAATCTCGCAATTCGATGCCGGAATTGTAATGGTGGAGCTGTAGCCATCCTTCTTATAAGATAATCCGGCTGCATGAAGCTTTCTTGTAACGGTTTATTCACTAAAATTGACATCTCTAACTTATTGAAGTTGATTTCGTAGTATAACCGCAGAAGATGTTCTATTTCGCAAACTTGCGGACTAGGCTACAGGGCCGCCATTACAATGCCGCCATCGAATTGCGAGATTGGCCTTTGCCAGAAACGTCCAATTTTCAGATAAGTCAGTTCAGATTTTTTAAATTAAAGAATATCAACAAAATCTTAAAAGGCGAAATAGTTGAGGATATTAATTTTAATTTAGACATAATTGTAAAAATGCAAAATACACCAATTACTTCTGTAGATGTTGAAAGAAATTTTTCTATTTATAAACATATGTTTTCAGACAGGAGACACAAATTTCTGTTTTCATTTTTGAACATTTGATTATCAATTGTTACATAAATATGTTGTAAAAAAAAGGTATCGTTTGTGAATTGATTAGTGGCCAAGTTTAGAAGAAGATTGAATTAAATAGTGTACCTATATTTTTGTTTAGTTAATAATTGTTAATTAGAATCAAGAAAATTTTGTGTGAATAAAAATATTAGATGGCCATAATTATTTCTACCTTTTCGTCATCAATTTTAGTCAAAGTTTTGCATATTGTACTGCATATATGGTCGAATTGAGTGCATATTTACACAAAAAACGATGCATATATATATATGCGCATATATTTCGTTTTTTTGGTGCATATAATCCGCCCTCTACTCATCAGTCTCCGGTATCCCCATAGAATTTACACTCATTTTAAAACGTTTTCTTTAATTTTCATTTTGTAATGAAAAAAAATTCTGTCACTTTTGTCGCAATAAAAAACGGGCGCAAGATAGTACCTATTCCGCATGAGTAATAAAAATATTTTTATATATTATAAGTGTGGTTAAACCATTGTGAATTTATCAATTCAGTGTAAGTATTAACTAACGGTCACAACGACCGTATTTCCATTCGTATATATTATTATGTATGTAAGGAAAGTATACTTTCGTTAGAGATAAAATAGATAGAGAAAATTGTGAAGATTCAACTAAACTATTACATGAAATTAGAAAATGTGAAAATCTAGTAGGTAAAAATAATCACATGAAAAAGAAAAATGCAAGACAAGACAATAAGAAGAAAGTTGAGGAAAAGAAACCTTGTACCAACTGCGAAAAATTAAACAAAGGTGTTAGGTATCACCCAAAGTACTCGTGCTGGTTTACAAAGGAAAATGGAAATGAAGCTAGAGAAATTAGAACGCAACGCAGTGATAGAAGTAGATCTAAATACAGAACAAAAAAACTAGTTATCACACCATTGATTTAAATAAAAATATTATTAGAAGAAAAGTTTGAGGTAAATGGAATATATTATCCAGGTTCCCTCTAATGAAGTCTCTCTAATAAATTCAAAATTAATTAAGAAAAAAAAAGAGATGGAGGATGTGAATAAAATATCTTTAAAAACAGTCAATGGTGTGACACAAACAAAAGGGTTAGTAACTATGAAAGTAAAAAATTTTGAGAAAGAGGAATACATTGATGTATTTATAGTAGAAAGAGACGATTTTGAAGATTTTCTTATCGGGTTAGACATTATAAAGAAATTTAAACTAATTCAAGATGAAAACTTACAAATATCTCAAAAGAAGGAAATACATATAGAGAAAAAAAGATACATACACATTGGATAAAAATGAAAAAACAGAAGAAGTTAAAATTAATTTAAACGAATATATAAATACAGACGAGTTCGTAATGAATTTAGATCACTTGGACAGTATAGAGTATAGACAAAAGAAAGAAGATTGAAAAACTGATAGAAAAATATTACACAGTATTTGCAAAAAATAAATATGCTGTAAGCACAGTTACAGACTACGAAGCTCGAATAGGCTTACTAGTTGATAAATATTGTAGTAAGAGGCCGTACAGATGAAACATAGATGATAAAAAAGAAATTGAGAATCAAGTAGCAAGATTATTAGATAATGGGTTAATTGAAGAATCTTACAGTCAGTTTGCCGCACCAGTAACTTTAGCATTCAAAAGAGATGAAAACAAGCGATCAAGATTATGTATAGATTTTCTCGATTTGAACAAAATAATTATACCACAAGCTCAACCATTTCCATTAATAGATGATTTAATATTGAAACAAGAAATTGCAAATAGTTCACAACATTAGATATAAATTCAGCGTTTTGGTCTATTCATGCGGTCTATTATTTGGTCTATTGAAGATGAAGATGAAAGATGAAGACAAAAAACTGGATTCGTTACACAAGAGGGGTATTTTCAATGGACGTGCCTACCCTTCTGACTAAAAACAGCACCAACCATTTTCCAAAGAATTTTATCCAATATCTTAAGAAAACACAATTTGAGAGACTTTTCAGAAAATTATATAGATGATATCTTAATTATTTCGGAATCATTCGAAGAACATATAGAAAAAGTAATAAAAGCAATAATAAATGAAGGTTTTAGATTAAAATTTAAAAAATGTACATTTGCAGCAGAATCAGTGAAATACCTCGGACACATAATAGAACACAATACAGGAAGACCAGTGAAAGATAACTTAATATCAATCCAAAATTTTTCCCACACCAAAAACCCAAAAAAATATTAGACAGTTTCTTGGGAAAATCAATTTTTATCATGAGTACATACCGAAAAGTTCAATATTGCTAGATCCATTACACAAACTGTTACGAAAAAATGAGAAGTTTATTTGGTCTACAGAATGCGAAAAATCTTTGATAAATATAAAAAAATGTTCTCAACCGGTGTTGGAAATATTTGATAAGAATTTACCAACAAGAATTTACACAGATGCGTCACTAGAAGGTATTGGTACAGTATTTAAATAGGTACAAAATAATGGGAAAGAAAAGCCAGTAGCATATTTTTCAAAAAAATTGAATGATGCATAAAAAAAGAAAGCAAGAAGCAATTTATTTAGAATGCCTGGCAATAAAAGAGGCAATAAAGTATTGGCAACACTGGCTTATTGGAAGAAAATTTACAGTATTTTCAGACCACAAACCGTTAGAAAACATGAATATAAAAGCTAGAACTGACGAAAAACTTGGTGAGTTGTCCTTTTACTTATCACTTATCACAATACAATTTTGAAATTAAATATATTCCGGGAAGAGATAACACGGAAGCAGATAGTTTGAGTAGAAACCCTGTATTAGAACCACTCGAAAATACAGAAAAATTCCTAAAAATAGTTAATCTAATAAAAATTAAAGAGATAAAGACAGATCAAGGAAAAAATAGAACATGCAGAAAATCAAAACCAAATTAATAGAAAAAGATGGTGTGTTCTATAGAAAAGTTAGATATAGAGAAAAAATAATTTTATCTGAAGAACTAATCTTAGAATTAATTAAACAAATACACTCTGAATGGTGCCATATAGGGATTAAACAAATGCTGAATAGGATATGTCTGTATTATACAGCTAAAAACATAACTGCAAATATAAAGTATGTAAAAACTGTGAGATATGTATTAGAAACAAATCCAGAGGGCAAGTAAAATATGCCCTGATGTCACAATTGTGACCGGCATCAAAACCATTCGAAATAATGTCAATTGATACCATTGGAGGCTTCGGAGGACAAAGATCAACAAAAAGATACCTTCATCTGTTCGTGGACCATTTTACAAGATATGCGTTTATCTTAACATCCAAAACTCAGAGTGCAACAATTTCATCAAGTTGGTAAACGAAGTGCTAGAAACGGACAAAATTGAAACAATACCTACAGATCAATATCCATGAATAAACTCGAGAGAATTTAAGGAACTCCTGAGAGGAAACAACGTTAGACTAATTTTTACGGCTGTTAATGCGCCTTTTTCGAATAGTCTGAACGAGAGACTAAACCAGACCCTCGTCAATAAAGTAAGATGCAAAATAAATGAAGAAAAGGAAAAGAGAGCCTGGACAACGATCACCAGAGAATGTATCGATAAGTACAATAAAACAGAGCATACGGTAACCGGCTTTACGCCTAAATATTTATAACGGCACAAATACCAGCATTCTACCCGAAGAAATAAAACGAAGAAATAACAAAGAAGATTGTATAAGACATAAAGAACTAGCTCTGAAAAGAACAAAAAATCACATGATTATAACAAAAAAATATTTGACAAGAAAAGAAAAAACTATATATTTAACACAGGAGATTTAGTATATATAGAAAATGGCAATAAGTTAAACGGAAAGAAATTAGATGAATTGAGAATTGGACCCTTCGAAATTATAGAGATAATTTCAGATTCAGTATGTAAAATCAAAACAGGAAAACGAAATGAAGAAACCGGTTTCTTCCACGTAACAAAATTGATACCAGCAGATAATGTGGATGAAAATTGAAATTGCAACGAATTTTCACCCAGGGAGGGGAGATGTAAGGAAAGTATACTTTCCTTAATAGATAGCTTTGGAAGGATTTCCATGGAGACGAAAAATAATTACGTGAAAAACAACTAGAAAAAGTAAAGTTAAGTTCAGTTAAGAAGAAGTTAAAAGTTAAATAGACTTTAAACTGTAAATAGAGAAGTGAATTGTGAACGTTAATTGTCGTTTCTTTGTTTACAGGTAAGAGTGTAAATAGTTATAAAAGAAATGTAATAAAAAAATATACTTTGTTTACAGAGAAACATATTCTCATTTACTTTATAAAAAAATAATTATCACATTATATGTACATATTTGCCTACTTGGTTGGTATATGTAGGTTCAACTTTTGCCAACCATTTTCCGTGAATAATTTACATAATCTAATTAGAATCCCATTGATAAACTTAATAAAGACGGAACAAAGCTTGAATATATAAATATACTCAACCTTTCCGGAACTCTATAATACTAATGAGTCTTTTTAGGACTACCAAAAACAAATCTCGTATGAAATTTGTCAGTTATTCTATAGCTTTCAGTCCACCTTCGTGGCACTCAACAAAAACCATAAAAATAACATTGATTCCATTGGATCATATTTAGATTTTCAACAAATTTTATCTAACATTGTAAACGTTTTACTTAAATGGCCCATTAGTTTTCTGAAAATATTTTTGATAGTTAATTCTATTGATATCCCGATATTTTTCCACAAATTTCCCCTAATTTTACTGAATTTTCATCGAAGTTATGTCGTAAAACATTCCCACAAATTTAACAAAGTTTACTCAACTTTCGTCAATTTTGCCAAAATTTTCAACAATTTTAACAAATGTTCTAATTGACAACTATTTATAACAGTCACATAGACAATGCCTACTCAAAATTTAAAAGTTTTAATAACATCAACTTTGGAACAGCTTTACTAATTAAATCAAGCGAGGAACACGGAAATCTTCTGTTACTCTTTAGCACACAGCGCTCAAGATGCATTGTGTGAGCCTTTCGCTACGTCAAAGCAAGTAACGAGAAAGGTCAAGACCTAATATGTCAGGGGCTGAAGGCCATAGGTTTATGTACTAGTAAAGTAACATAAGATAGTTGTAATTTGTGTAACCTCACTCCTTAGGTAAAACGAGAAACCTCACCTTTGTTGGCGAGTTCTACAACAAAGGTGAGGTTTCTCGTTTTACCTAAGGAGTGAGGTTACACAAATTACAACTATCTTATGTTACTTTACTAGTACATAAACCTATGGCCTTCAGCCCCTGACATATTAGGTCTTGACCTCTCTCGTTACTTGCTTTGACGTAGCGAAAGGCTGACACAATGCATCTTGAGCGCTGTGTGCTAAAGAGTAACAGAAGATTTCCGTGTCCCTCCCTTGATTTAATTAGTAAAGCTCTCCCAAAGTGGATGTTATTAAAACTTTTCAATTTTAACAAAGTTCTACAAACTTAAATTTTCGAAAAAAAAATCAGATTTTTTTTTCCTGATTATTAAAATTATACTTTCCTTAAATCTAGTAAATAAATCAGTCCAAAAACTCACTGACAAAACATTGTAAAACAACCTCAAAAACTTTTAGTACAATACTTGAGCAAAGTACACATCTTGAGCAAAGTGTGCTGAGAGTAACAGAAGATATCAGTGTAATTCCAGCTGCTGATAGATTTGAAGATATCGTAATGATAATCTCCTACTTTCAATTCTTTTAGTACAATTTTCCATGAAATTTTTGCTTACAAAAAAAATTCTCTTACATCCAACAATCACGCACTAATAACCAAAAACAGAATCGTGTTCAAAATCACCTTATTTGCACTGATTACGCTCGCTTCGACCTGATTTGTTTACATTTCTTGCACCCTCAAAGCCAAGAAATCACTGTCGAAAATCACTGTCAAAATCGCTGCCCAAATTAGTAAAACAAGGGCATTTATTACACCATAAAACATTTAATCTTGTTTATTTACCAAGTTCACTTTAAATCCAGTACCTTTCGAATTGAGATGTTGAGTTCATTTATTTTCTGAAGCATAGTATGGATATTTCTTAATCATACATATTTTTGTAAAGTTTTGTTCTTGTAAACAAAAACAACTATTGAAATGTCAAATGTTTACAAAAAATAATAATTTGGTATATCTATAATTGACCAGAAATTTTTGAAATATCAAACCTTGAGTCTAGTCTAAAGTCTAGTCTACATAAACAGACTAGATTATTAAGAGTTTAGTCTAGATGAAACATTGATAACCATGTCCACTCGATATAATCAGACTAAATTATTAAACATCTAGTCTACATGAAACATTGATGACCAGGTCTAGTTAATAAAATCAGGTTAAATTATAAAAAATCTAGCCTAGATGAATAATTCCACGATATACGATAATTCCACGATATACCTGCATCTACGGCTTAACACTTTCCTCGATAATTTGAACGTTAGTAAATGTATAGGTTCTTTACAGTGGCGTGCAAAAGTTTCGGGCCACCCTATTTTTCCTAGATATTGCATAGAAATACGATGGTGAAGGAAATACAAACGAGTGATTATAATAGTACCAATATTCCCGTTAAGCTGCGCGGGTGCGCGAATTCGCAGCAGTTTTCGTGTTATTTTAAAATCTGCGAAGATACATTAAGTTTCCGCGCACTTAAATTACGAGACGTTGATTTTGTCTTCGAAATTGGGGAAATTTCGGAAGAAAAAATATTAATTAATATATTAAGTATATAAATATGGATTATTTAAAAAGACATATTATTCAAAAACAGCATAGAGAAGCTGTTAATAAATCACAAATATTGAAAAAATGTTAATTTTAAAAATGATAATGGACACACCTGAAGAATGTCACGGAAAAAAGAGAAAAACAAGTGACGACGAACTGTCAAAATCTGATTTTGAGAAAGTTAATGTATTAATCTAAAATGTAATATTGGCTATACGTATTAAATGAATAATGAATACGTATCACTGAATTTCGTTTCTAAGATCCAAAATAATATGGAATAAAATATAAGTTGCCACAATATTGGCGAAGTCAAAATTATGCTTTTGAATTCACCGAATGTATAAACAACATCCTGGAAAAAAATTGGTTTAAAGAAATGAAAATTCGGCCTTCCATACATTAATTGTAGACGGAAGCACCGATATTTCTGTACAATAGTACTAATTTTGGGTTTTAAATATCGTGATAATGATATAAATTACAAAACTGTAACTTCCATAACCATAAGGTATTTTGAAAGTCGAACATTGTGAAACTTTTGTAACAAAAAATTAAAAAATATATGTTGAACATAACAAACATCAAAATATGATAATGTTTACTAATGAAAAGAAATGAAAGAATGAAAGAAAAATGGGGTAGCTGCAAAATGTACCTGTTATGCAGAAAATTTAGTCTGATCTGTTTACACAATGTTTCACCGATCGAATATGAAAAGCGAAAACTTGAAGATTTAGCTCAAGCAACTGCACATGATGCTATAACATTTAAACTAATCAATGAAGTAAGGTAGTTTACCAGATTTCGCAGATACTGCAAAAATTACAATGTTCTAATTGACTATTGTCTAGTTCTGGAACGAAATGATCCAGTATATCTGTAAATATTGTGCAAAAATTCTGACGAATTCTCAATATCGGGTAGCAATTTTTGCTCTCAAAGTCATATTAGAAGAGCTTTCATCTTTGTACAAATACCCACAGAAAAGTTGTTTTCTTTAACTATTATTGATGCACATCAGCATGTTAAGACGAAAATAAGAAAATTTAAATCTCAATACCTGGGAGACAAAATCCTCTGGAGCAGTAATGTGAAAAACTATTATCAGATGATCAAAATAATATTGACACTTCAAATATATATATATATATATATATATATATATATATATATATATAATGCAATTTGTCCAACGTGTCTGATTTCCCGATGACGATCAAAAACAATGGGATGCACTTGATAATGAGTTTATTATAAATTCAGGAAAATATTAAAATTTTGGAAAACAGAATATAATGAATCATTCCGAAAAATCATTCCGAAAAAGTATTGACATTGATAAAATATGAGATGAATATTCTGAAATGAAATTTACAATACTGAATACTGAAGAAGAGTAAACTTGGATTTTTCAAAACATTCGCCGATACGTTAACTTTGTTACTAACCCATTCATAATTTTCTAATGTTGCTATTCTTTACAACATTATGGGTACCTTCCAAGCGTCCAGTGCGGATGGCGAACGGGGATTTTCAGTCATGAATTCAGACAGCAATATGAATACCTATTGATAATAGGTATTCTAATGAGAATAAGATTATATTTATCAAATGGGCAAATAATAAAAATCGAGTTTAAAAACAATTAGTACGAAAGTCAGAAGACAACAAAATAATAAATTTTGATTGGAAATATTCAAAACTATTACTTTGCTATTTGATATTATGGTTTGAATAAGTAAAAGTATAAAAAATTGCGCAATTTATTATTAGCACTAACAAAAACTAGAGGGAACACTGAATAGTACACACTTATATTTGAAAATAATGTATTGTATACATTGAAAACTACTGCAGGGGGAAGGAGTTCGTCACAGATAAGGTTAAAATCACGGGAATTGTCGAAAATTTTTACCATAACGCTGCTTGCAATGATCGCGCAGTTCAACCTGGAGACGAACGAGTAGGGTTTTAGAATACCCGGTCTTTTTAGACTCGGCGAGTCCGAGTCGAGCCCGATTTTTCGGGTCCGGGTCTGGGTGTAATCTGTCTCGCAATATAAACCAAAAAACGAAGGGATTTTTTATGTTCACGCATATGCATAAAGCAAGCGATACTGTACGAACTTGCCGATTAAGTTAAGTGGGACTTAGATAAACAAGGGATTTGTAGAATGTTATGATAAATAGGTAAATAAAACGGAAGGCAAATGGATGAATTCCCTTCTAAATTGTCTAAAGTTAATTCAACTTGTCCGTATTCTTCGACATTATAGACGCTCTCGTCAGAATAATAATTTTCATCTTGATCGTTATCAATACCATCTAGACCAGGAATGGCTAACCTAACCTATCTGAAATCTCACCTAACCTAAACACTGACCCACACAGCCTTTTTAAGTGGCCCAGGCATTGATTTTAGAACTTTTATTATTTTCTTATTAAAGTTTTTTTTAACCACAAAGGTATGCATATTAAATAAATCTAAAAAGATATGTCTGCTCCAATTTTTGTGTTTGAAATATGTTTATCTTATCACATTAAAATGAACAACAATAAGTAAATTATTGTATGTGAAGGACCATTATTATAATCGTGTATAAAAGTTTCCAAATCGTGTGTAAAAATCCAATGTAAATCAAATGGAGTCTTATTATTAAACGATTTCTGTCTGTTGTTGCTATGGAAACAACTCGCGTCACTAAACAAAAAACATAGACGTAGTGAAAATTTTCTGACCTCTATTAAAATTGAATTAATTTCTCGGCTCCTCAGTTTGTGTTTGTCTGGCTCTAACATAAATTAATCTAAGCATAATCTAATCTAGATTAAATCTAGGTTTACCTAGATTACATCGACAACGACCAAATAGTGTTCCCGTGACTTTTTTTTACAAGTTAGCAATTTCTGCCACAGAGGCGCTGAACGTTCTAAGAAACATTGGTTTCTTTCAATATCTTAAGCAGAATGTTCCACATCCTTTAATTGGATTTCATTGTATCAGGAATTATGGACTTATTCATTGATATACATTTTTTGACTCCGGCCCTTATTTGTTGCTCTCCACTTCCAAAGTAGAAGTTACAAAACAAGAAGGAAACTTGAATTTTGTAAAAGCCTTTAAAAGTGAGAACAAAAAAACTAGTCTTTGACATCCCTCCTTTTTCCAAGTGATGTCACTGACCTGGTGACCCACGAGCTAGTACACAAAATATCCCTGATTTAGACCATGGTCATCTTCATCTTGCAAGCCGGTAATACTTTTCTTTTTATATACTACATCACAAACAGATAAGTGTATAGTGTGATGCAAACTGAAATTACAAAGTCTAGAAGATTCTCGTCCAAATTTCATCATTACACAGGCACCTTCGCCGGTTGAACCAACTATATGTTTTTTTAAATTGTATATTAAATGTGTTTAAGTGTTGTTCTACTTTTTCGACTAATTGTATAGCACTACATGTGTTAAAAATTCTCAATAAACCCAGATTATATACTTCAGAGTCAATTCCATGCAAATGGATATTCAGATATGTTCGAATTTTCTTACAAGTCCATTCATCAAGTGTAATGCTAAATCGTCAATCTTCTTTACGATACGGTATACTAGACAATGCCAAACATTCAAGACCCGAGAGAGACTTGTCGAGTCTTAGATCGGGTATCGGGTGTTTACCCTTGGACTCGCCGAGTCCGGGTCCGGGTGCTCGGACCCGAAAAACCCAACGAACGGGGGGAACGAGAGAATCTAAAAAGTGGGATCCGTGAAACTCCAAATGATCGACAGGAAATTATCAGAACTGGAAACAGCATTGGGCCAGTTATAAACGGCAAGGCACCTGGTGAAGAAAGATAGAGTGACGAACGAAATGCTGAAGGCCGGAGGCCAAACACTAAAACAAGCAATTTTGATAATTCTAAACAGGTGCCTCGGTGTAGGCAAAATCCCTGACCCTTGGTCATTTAAAAATTGTCATTTAAACGTCTTGGGGGCGAAAGGGAGTCGATATCGAAGGAAGTCGCTGCGCTGCGACTCAGATGAACTAGGGATAATACTACGTGAACTAAAAGAAGTTTCTGCGAAATTCTACACAACTATTGAAATTTCGCACAAAATACTCTACAACTATTTCATATCTACCGGGAACTTTGATGTAATATTATATTTTCGAAAATTCGGTTGTTAAGACGGGACTTTCGAGAATTAAGTTTTAGTTTTACATCAAAAAGTGACTTTCATGAAAACACATTTATTTTTTATATTGAAAATATTAAATAAAAACGGAAACCTGTATGCAGAATGTAGACTTCACTTAACGTTATTTATGTTTGTTACTGAAGTTTTACTTCAGAAAGTCTACTGAGGCTGTCGGGACTGTTAAGGGGTTGGGGAATCGTGCCTTTTATCAATTGTGGTTAGTAAAACTTAGAAGAGGTTTAAGTTAGTTTAAGAAGAATAAAAAACTTGTCTTGTCTCTCTAGTCTTGCCCGTTTAGTCTTGTCTGTCTAGCTTTGTCTGTCTAGTACTGTATGACTAGTCTTTTCTGTCTGGCGTTGTCTAAATAGTCTTGTCTGTCAGTCACATGTCTCTAGTATGTATAGTCGTGTGTGTCTAGTCTGTCTAATCTTGTTTGTCTAGTATTTGTTCAATATAATTGATAAACCCGGTATACAAGACAAAATATATATTTCTTTAAAAAGTTACAAAACCAAACTGCTTTATAATTAAAATTTGATAATTTTAATTAAATTTTGAAAAGTAAAAATCAGTGAATTCATCCTTGTGATAATATAGTTGACAATGAAAAATATGTTTTCTTCAAACATCAAACAAACTATTTTCTGATAAATTAAAGCGAACGTCAGAAAAACCTCTTTTTATAAACCATTGTTATTCATGGAAAAGTATGAAAACATAATTGCAAAAATTCATTTGCTAAATTAAGTTTTTTTTTTTATTAAAAATATTTATTTAATTTAATCGTAAAGATCAAAAACAAGATGGGAAAAAGGGTGGTCGTGAAATAAACTAGAAGAAATTATTTAATAAAAAAAATTTTAATACATAAATATTTCGTCATACAAAAATTGTTAATATTATAAATAGGTTAAAAAAGATATTTTAGTAACTAACATCACGACAAATATAATACTGGTTATCATTTTGATTTCAGGGTAATCACTAAGAGTTAAAAAGTTTACAATTAAATTGACAAAGAAAACACGCAATTCACAAATCTAGATTATTCCAAAGCGGCTTTACTAGCAAAAGACGTCAAAGAAGAAATCTCATTCGGACTGGAATCTGTCGGTAAACGGTTGAACTCGACTTCTTCGCCATTCTCCCCGCAAATCGGATCCGCGGGCCACTGCTTGTGACTGGGCGCGTACAAAATTAACATGGCACAAATGTAAACATTCCACATTCCATAAACTCCCGTGAAAAGGGCACAGGACAACTCGAAACCATCTGTTCCATCCTCCCATTTATGTTGACCCTCATTAACTTGACTCAATATAAAGGACGCTATAGTAATCGCGGCACAAATTAATGTTGCCAACATTAAAAAATTGAAACGGTAGATTATCCCTTCATAATGCAGTCGTCTTGCTGAAGACATGTTAGGAAGTGTAGTGCGTTTGATACTTATATTCTTAAATACTATCCAAATGTTGTAAGCAAGGAAGATAAAATAAATTACTGCTGATATTCCGGCAAGAATTATGAACGATAACGCGAGATTTGTTCCAATTGGTGTTACCCAGATAGAATAAAATGGATTGCGCAGTTGGACACCGCGCTCGCAAAGATCGAATATTAAAAGGGAGGTGCAACCAATTAGAATGGCGCTCAAGTGTTTCCAGTAGAGTTTTAAAGAGTTTTTCTCACCTTTATCGTGGATAAGCATATGTTCCCCGGCGAAAATTAACCAGAAGGACAAGAGAACGGCGTAGAAGATTCCTTGGCGGATGTCGCTTAAAAGGAGCATGTAAGGCATTTCGAAGTAAAGTGTTAGGAACTCGAGAGGTAAATCCAAGAATACAAGAGTTATTCCCAGAGAAAGGAGAAGGTATTCGAGTAAGGCTGGAGTTCTTTGTAAGATGTGAACGCGATTCCAGAACCAAGCTGTAATAGCCAAGACTACGGGGAAGAAAAATGATTTTAACGAGAGCCAAACAGCGGTGAAACCTCCGTTCATATGTATTAAATGGAGAGATACGTCACTGATCCAACCAAATTTATTCTTATTGTTATCACCTGGTAATCTCAAATTAAGTAAATAGTAGTCGTGGTGCAATGATCCCAACTCAAACATAGGCACTATCGAACAATTATAAGGATACCCTTCCATTTCTGCAACGGCTTCATGATCAAAACTGCAATCCATTAACCTCTTCTCCTCTGCGTGACTGTAATACTTCCATTCTTCATCCCCTTTGTTCTTATATCCCAATCGCGCGTCTAAAGACAATTCTATAATAGAATCGACTTTAATATCTTTACTGTACATGATATCCACCTGCAGAACTCCCACTAAGTTTTGTTGCCACCGCGAAAAATCCACAGACGGCATTCCGGGTGGCATTTCAGCAACAAATACAATATCCTTAGCAGAAACATGCTTATTAATCAAACCGTTGGGATCTTGTAAAGAAATACGTTCTTTGCAATCCCTTGTTATCCATTTATCCCGATTCTCTGGTTCTGGGTCCCTGCAAGGTGTCGATAGAATCGAGAGCGTGTTTGCCGGTGCCGGTCCAACCATTCCTCCAATCAGAAAACACAGAATTTGTGTCATTAGTAATATTGATATTAGTACACTTAATTTGCGACCGCTTAAGTTTTCCAATATTGTTCCGGCCATTGTGTTCACGATTTTTTTTTAAGTTTATCACTGCACTTGGAAGTTTTTATTGGTTTGGGGTGCGTTTCGCCATTTGCAAACAAAACACAAAGCGGCGGTGTTCGGGGCATGCGCCGGCATTTGTTATGACAGGCGCTTGACGAGTTCTCCAGGTAACAGGTAAAGCGGTAAAAGCAGATTTCTCTCTAGAAGCTGTAGGGATCTATTTGTGACGGTTTGAATCTTTAGGTACAATTGATTTGGTTACATTACTTTTGCAATAAAATACTTAATTTTTCGATCATTCTTTAATGAGGATATTTTTATTGCCGATTTATAAATATATTTATAAATCGGAGTTTAGATCCATTTGTAAATGCCATGTAATAAAATTTGCTATAAATGTTTATCAAGTTCGTGAATTCAGTAATATTAATGCAAAATGCAGTTAACAATAACCAAGATTCCTTAAATTCATGAAAAAAAAGTTTAACTTTCAATAAATATAAATTTACAGATTTCCATAGAGGCAGCTAAAGAATAGTAAAATAATACAGAAGCGACGGGAATTTTGCTTTTTCTGACGCTGATGAAAATCTTTTCTTGAATTGAAATAAATAGTTTTTTAAGCCCTTTGTCATTTCCAACACCACCACAAATCCTGGATCCATCCTTACATTCCCGGTCCCCAGTAGAATGGGATGCGGGTTCAGGATTTCTGATTGGATTAAACACCATCTTAAGCAAAACTGTACATATTAGCTTTTATACCTACATTTATTAGTTTGTATGTTTCTTACGCTCCTCTTCCACTAAGCATTGAGTGAATACCATGGTACGACTTGCTAGGATACTTGCAGCTCATTTTATGTAGTTCTTGAAACTTTAAAACCAATTTATTCCTAAAAACTTTTTGAGTTATTTTGAAATCCTTTAATAAATGGTATTGATTTATAAAATGTTTTAAAATATTATATTTTGTAACTAGGGCGAAAAGTTGTCAATTTCTCGCGGGAGCGAAATTCACTTCCTTCGTGTGCACATTAGCTCGAGAGGGAAATTGACAATTTCGCCCGTTTTACAAAAAATATTTTTTTTTTACTCATGCGAGGGGATGCATCTTAACAGTTTGGGATCCAGGGGCTATCCAAAAAAAATGGAATCAAAAATGAAGAATAAGCTTTATAAATTGTCTCCGGTGGTGTGGATTCGTCATAAGAACTCTCCTCAGTCTCCGTTATCACATATAGAAGAAATTACACTCATTTTAAAACGTTTTCTTTAATTTTTATTATTATTTTGTAATGAAAAAAAATTCTGACATTCACGTCACTTTTTTAATATCGCGGACTTGATTGTGTTCATTTTATTTTTATTTATTCGTTTATTTTAATGTAACCTAGCGATATGGAACATTTGCGTGCATTACCCAGGTTATGTGGAAATAAACGAGATGTGACTGTGATGTGATTCTGTGTATTAAATAATCTACGTCAAGAAGTACTTTTCGCGCATGAGTAATAACAAATATTTAAGAACAATTTGTACAATTTTGGCACAATATTTTCATGAAAAATGTAAATAATATAAATTGTCCAAATCTATAACCACCAGAAAAATTTGAAATTGCAATAATTTCATCAACTTTAAAAATACTTTTTTACATCACCTTAAAGATAATTTTGTCTAATCTAAGAAACAGTTTGACATTCTAGTTTAAAACATTTCTGTTGAAAAAACTTTTGTTCCCCAAAATGTTCCATTTAACCAATAATCATTAAAAACATATAAAGTCACTTCTTCACATTTTACATTTCTTAAAATTATTTGCTAAAATTAGAACAAATATAGGGTACGCTAAAACAGATAGTGAAGTTTTGAGGAGCTGCAGCGCTACATTCATAAAGTCGATTAAAGTTTTCTAACGCATTTTGGCACATCACGAAGGATATGGCGGCGATTTCTTCGGGAATTCGATCCTTGAGTTCTTCCAAGGATCGAATGTTTGACCGACGGTTAAAAAAAAATCCTTCAGGTAGCCTACAGGAAGAAGTCGCAAATGCTTAAATCACCGTCCTGTTGAAACCAAATATCTCCCAGATCAGTTTCCTCCGTTAGTTGTAACCAATTGCCGTCTAAAAAAATGTCCAATACGGAAAAATAACGTTAAGCGGTGTCAGTCATGGTCTGTCTATTATCCTAAAAAAAGGGGCCAAGGGCCCAATCACCCCAAATTTAGAAACTGCACACCACACGGTCACTTTAGGGGAGAGAAGAGGTTCCTCATGAGGTTGCTTCGGGCTATTTTCAGCCCAGGCTTCAGGCTATTTTCAGCCCAGTACCTATCATTTTGTTTAATCACCAATCCACAAAGATGAAAGTGGGCCTCGTCACTACTGGAAAAAGTTGATCTCGCATGGATCCGATTCAATATCTCTTGGGAGCGTTTCATGCAGTTTTCATAGTTAGGAGGCTTCAATTCGAGGGCAAACATAATCTTATAGGGGAGGGATGATAAATCATGATGCAAAATCCTCCTTAGTTATCAGTCAGAAATATCTCATGCAATTGGATGCTTCCGGGCAGAGCGAATGTTGGATAGATTCTCTCACTCGCATTGCATTTTCGTGTGTTCTTGCCGTTTTGGGTCTTCCTAAAACCCTGGGTCTTATTATGGAACCAGTTTCTTCGAATGTGCATCTTGCAATTAAATTACGTGGAAGGAGGGAATCACGACGCGTAAGATTGAAGTGCAGCCGGACCACAAAACAACCATTAAAAAAAACGTGCGGACAGCGAAGCCCCTGTATTGTCCGGACCAAACGATGATAACGACTGAAAACGGCACGATCCTCCAAACACAATGAGATCCCTCCCAGGTTCTTATCCCAACCACACGGGATGTACCGGCTCTTCAAAACGGCACTATTTGTTTTGACGCACCCTGTATTACATTGATTATCAAAATATAATAATAATAATGTCCTAAAGTCTATTGTATAAAGTGAAAATAAATACATATGTGATCTGGCGACGCACAGTGGGGCCGAATGCATGATTTCTTGGCAAACATTATTTGAGCTAAATTTTGACTATAAAATGATGTGCAAATGAATGAAGTATAAATGAAGTACAAATCTTTTAATAACAATACAAACTTTAATATGTATTTTTTTCTGAACTATATACATGTATGTACATTTATGGAAGTGTCCAACCAGTTTGTTTAAGAACCTGTCATGTTTTCTGTTAGCTTTTTGCCATTTTTTCTTGAAATCAGCTATAAAAAATGTAATCTTTTTATCAAGATCCGGAATTAGATCTATAGGACACTTTGTACGAATTTTTTCATAAATTTTACTTTACTTCGGTTCTGCGCTGTCAGCAGTTAGACCAAATCAGTGAAAAACACGTATGCCGTCGATACAGATATCTTGACCACTTCACATTGTTTTGCTATATAAAAAATCAAGGATAACGTTGAAAGTATATAAATAAACTATTTGTGTAAACAGAACATATCACTAACCATTTTTTTCACAAAAAAATCGTGAAAACTTGGTATTCTTTTGCGCTAACAGCATTATATCCAATTGGCGCAAACATGGGCAGCTTTTTTTTCAAATTTATCATGAACAACTAATCCAAAAACAAACAAAAATACAACTGCAAACATGTTATGCACTGATGTCAAATAAATTCGTACAAATAAACATTACACCCTTTAATTGTGGTTTTCATTTACGCGTCTTTGTTAATTAATATTATAACATGTTACTAAACATCATACAATTAAAATTATATATAGTAACCTGTAGGTAAGGATGCCATACTGGTAAAACTATTAAATCTGAGCCGCGATGGTTACTTCTGAAATGAACTTCAGCAGCTTCAGGCAAGGCTAGTCGCTGAAAACAGGATGACCCGTGTCGTGTGTACACATGTATACGCTCGCCGAGATCCGCAATGATTTTTCGAAAACGTGTTAATTCTTGATATGTACATATACATAGTTTAAAAAAAATACATATTACACTTTATATTATTATTCACAAACGTTGTATTTATCAATTAATATTCAAAACTTAGTTAAAATAATTTTTGCCAAGAATTTATACATTTGGCCCCACTGTGCGACGTCTAGCGAATCGCTACTCCATTTAACCTGAGAGATCAAAAATAAATGAAAAAAGAAAAGAAATACACAAAGGAACAGAAATAAAGTATGAATATAAATGAATATAAAATATGTGAATACTTTGATCAACAATAAAATTTTTGTTCATTTGAACAGCTTGATCACATTTTATATTCCCTAAAAAACAAATGGAGATAATTTCCCGGATATAAGTTTATATATACATATAAGTGTATATTATAAATGTTCTATCATGTAGATTCTATATGAAAGTTTGTTTGCACAATATTTGAACGCCCCACATTTGAACTTCTTTGTCATTCCTAACCTTCCTAGCAAATGTAGCGACAACATCATGATTCGGAATCTTCTGCCAAATTGTTTTATGCAAAACATATTAGAGTTTATACAAAAATTCGCACGCGGTCCGCAAATCGCGATTTGGTTTGGCGGTTCGCCCAGAAACGGTAATTTTTTTCCAACTTTAGTCTTTCGTATCCACGAAAAAAGGAAATTAAAAATTCTATTTTTTATTTAACAAACCCTTTCGCCAATATGTATACATACATATATATTTATTATTACTATCGTACATTCCCTTTAAAGAGAGCGTGTAAACTTGAACAAAATTCATGACTCAGTCATGCGGCGACGTTCTTCTCAAATCCTCTTCATTCGTGCATTATGTTCTTTCTTCCGTTCGTCCGTCCACTTTTTTCCTGGCATCTTTGGGAGCAGTTCTTTATCAAATTTATGGTGCGTTATGGTGTTTCTAAATTTAATCCGATCATTCATGTCGTGTATCGTGATGTTTAGCTGCTTGAGGTCTTCTTCAGTTTCCTGTATCCATTTGGACCAATTTTTACTGTTGAAGGTAATGTTGAAAATTTGTTTCGTAATTCTGTGCCGGTCGATTCTGTATATGTGACCAAAAAATTTAGCTCTTCTCTTTCTGAAAGTGTCAGTGTTACGATACAAAACCGGTTCTACGGTTTTATGCATTTCTGACGATGGTCTCTTAATCCATATTCCCTCCTTATTCACAGGCCCAAAATTTTTTCGGAGAATTTTACTTTCTTGTTGTATAATATATATATATATATATATATATATATATATATATATATATATATATATATATATATATATATATATATATATATATATATATATATATATATATATATATATATATATATATATATATATATGTATATATGTATATATATATATATATATATATATATATATATATATATATATATATATATATATATATTATACAACAAGAAAGTAAAATTATCCGAAAAAATTTTGGGCCTGTGAATAAGGAGGGAATATGTATTAAGAGACCATCGTCAGAAATGCATAAAACCGTAGAACCGGTTTTGTATCGTAATACATAACCGTATCGTTAATACATAATTGTATTATGTACGCTAAATAAATAAGCAGTGTCGCAAGTAATGTATCTTATCCTGCTGAAACCACATGTTTTCCAAGTCAAATTTATGCCAAAAACAATTTCAAACAATGACATCGACTTCCGTTGATCCAAACTGCCCGTATTAAGTTTCGAAGAAATGTGGTCTAATGACTCATCCTGTCCAAGAGACCAAACAATGAGACGTTATGAATAAATCGGCGTTTTCTCGCAACTATACTTGTTTCTCATATTTTGCGTGTTTACGGTTTCAATTCTTCCCAATCACACATTCTCCAACTTATGATGCTGTTAGTGGTCATTAGTCTTCCACTTCCAGTTATTAGACATTGGTTAAAAAATCGAACGACCTAAAGTTTAGCTACTCAACAAGTGATTTCTTAATGTAAAATTTTAAACCAAACTATAAATAGAAAATCCATAATTTAATCAATTATTAAACAAATTCAAGAAACGACAATATGTCTCATTTCGGCATGTTTTTATTTTTGATTCACAAAAATCATTGGACACATTAACGAAACATAATTAATACGTTTTCCATATAAAACGAAAAAACATCATCATCACAATGCATAAATACTTGTTGAATCTTTAGTATATAAAATATACAGGTACATTATACCTGAACACACTGTAGTATATACCTGTATAAATCTTAATTAAAAAATTACAGGAATAATTAAAATTTAAAACAATAAAAATACATCAACAGTCACAAATAGATCGCACAAATAGAAAAGTGTTCACGGATAAAAACTCAATATGAGTACATTACACAATAACAAGTCAACTGTCTTCGATATCTCTGGGTAATATGACCCAATCTCCAGAAGAGGGTCTGCTTTGGTTTGCGTTCATTCTCACTATTGTTTGATTCTGTTTGGTGAGATTCTCTTTCAGCAGCATCAGCGATTCCTTTTCACTTTGTAAACGTTCTATTCGTTGACGCTGCTTTTGCATCTCCGCACTTTCGGCCGCCTTCAAGCATTCATGCTTTTGTGTCAAATAAACTATTTGTGTTTGAACCTACAAAAATATATAATTAGTTAAATATAATATAAAAATATTACAAAAATAATAGACAAAACTAGACAGATAATACTAGACAGACAAAACCAGACAAACAAGATCTAACAGACAAGAGCAGACATACAACACCAAACAGAGAACACCGAACAAACAAGACTAGACAAACAAGACCAGACAGACAAGACCAGACACAAAAGACCAGACAGACAATACCAGACAGACAAGACCAGACAACCAAGACCAGACAGACAAGTCCACACAAACAAGACCAGATAGGCAAGACTACACTCTGCCCGGCGAGAGAATGCAGCTGTACTGCGCCGAGGTATGAGGGAGAAGGGACGCGCAGATTAGTTTGAGTTAAGAAATATGCGTCAGTTTTTCAAATACGGACAACTAAATACCGCGCACTAGAAATAAAGTGGGGGTATGCGCAGAACAATATTAAACTCGTCGAGACGGGATGCATTCTCTCGCCAGACAGAGTATAGACAGACGAGAGAGACAAGACCACACAAACAAGAGCAGATAGGCAAGACTAGACAGACAAGACCAGACAGACAAAACTAGACAGACAAGACCAGACAGACAAGACCAGACAGATAAGACCAGACAGACAAAATCAGACAAACAAGACCAGACCGACAATATCAGACATACAAGACCACGAGACAAGACCAGACAGCTTATTTATTTATTAGACTCTTTGTCGCCACCACTCCATCAAAGAGAACACTATGCTGGTACATAATAATTATTATATAATAATTATTCCTAATACATAATAATACACCTACCTAATAAAAAAGGCAAATACATTTAATAATCTAAATTAAAAATTATTAGTTTGTGGTGATAACTAGGTCGTGATCCAATCTTTTTACTTTTTTGGCACGTTCGTCAAAAATCTGCCACCATGTCTTGTTTTTTTCCACTTCCCTTAGCTCCTCCGCATTTCGTGGCCAAGAGCATTCTGCCTGAGACATGGTAAGGTCAGTATGTTGCCTCCATTCTTAGATGACAGTGCAATCAAAAAGTACATGTGGAGCTGTGTCTTCATCACCGCACTGGCATAGTGGCGATACCCTTTTGCCAAAACGATGCAGATATGACTGAAAATTACCCTGGCCAGTAGTCAATTGGACCGCGTGGTGCGAGAGACAGATCTTCAGATTAATCCACTTCTGTCCCATCGCTGTTGCCCCTCCATGTTAAGGTAGGCGTTAATGATATATTTTATTGTCTGTCTTGGCATTTGGACTAGACTGTCCGCTCTTTTGTTAGCTGTCAGACCTATGTGTGCTCTAACCCTATGGAAGCTTAGTTTAGTTTTTTCGTGAGACCTCCTTATAAAACTGTCACGTCTCGAACTATGTTTCTGTTGGCCAGGCCATGTTTTGAGGACGTCTGCCCAACAGATGCCCTTCTGCTATCTCAGAGACTGGAACATTGGTCCATTATGGCTGGTTTCGATAGAATATATGCTAAAGCCCGGTTGATTGCAATTAACCTCGCAGTACTCGGCCAAACAAAATATTTCGAAATGAATCTCCTCTTCATTGTACGCTACAAAAGCAGCTCCAACACCAATGTCTGAGTTTGAGCCGTCCGTGATTTTTTTTATCCGATAGTAGTTGGTGGGTGAAATAGTGTATAGGAGGGAGCGAAAATAGGCGAAAATAAGATGAAAAAGATGCTCTAGATCAGCGGTCGACAAACGTCCTCGTACCCCAGGGGTCCGTGGTGAAATTTTAGGCGTGCACAAATATATATTCCGATAATATTTAATTCGTTGTGCTCATGTAATAAAATTTTTAATCAAAAATACATTTTGTTAAGGCTCTATGTAAAATAGAGCAAGAATATTATATTGCGAATTAATTTCATACAAAATACTACTGTTACTTGCCCAAATTCTACATCAAAAGCGTTTAATTAACTCTTTTGCCTTTTCCTGAAGAAACACAATCATTCAAAACAAATTTTGTAAACAGTAAAAGCTAACTTTCAATTTAAACACATTTCCGCAAAAGTTTCAGTTGTGAATTTAGTGGTCGGCAATACCCAAAAGGTTGCCAACCGCTGCTCTAGATGGATCTTAGTTTCGATAAAGTCGCAGGATACGCTAAGGCCAGTTACTTCTCTTAGAGTGAAAGTGAAGTGAAGTTATGGTTTTCTAGGGGATGTCTGGTTTGGTACAATGGTATCTATTTTAATCGGAGGTCAGAAGGTATTCCGAAGAAGTCCGGAGTAACACAGGCAGCCTCAGTGGACACCGTCCGGTATGCTCTGGCCGCTCTTAATGTGCAGACTCGTTGTACACCCAAAAGCTTAGATTTTTCCCTTACTCCACAAGACTGATACCAAATGGTAGCGGCGTATAATAAACCGGGTACAATTTCTCCGCTATAAATTTGTTTTAACGCTGTTTTGCCTAGCCTCCATTCCTTCCTAACCACGAGGCGAAGTTGAACGCACATATGTTTGGCCTTACGACAAGCTAGTTGGTTGTGTGGTTTAAAGTTTAGGTTTCTATCGATTGTGACGCCTAGGTACTTCAAAATGAACCTGGCACTTGATCTGGTTACCTGCTAGTGTAAATACCAGTCTACGCTGCCTAGGATTTTTGCCAAAGAAAATAGCCTCAGACTAGACCAGACAGACAAGACTAGACAGACAAGACCCGATAGACAAGATAAGACAGACAAGACCAGGCAGCCAAGATCAGACAAACAAGACCAGAGAGAAAAGACCAAATAGACAAAAACAGCCAGAAAAGACCAGACAGACAAGATAAGAGAGATAAGACCAAGCAGACAAGATCATACAGACAAGACCAGACAGACAAGACCAGATAGACAAGACCAGGCAGAAAAGACCAGACATACAAGATAAGACAGACAGGACTAGACACACAAGACCAGACAGACAAAACCAGAGAGACAAACCAGGCTAGACAGTCAAAACCAGATAATCAAGACCAGATAGACAAAAACCGACACACGAGTATAGTGTGTCGGTTTTTGTCAGGCGAGAGAATGCATCCCGTCTCGACGACTTTAGCATAGTTCTGCACATACCCCCACTTTATTTACTCATATCTCGGCGCAGTACAGCTGCATTCTCTCGCAGGACAGAGTATAGATCAGACAGACAAGACCAGATAGACAAGATCCGACACACTACATCAGACAGACAAGACGGGACTGAAGTGAATTAGACTAGTCTTACCTGTCTAGAGATATGTATATCTAGTCGTGTGTCTGTTGTGGTCTTTCTCTTTGAATCACTATCCTTGTTTTGCCTTATCTCTTCTGGTCATTAAACCTTGATATAGAAATTTAGTTAATCTAAATCCAGATAATCCAAATCTCAATAATACACTCTAATTCCCTCAATGCTCAATTGCGAAGAGAGAAAAAATACAGAAACATAGTGGGCAATTATCCGGCGCATAAGCGAACCAACCGCAACGGAGAACGATTGGTGGATCTGAGTAGGACTTTTGGGTTGCTCATGAAGTCTTCAAACACTTACCAAGGAAGCAGAAGACTTGGATTTAACCTAATACCAACCTGGGTGAATTCCAGATAGATCATGTGGCCATTTTACGAAAATCTCAAAAGGAAATACAAAAGGTGAAGGTACTAAGAAGCGTCAATCTGGACTCAGACCACAATCTCTCAAAGATCGAAATAAGACTCCAGTCTAGAAACACTAGATTACACAGAACCTCCAAAATGGTAAGATTTGATGTAGTGCGACTCAAAAATAGTCAAGAAGTAAGTCAGAGACTAAACAATACAGATCTAAACAGCTGGGACCAACTGAAGGAGACTCTTGTCAAGGCGGCTAATGAAGTCGCCCCTCTCGCTAGAAGAGGGAAGCATCCGTGGTGGACTGAAGACTGTGACAATGCAATAGCCCGAATGCAAGACAGACAGCCTGGGTGAAGTGGAATACTAAAAAGAGCAAGGAAAATTGGCATACATTTTTGGAACAAAGAAAGGTTACAGCCAATATAATTCGAGGAACCAAACGAACCTTCACATAAAACGAACTAACCCAAATCGAATAGAGCTTTGCTAAGAATAACTCCAGAGATTTCTTTGGAACCTTCAAGCAGACACTCAGAAAATACGCTCCGCCAAGCCTCCACCTCAGAGACTCACAAGGCAAACTGGCTTATAACGACAAGGGAAAACTTTGATGTCTTTCTGATGGCTTTCTGTGTTCAAAGCTTTGCCGACCCCTGCCACAGATGGGGCACTGGGTAATTTAGGAATCGGTCTACTACTGCAGACAGGCAATATAAAAGCATTCAATCCAACAACTCCGTTTATATAGCCATCTAATTATGAAAAGGAAAATGAGAGTAAATTCAATTTTGCTCGATTCCTACAGTAAAATAAAGTACATTAAATGTGCTCACAGACCGGAGCGGAAGTTTCGCTGCCGCAACCGGTGCGATATCGTGGCAGTTCAGATCAAAAGCATGTTCAGATCATAAAGAGCGATTTCCGTCATAGTCGCGCTAGTACGGTGTTGCGCGACAAGAACGCCGCATGTGCGGTTAGTTTCGTTGCTGCTGTGTTTTGTAATGGTGATCTCTGTATCACATTGATTTTATGAACCCATGTTCTGAAATGAGTTTCATGTGTTTTAGAAATTCAAAATAAATACAAAATAACATATTTCATCGTATGCTAACAATGCTTGAACTAGCATAGATTCTTGCTCTGAGGACATCATGACTTCTATATACACGTAAAAATCGCGTTTTCAAGTGGGAATTGTGGCCAATTCGCTGCCCACCGCTAGCGAATTTTTCGTTGCGAAAATTTGGCGACGCATACTGAAGGCCGGTCTGAAGGAGCCTTAATGCAACAAACGAGAATTCAGAAAAATTGTGCCTTAGTCCGAATTTGCGCTCAATGCCACATATAAAACAGCAAATAATTATTTTCTAAATCAAATCAAAACGTACTTTTAAATATTCTTGAGCTAATTTGTTATGCTCCTTCAGCATGGCGACACTCTTGCAGTCTTTGGGGTCGTGCGGTGGCGGTCTAAGGTCATCATCCAACAGCACGTGCATGTCTAGGTCTAAATCTTCTTTGCTGTCTTCCGTTGTACTCTGCATTCCCGCCTGTACCATATTTGTTGTACCTAAAAATAAACAAATAATAAATTAAAACTTTCTTTGTTGAAACAAAACCAATGTTCTGAAGAAGAATATGGCGAAAAAGGAAACTATTTTGTAAATGAATGGAAGCAGAAGAAGAAATCTTTATTATATATGGGTATATCTTTGGGTTTGACTCGTGTTTATAACCCATAAAGATTGGGCTGAACGAAGAACTGATGTCACTAGAATGTTTTAGCGGTTGTGTATTTGCTGATTGGGCTCTACAGCAACTAGATCTATCTTAATTTTGGTGACAACAATTTTTTTTAACATAATTACGATCTTTATCGAGGCTCAACACTTGTTCTACAAACATTGTTCTACAAACACTGTTCTACACTAATCTAAAATGTTACTTCACATTATAATTATAAATAATGAATGTATTTAATTCACGTTATAAATGTTCAATAAAATAGATAGACAGTAAGTAAGTAATCAGTGAACTAAGTTTAACAGCTGTGAGCTAATGATTAGCAGAAAGATTAATCACGAATGAACGTGTGCACAGGTGGATGAAAATGTTCAACTTTTCCTAGAAGAAAAACACAATAAAAACAACAATCATGAATATTAGCCACCGGGAAGTGTTTACTCATCGAAATTAATTTCTTTGGTGGGGAAATTTGCAAAATTCAACGAAATGTTAAGTGGAATCAATTAATATTAATAAATAAATTACTTTGTTTTATAAAACTTGTAAAATCTAAATTTGTTTGTTTAATTTTGCCTATATAGTTTCATATTTTTTTGTGTATCAAGTGTATAAATTCTCCATTTAATCTTATCCATCTAGTTTAGTACGTAGTTTTGTTAGTCTTGTAATTCTAGCACCGTCCATGTAGTTTTGTACCGCTAACATTATCTTGTATCTATAATATTGATTATCTAATTTTGCTGTTTAGTAAACAATTTAAAACTAAATCATAGTTAAACTTACAACCTTGTTTACTCAACATTCTTAATCCTGAGTGCGTGCATTTCAACATCTCTTTGAAAAACACATTTTTCATTTATAATTTTTAACAAACTTTACGATTTTGCGTACGCGCAAAATATGTTTCCCATTTATCCAGAACATTTTACAAGCCAATAAAACGTCAGGGCTAAGCTTTACAATCGAACATCCACAAAGCAATTATCGCCGTCATGTACGGTTGAAATAATTTTCACAAATGGGTGCTTGATTTGATGCGAAGGATTCGTCGTGAATACTTATATCAATTTGGTATTGTCATCGATGATGGAATTGGTTCAGGATTATGTAATTGCCGGACCATTCTGGAGCGATGAGTCAAATCGGATATTGAGCGTAAGCAAGTAACGTTTAAATCGCGTTCTTGTGAAATTTCAATGAATTTGCTTTTTTTCGCGGAAAAGTAAGTGATGGATTGTTTAAATATTTTATTCGTTATTTCTATACAGATTCATAATAGCCAATTTTCCATTTCTTCTTTCGCCCTCTTTACCCGACTACGCAAAACCCAAACCATTTTACACGTGTCTGTAGGTATTATTAGTGTCTTTAGTGACGTCACATATATTTTTATATTTAATTTTCAATGCAATTGGCAACTATTTGCATTGTTAATTTGATAGATTAATTGTGCCAAATGGTGTTGGGGTTCATATTGCGCCTGATGGGTCGTTAATACTATAACACCAAACAATAGATTGTTGAGATTTTGAAAATTTTAGATGTTAACATAAGTAATGTCCGTTTTTTTCAAATTTAAAAATGTTCACGAAAAGTAAATTGGTAAAGGTTAAACGTTATTTGAAAGAAAATTTTCTGCACCACGAGATATTTTGTTTGATTATACGTTACATTTATTATGGTTATGACTTCAAACTGGAATGTCACGTAGACGAAAATGGGCGGGCACTCTCGACACCACATTCTGTTCACGTTGAATCAAGGGAAGAAAGCGGACAGACGCTATGAATGAAGGGAATTCCCATTGATGGTTTATGCGTATCAAATCTTTGAACCGTCTTGTACCGCCTAGTTAGTTCGGCCTGAAACACATGTACCGTTCCGGATGACCCGTGACATTCCATGAGGACCGTTTAAACAAGACCTGGGCAAATAGCGGCCCGCGGGCAGCATGGACCGCTGACGCTGACAGCCCAAAATCCACATCAAACAGTGACTCTTTCGAGATGCATTGGAGGCTCTTGGATCTCATGTGGATTGGTATAGTTCCAGATTGGGAAATTTTGTTTATTGACGTACCTATTCATCCAGAAATGGGCCACATCGTAAGATGATTTTTTTATGAAAATTAGGGTGAGTTTCCTACTGCTCCAGGGCCCATTCAGCGAATACACGTCGTTTTCTATGGACGTTTATCTCCAGCTCCTGGGTCAGTTGAATTTTGTACGGGTGCAGGCCCAAGTTACGTCGCAAAATTCGCCAAATTATGGTCTGCGGAAGGCCGAGTTCTTGTGAGCGACGAGAAATCGACTGCACAATCACGGATAGAGGCGATGTTTTTGGCAGATCTTGCGTTTCGTCGTTGTTCTGGTGTTGGTTTGTTCACAGAACCAGTGGACCCAAATTTATCCACCACACTGCTCTCGGTAGTACGATTTTGGCGATCGTTAAACGGGCGCAGTTCGCGGAGCGTTGTCGGAACAGAACACCCATTTTGATAAAACAATTTTATCATTTGTTTTGTGTTGTTGAACGCTATATCCGTCCATGGTGATTTGGCAAAACAGACTGAACAAATGACAGCCAATTAGACTGATGTTTATTTAATACTTAAACATTATTACCGCTACCAACTGTCAAAGTTCTGAAGTCCCCATTGGAAGACACTATACCTTTATTTTTATTTTGAATCATATTTTCAATGGAAAGTATGTAAAATAAGGAATCACACCAAAAAAGACAGATCGCGCGGTGTGCATATATGCCTGCTAATAGAAAGATAAACTGAGAGAAAGAGAAAGGCGTAAGGTATAACGCATAAATCTTATGTTACATTTTCTCCCGAATCACACCGCAAGCCGCGTTAAGGAACTTTGTTCCAAAAAATATCTATGTATAATATATATTTAAAATAGTATAATTTTAAAAATTAGATTGCTTTTGAAAAGCAATTGTGAGAAAGCAATTACAAAATTAGGGATGCATAGACCTCAACGACAATGAAGGCGGAGAGAATGGATCTCGGTACGGCGGAACTGGCATAACATCCACATTGTGCCATAACATCCACATTGGGCCACGAAATCAACGTTGCGTCTGACTTGAAACAAGCGACAAAGTGGTCAGCGTCTGTTTCTCTAATTGAGGCGGCTGCTCAAAAATCTTCTCGAACTCAAAAATCGAGTCGTATACTTGTGATCTCAAACGAGATCACCACAAAAACAAAACTCAACTTGAGCGTATGATGGAAAAGAAGATAAAAGAATCACTACCCCAGGCACCAGTCGATAGACTGGACTCACCTGATCATCGGATTCTGGGGTATCAGGGACACCATGCGGAGAAGAATCGGAGCTTCTCAAGAACTCTTCACACTTTGAAAAATCGACGTAAGAATTTTATTGGCACCATTAATGTGAACACCCTCACTAAAACAGGCAAATTAAAACAACTCACTAACGCCCTCAAAAAATTTGACCTCAAAATCACCGCACTTCAAGAGACACGATTCACGGATGAAGAACACTTTAATACGGAGAATTTCAGAATTTATAAAGGCAAACCTGCCATAAAAGTTAGAGGCAAACTACCACTCCTGGGAACCGGTTTCGCCATACACAATTCCGTACTCGATTCAGTCATTGATTTCTCTTCTCCCAACGAAAGAGTATCTCTGCTCTCAATAAAGTCAGCCAATAAAGCTTACACAATGATAAACGTCCATGCTCCCATAAATCAACAAAACAAATCCGACCCTGAAACTATGGACAATTTCTGGGAAAATCTCGAAGAAACAACCAATAAAATACCAAAGCACCATGTGAAGATCTTATTGGGTGATTTTAATGCCCAATTAGGTAGGGAAAGAAAATTTAGTAATACTACAGGATAACCTATACTAAGCACGGACGTACCAATAGGAATGGTGAAAGAGTAATTGACTTCTGCAGATACTTCGACTTATCTTCTGGACTTAAAATTATGAGCACACAATTCCAGAAACCTCCACACAAGTTAACCACTTGGAGATCACCCAATCTTAGACAGGGTGAATACCAAATTGACCATATCGCAATTTCCAAGAAAAATGCAAAAGAAATTTTGAACGTCACAGCTCGCAAAGGCGCCTTTGAATCAGACCATCATCTTCTCCAAACAAAGACGAAATTCCAACCCCATAGAAAGAAAAAAGGCCCACCCAAAAATATCAAACTAGATCCAGAATACCTGAAACTCCACAAAGAAGAAATCATAGTGCAAATTAATCAAGAAACGTCAACAAAGTAGCAGAAAATATCAAAGAAAATTCATGAAGTCATGAAACTAGGACAACCTCCTCGCACAAGGAAACATCGCGGGTGGAATGCAATTTGCGATCGGGCAGTTGACAACCGAATGATTGCGTGGAAAAAGTTTAACAGTCACAAAACTGAGGAAAACTGGGATAACTTTCTTACAACTCAAAAACATGCTTCCCAAAACAATTAGGAAAGAAAAACGAGGATAATAATAAAAATTTCGAAAATGAATTCCAACAGGACTTCAAACAAAATATTACTAGAAACTTCTACAATACATTTAAAGAAAACTTAAAGGGGTATCAGGCGCCCAGCTTGTGCTTCAAAAAACCCGATGGCACGTTAGGTTTTTCGTTGTAAACTAATGCGAAAGAAATCATTTTAAAAACTTAATATTGTTCTAGCAAAGATCATTAGGGAATGGGAACCTCATGTGAAAGGCATTCAAATTGCTATGCGCAAAGAACCGGAGTACAAATTTCTTATGAAAAAACCCACTATATGGAAAGACGACCAGCAAATAACTTAGCTTTAATCACACAATACGGTAAGATAACACAAGTCCCCCATTTTAAATACCTTGGTGAAATCATACAGTCATCGGGACTAAACCGAATCGCCAATGAACAAAGAATCACCAAACTACAGAAGGCCTACAAGCTAACGTGGGCTTACTACAACAAGAAGTGCATCTCGTTTGTTACAAAATTAAGGCACTATACAACGGTGATTCTTCCGGAAGCAACTTACGCAGCCGAAACAATGGTTATCGACGGTCATTTCAAAATTAAGGATATAGAAAAACATGGAAGAAAAATTCTCAGAAAGATTTACGGGGCAGTTAATGTTAACGGTATTTGGATGAAGAGACCTCAAAACGAACTCTACCAAAAGATCCACACGATAATAGACGTATTCAGAAAACACCGAGCACAGTTTTGTACACACATTTACAGGATGGAAAACTCAAGAACGGCGAAGAAATTGCTCAACGTCATAGCACAGAGTAAATGTGGCACTGAGTGGTTGACCGAGGTTCAGAGGGACTTACAACAGGCAACATATAAAATATCGAGGACCACACTGAGTGCCGGAATAAAATCAAAAATGTTAAGTTTGAGGATAGACCATCACGACAGCCTGGAAGAAAATGGACAGCTGAGCGGAAGAAGGAGCATTCTGAGAGGATGAAGAGATTTTGGGAAGAGAAGCAGGAAAACGCCAGAAAATGAAATCTTCTTTAGTATGTTGTAGTATTTTATTTTTGAATGCGTACATACATACACTATGAAAATATAATGTTCGGATATTACCAATATGTTCCGTATATATAAGGTTTGTATGAAAAGATTTTTTCCTTTTTTTTCAATATTATTTTCAGTATATAGTTTTCAATTGTGTTCATTTTTGCAAGGAAGTTTTATACATCGCACCCCACATCAGAATACCGTAACGAAAAAGTGATTCAACCAGAGATTTATAAATCAATATCAGTAGATTTTTTGTTAAAAACTGTGGTAGTTGGTCAAATTTATATATTAATTTCCTCACCTTTTTTGTTAGATAATTAATATGATTGTTCCATCTCAAATTTTGGTCGATAATTATGCCTAAATATTTGACCTCGTTTATTTCTTTAATTTCCGCTTTCATACCTGGGACTTTAATACTGCAAAAATTTGGTCTGTTTGTTTTTGTTATAGAGAAGGCTAGATAGTGTGTCTTACTAACGTTAAGTGAAAGACGATATTTACACATCCATTTTTTAATTGTTTCCGTGGTTGACTGGACATATTTTTTTATTTCCGATCATGTATTTCCACAGAAGAAAACCACTGTATCATCAGCGTAATAAGTAATTCTCGCCTTTACTTTTAACTCGAGTAATGAATTTATATATGTTTGAAAAGTATTGGAACTAGTACAGTTCCTTGGAGGACCTCCATTTTTATAATTGTAGTGTCACTTACAGTATCATTTATTTTCACGCATTGTTCCTGATCAGTTAAGTAACTGCGAAATACATCTAACACTGCACCACGTATACCATAACGCTCCAATACGTTCAGAAGTATTGTATGATCAACAGTGTCTTTGCCAAGTCTAGAAATACTGCAATGCATTTTTTGTTTCCATTAAGTCCCTCTGTAATACTTTTGATGACATTGCACATGGGATCGGTAGTAGATATACCGACACGAAACCCATATTGGTAATTATGTATTATTTTATTTGTATAAAAAATTGTACTAAACGATTTTTTAGACATTTTTCAAAGATTTTGCCTAAGCTGTTAATTGTGCTGATAGGTATGTAATTACTTATTTTAGTTTTGTCGCCAGTTTTATGAATTGGTATAATTATAGAGGATTTGAACTGTGTAGGAACGTGTCCCTTTTCTATAATCAAATTGAATAAATGTTTGAGTGGTTGTAATATATATACGTGGCTTTCTGTAATTATTTCGGTAGATATTCCGTCTATGCCAGGCGAAATGTTTTTTTGTTTTAATGTACATAATATGTTCATTTGATAGAGCATATATTATATGCTCTATCAAATTCATTTTCTGTTATTGGATTAAGAAACATGGAATTTGGATTTATTTCAATATTTTCATTGATTGTTAATGAAGTATCTATATCTTTAACCATATTTAGGCCGATGTTACTGAAGTAATCATTATAATAATTTGCCATTAATTTACTATCACTAAATGTAATACCATTTTATCAGCAATCTGTAAGAAATTTGTATTATTATTTCTTTCATTGGTAGCTTCTGATATCAGCTGATAGATTTTTTTAGATCATTTTTATTGTTTACGATTTGTTTAAGATAATAATTATTTTTAGTTTTATTCAGTAATTTATTTAGTTTATTTCTATAGCTTTTGTATTTTAATTCCAATTCATATGAGAAGTGCTTGGTGAGTTGATTTTTTTAATTTGTCCCTATTTCTTATTGATACTTATTGTTTATTATTTTTTATATATTATTGGGAATGAAATCCAATAACTTTTTGTCCCATTCCCAATAATATATAAAAAATGATAAAAAATAAGGATGATAATAACCAACATTTAAACCACCGGGAGGATTAATACCATCGATTACAGCAGTGTTTGGTAACACTATGAAAACATTAATAAAACGGCATGAACAAAATCTATATAAAATGGCTTCCCTATTAAATAGGAGAATTTTGCTGTTAAGATGTAAGGATTCACAGGTTTTTCCCAAACATATAGTAAACGATATTCACCAAATTTACTCGTTACAACTAGAAGAACATCCTTACCAGCATATACTAGATAAATGCCTTAGACGATTTAGAAAAGCTATTCTCAATACAGAAATCAAAATTACGAATTGGAAAAAAAAAATAATCTACGAAACAGAATAGATAATGAAGACACCGATTTACAAATGATACTACCTATTAATCAATACAATAATGTGAAGATTTTTTTCCAAAAGAAATATAACCGTAAATTCCAGGATATCAAAAGACCTAATAAAACAAACAGCTCCAATTAAAACTAATTATACAAAAGAATATTTATATAACTACACAAATGTTACGATACCAGAAAAAGTCAAAACTATGCTAGCCCTAGGCCCAAAAATTGGTTTACTCACAACAAATTTACCAATCAATGCAATGATTAAAGATATTGAACACATAATTAATAACATACCAGGAGAAGACATGAAGAACGAATATAGATCTAAAATAGTAGGAACAATCGTAAACCATATAAACAAAAATAAATCAATAAAAACAAAAAATCCATTAAATGAATTCATTAAACCAACAGAAGAGTTTCTAAAAAATCACGAAGAACTATACATAGGAAGATCAGACAAGGGAAATTCGACCACTATTATGCTCAAGAGTGAATATGATGAAGAAACGCATGCTAGAAGACAATGAGACTTACATAAAAATAAAAAAGGACCCGACACACAAACTACAGGATAAGGGTAACACAATAATAAAGAAACTATTGGTTGAAGGACATATAGACAAATATGAATATGTTAGGATGAGAAAACATAACTCCACTCCGTTCCACCAAAACTCTATTGCCTAAGAAAAACTCATAAACTAACATTAAATTTAAGACCAGTAGTAAGTTGCATTAATAGTCCAGGTTATAATTTAAGAAAATTCATACATAACATAATAACGCAAGTCAATTCCACATCATATTACAATCTTAAAAACTCGAGAGAATTAGTAGAAATCATCAGACATGAGTATACCAGATAATTATATATTAGTGTCCTTAGATGTTGTTGCTTTATTCACAAAACTACCAAAAAATTTAATTTTAGAAATCATAATAAAAAAATGAAACTTTATAAAAACATTTACAAATATTGATAAAAAATTATTTTTAGAGATTGTTAACTTTTGTTTCGAAAGTAGTTATTTTTCTTGGTCAAATGAATTTTATAAACAGAATATAGGCACACCCATGGGAGCACTAGCTAGCCCTTGTTTAGCCAATTTAGTTATGGCTGACCTATTTGATAAATTAACAAAAGATATAAATTTTGATATACCTATAAAATATTTATATGTAGATGACATAATTCTTTTAATTCCAAAAAACAAAGTAGACTACATACATGAATATTTTAACAGTTATAATAGTAATTTAAAATTTACCATTGAAATAGAAAGAGAAGGAAATTTACCAATTTTAGACATTAACATTATTAGAAAAAATAACAAAATTATAACAAATTGGTACAGTAAATCTACAAATTCAAATAGGATCTTAGGACAGAATAGGACAGAATAAATTAACTTTTATTCTGTCCACAATATTAAACAAAAAAATTAATATTATTATGAACCTGCTCAATAGAGCAATTAAATTGAGTAGTGATAATTTTCATAAGGATAACATTATAAAAGTAAAAATTATATTATTTAATAATAATTATCCAAAATATCTAGTAGAAAAATCAATTTCAAAATTCATTAAACAAATACAAGCAACATAAATTAAACAAATTTTATAAATTCCCATACATTCCAAATTTAAGTGAAAAAACCAATAAAATTACAAACAAATTAGGATGTAGTTTAGCTACATATAATATTTCAACAACAAGAAGGTTCTTAAAGAAGGATAAAACACCTAAAATGAACTGTTCTGAATTAATTTATAGTATTTCTTGTAAGGACTATACAAAATTATATATTGGACAGACATGACAATTAAAAAAAAGAATTCAACAACATAAAAATGATCTAACACTATCTCAAATATTGGTAAAACAGCTTTAACAAAACATAAATTCACTCTTAAACACAGTCTAGATTTTGAGAACTACAAAATTATTGAATTCGAAACAAATAAATTTAAACGTAATATTAGTGAAATGCTAAGTTTCAAATGTTAATTTTTTTTTTAATAATTAAATAAATTTTAAAAAAAATAAAAAAAAGTATATAAATCAAAAATTTTTTTAAGAAAAATGCAAAAAGTGTCAAATCTATGTATTTTGTTAATAATTTGTCAATTTAAACAAAATATATATATTTTTGTTTATAAAAATTATTAACTTTTGATAATTTGTTTATTTATTTAAACATCAACTTTCATTCAAATTTATATAATCATTTATAAAATCATAAAACTTAAAAAATTTTAATTTAAAAGAAACAATTTAGAGACATACCTCTAAATTGTTTCTTTTAAATTAAAATTTTTTAAGTTAATGATATTAATGTTTTAATTATAGTTTGTAATTAATTTTATTTTTATAACTTTTAGCCAATGATTAAGGTGTTAGTTGTACACCGAAACTAGTAAGGCAAATAAATTATTAAATTATAAAAGAACTTTTTATATCCCATTCCCAATAATATATAAAAAATTATATATATATATATATATATATATATATATATATATATATATATATATATATATATAATTTTTTTTTCTTTCGAGGTTGACATAATTATTGATTAACTATTGTTTTATACCACTCTTGCGATTACGTAGCTACTATATAAGTATTTAGTGAAAGAAATGTCACAATCACAGATCACTGCCCCTAGTGAAATGAAGTTATAAAACGCGGGGATTCCCTGTGTGTAGATAAATTATGCCGAGTTTACATGAACGAAATAAGCGCGGGGATGGCGCGTTTACACGATAGATGGTTATAGCGCGGAATTCAAGTATTGGCAAACTAATATCGCCGATATATCGGTATCGAATGCATCTCATAAATTTATCTATACTTACAATTAGTACTCAGAATCAATGATCTTAAATCGTCTTCTAACATAGAGCTACAAAATACCTTTGCCATGCTTATTATGTTACGCCTGATGTTTATTTCATTATTTACCTGCCACTATTTCATAGGCACTGCACATTAAAATATCTATTTAAATATACATTTTTTTAATGCGCCCCGTGGTAAAATTTTCATCCTTAATGTGGCCCGACAGCCCAAAGATTTGCCCACCCTTGGTTTAAAACATCTTTAAACCCGATTCAAGATCTCTATCAAATCACCACACAATTTGCTGAGCAGATGAATTTTTGACACATGACCTTATCATAATACCATCTTTATACAATGAGAAAAATTAAGTTTGTCGCTTGGTTCCCATGTTTTGAATAAAAACTACAAAATCAACCTTTTAGTTTAACCTTTAAGTAAATTTATGCTGGTTTACTTGTGCTCTAGCGAGCTACGCATAGCCACAAGCAAAGTTTCCAAAGGTAGAAGCAACATCCAGGGCGAGATAAGATTTTCATCGGCGTAAGATGATAATTTGCGTCTGATTGAATTGACAAGGCGTCACCCACTACGAGATATTTGAACAAAACCCGACAGTCAACTCGGAGCTACACATTTCGGAAATGCAGTGACTCAACACGGAAATTTAACAAAAAAGTCTGGATCGGCAAAATGAGGTTCTTGTGTAACATGATAAAGCTCGCAGACATCATGCCAATATCATAAACAAAGCTATTAAAACGATTATTTTAGATTACTTTGGCAAGAATTTGTAATTAATGATGCAGAATACAATATTGACTAATTTGTTGTGGTTGCTTTTTTTTTCGAAAAAAAAGCATATGTTAACAACCAAAATAATAATTTACGAATTTTAAATGTCACAAATGAATTCATTCAATGTTTTACTCCTCTTCTTTAAGAACTTTCAAAATGAATATGTTGAAAAATTTAATGTAATATTCTTCGCACGTTAGATAAATAGTCAGCAGAATTTCGTCGATAACACTTGGTCTTCTGATCTTGAGGAGACGAGTATTACGTAGCAACTACTTTACATTCAGACACATATTACTAATCTTCAGACTACTTTAAAAACGAGTGTTTTAGTAAAACCTATTGTTACTAGAATAAAAAAGTCATTGGAATTAATTTAAAAAATTAATAATCTCATATAAATATAAATTCAAGTCAAAACAAAGCAATTCAATTAGAAGCATAATTGGCTTCGAGGCTTCCAGTTAAAGCAAGGTTCTTCAAATTATATGAAAATAGAGTTTGCAAGAAAATGATCAAATATGGAGAGATACAATATTCAAATTGATCATAACAATTTTTAAAACATCCAAAATACCGAACGAAAGGAAAACCAGTATCGCTATTCTAATATTCAAAAGAGATGAAAGAAGAAATCCCGAAAACTATCGTAGGATTAATCTCCTTAAGTTGTCTCCTCTCTCCTATATCCTCCTATAGTCCCCTATATCAATCTCCTCCTATATCCATTACATTTATTTAGCTTTTAGAAATCATCAACTTGTAGGACGAGCAGCAAGGTTTTAGAAAAGGGCCATATTATTGTTATCCGACAACTTAGCGAAAAGGCCGCAATTCAACGACTTGCTTTCTTGCGCTTCGTCTATTTTGAATAGTTCGATTCAGTTTAAACATATTAAAAGAAAAAACCTGGAAAGGCATGTTATGCCAAATAGTCTCATCTATCGTATCCAGTATATACAAAAAATGAAGCTAAAATCAGTGTAGAGGGAAAATTGTAAGGACTGAAAATCTGATGAACACCAGTATGTTCAACTTGCCTGGAAGAGTTAATATCAGCAAATCGTGAAATACAACTGGAATAATACAAAATCCCTCGCTACCTCCAAAAATTCAATTCGGTGCAAGCTACAACTCACATCATAGGGAAGTTAGACAATAGACTCCTGAACGCGATTTTTTAATGATGCGGTATTCCAACAAATATTTAAGAAGCTACAATAGAAAGGTGAAGACCTTAACCAAACTGGGTTGGACAAAATTTAGAACCCCCGAAGAAATGCAAACTATAAAACATCGGCGACGGGGGTCAGAGAAGATTCTTAGAAAGGAAGAATAAAGGTTAAATGTAGATTATTTTAGTATTTTTACTGTCTCTAATTATTATTATTAGAAACTGTAATAAACGCGAGGGAAATTAATTCATTTTGACAAATATTAATGATTTAATTAATTTCATTTATTAATGATTTAATTTTTTTTTAATTGAAACCATTCTCGATGCTCATCTCTTTGCAACAAAAATTGCACTAGTCCTATAGACAAAGGACAAATTGAAGAAACATTTAAATTCAACAAAAAGGAATAACTAAAGATTATTCAAATAATGGATTGAGAATATCTGTTCAATTAACTCTTGATATTTATTAGTTTTTGGAAAGCTAATCTTAATAAACAAATCAAAGAATAGACCTAAAATAGTGATTTTAATTTAAACTAAAATGAAATATACTTACATATGTTGTTTTTGTAAATGACATGATTTAAATATTAGTTTGTCGATTGGAATCTTGGAATTCTCAGAAAGTTAATGTAAGTGAATTTGAGATTCTTAGAAATGTGATCAATTAAACTAAAATGTTGTTATATTTTATTATATTTACAAATATCGTTATTACATTTACAGTTTCGATTTATATTAGTATAAAATTAATTTATACTCGGTTAAAAAAGGGCCCGGGAAATAATATTTGTGGTCCCTTTTTTAACTGCCGGATATGGCTAAAATATACATTTACAGGATGTTACCCTCAACTGGGGTAACATTGGCCCACTTTTTACAAGTTTTTGTTATAATGAGCAAAGTTTTGAGAACACTTTAAGCAAAAATTCACCATGATATATCTCTTGAGCTTTGATTTAAATAAAACTTTAAAATTGCATTCTGTACTTAAAATCCAAAAAATTGGTCAAAGTTACCCACTATTCGGGTAACTTTGTCCTGACTGGTGAAACTCACACAAAGAGAGGTATTTTATGACTTAGGCCTATGTTATCCGAAATTATAAAATGTAACAAGTAATTACGTACAAAAACTTTCCTGGGAATGTTCATTTATAGCAAAAATATGATAAAACAGTCAAAACATTAACGAGCATCAAGCGAACTGTTCCATCCATAAATCACAATGTTTCTCAGCATTTGGGGAGCGTTTAAGCGGCCTAGGTATCGGTGGCTCCTTATATAAGAAATTTGTAATATATATGTTTAAATTAAATTTGAAATTATCAAATTTAAGTTCAAAATATTCAATATTAATCCATAAAAGTAAAATATGGCTTGCCCTAATCACCCTAAATTAAATACAATAATTTAGTAACTGAAAGTAAATCATTTTGAATGTGATTTGACAGGAGAGAGGATTAACAAAACCGGCAGAGGCTAGACAAGACTAGATATAACGAGACTAATAATGAACGGAATAAGGGTGGCTGCGACCGTTACTACGTGGTAAATCCATACTTTTTTAAATTCAAAGATTCACTATGTTTTTACCACTAATTTTGTGTAGTAAATTTATGGTAAAAATATTAAATTGAATTTTTCGATTCAGAGTAACATTAAATAAAATATAAACTTAATAAAGTCGGAACACAGCGTGATTATATAAATATATTCAACCTTTACGGAGCCCTATAGTACTAATGAGTGTTTTTAGGACTAGCAAAAACAAATCTCATGTGAAATTTGTCAGTTATTTTATAGCATTCAGTCCACCTTCGTGGCACTCAACAAAAACCATAAAAATAACATTGTTTTTTAAGATCATATCTTTCCGATAACTTAAGGGGGTACTCGCTCATTTTTTTTTTATATATATTTGCGTTCTTTCATGTATTGAGAATGCTCCTGTAAAATATTTTCTTGAAAATGCTAATATAACGCTGGGTACAGCACTTTCAAGAGCGGGCCGCCAGCTGTATCGAGCCTGCGGAAGAAGAGAAAGACCGGCCTCTCCAAATTTGGAGTGGCTTTTCTCACAAGATCTCAACGGATTCGAATCCTCAACATCATCTGTGCAAACGGGCAAAAATCAGCAAAATGGGACTACTTATATTCACAAACCTGCGTTCGATACAATTGTTCAAAAGTACGTGAAGAAAATTTATGAGGATTTAACAGAAGAACAGCTCTTGAAAAGATGTCTTGGCAAGAACGCTCAAAACAAGAATGAGAGCTTCAATGCCACCATTTGGCAGTTTGTCCCGAAACATCTCTTCAACGTGAAACAAAGTCGATATTTCTGCCAGGCTGGCAGCTTCCATTTTGTACGAGGGCCTCACGACAGTGCTACAAGTCATGAAAGGACTAGGAATTGACGTCGGTCAACATGCCGTGGATTATGCAACGAGGCGAGATGCGGATCAAATGTTGATCGCCGCGCTACGGACGAAGCGAAAAGGCGTCGATTAACCCAGAGAGAAGAGCAATCTGAGCGCGATAAGAGTGATAAGTCGTGGAAGGATTGCTATATGGTCCAGGAATCGATTCATAGAGATGAGCGAGAAAGAATAATAATAATGTTTAATTTTCGTCGAAAATGCCTCTCCGCTGCTTGCGACCGATTTTCACCCATTAACGTTTTCCGTTGCTCGACCGTGAATAATTTCAGAAGTATTCAATATATTTTCAAAATTCTTTTTTCCTCTTATTCCCAATACCTCAAAGTACGAATCCCCCCCATACTTTTAAAAATTGGTCCGATTTCACTATGAGAGAGCTACAAGTGAACTTTCATTCGCGTTTTTCTCGGAATCGTTTTTTCAATATGGTGCGCATTATTACGGATAGAGTTCTTGACCAAATAGAAAAAATCTTGGCGAGTTTTGTTCACAGTATGAACAGTTAGTTCCCCCTTGACTGATGGAAATTTTGATAAAAACATTTTTCACGATTCAGTGACTGTTTTTCTCTCGAAATTTTCGAGTTTTCGAGGCTTTTTTCGTAAATTCCCTAAAATCGATTTTTTTTTAATTTTCATCCCTCAGTGGGGAATTTTACTCTTCTACTAATAAGTTTGATTTTTTGTTCTATGAGGTTCCGGAAACCGCTGATCGTGCGCACCATATAGAGACTTTTGTAATTGAATGCGCGCGTTGAAAAAAATGACTTATGGTCGAAGGATATGTAATAGAATTTAAAAAAATCAATTCTCTGTCTGCCTTCCTCATCTTTTGGCACCAGTTCAAAAATGTATCATTTTTTTCGGAAAATTTGAGCGAGTACCCCCTTAAGTGGATAGCCATCTGTAGACGCGTTTCGTTATTTATTTCTCATCAGTACAGCTCTGCTTTTATGAACAACAATAGCAATTGTAAATATGATAAGATAGTGAAAAACTAAAAACGGCAAGACAAGACTAGAAATGACTAGACAATACTAAACAAAACAAAACCAGGCAAAACTAGTCAAATATAGATTCTCTTCGTATTTAGCTTTTAATAAACCGCAAATCTTGTGTTAATGGTGTTTTTATTGTCATACATTTTACTACGGTATCTTTTTTACTAATTTCACTCATCAGTTTTATTCGCTGATTAATTATATTCTTGCTAAAGGAGGCGGTAGACTCAAAAAGAGAACCTATGATCTATGAAACCTTAAAGATCAAGTCTAGTCTACACTGAGACTAGATTACTAAAAGTGTATTCAGAATGAAACCTCGAAGACCAAGTCTAGTCTACACAATCAGACTAGATTATTAAAAGTTTAGTCTAGATTCTAGACTCTAGAAGATACCTAGAAGACCAAGTCTAGTCTAACAAAATCAATTAGATTATTTAAAGTTTAGTCAAGATGAAACCTTGAAGACCAAGTCTACTCCACACAATCAGATTATATTATTAAAAGTCTTCTGAAAAACACGATGAAACACTTGATTGCGATATTATCAGTGATGTCTAAAGTGCAGGAATATAGCATGCTCCACAAGCTTCTTCTTTATTGAAAAACATCAATTAATTCCAAAACAACAACACGGTTTTCGCAGAGGACAATCTACATCGAAGGCTACAGTTGAATTCTAGAGCAAAGTCCTGGAAGAGGATGACAATGGCAAACATCCAATCGGTATATTTTGCGATCTGTCAAAAGATTCTGAGTGCGTTACACACCAACATTCATTAAATAAAATACACTGGCGAGCAAAACAATTAAGTCACTAAAGAAATTAGAACTAAGACTGGAATGATAAGAAGACCCGAATCCGGGTGAAAACGAGTCACCACCCAAGGAGATGACTGCTTTTTGGTGTCCGCAAGTTTGCGAAATAGAACATCTTCTGAGATTTTGCTACTTCAAGAAGTTAGAGATGTCAATGTTAGTGAATGGACCGTTAGAAGAAGGCTTCATTCAGGTGGATTATCTTGTAGAAGGATGGCTACAGGTCCACCATTACAATGCCTGGAAATTACCTGGCATGAAATAATAATGACTGGTGCAACGTCCTATTTTCAGATGAGGCGCGTTTTTGCTCCAGCGACATCCCTTTGCGGCGACTCGGTTATGGTTTGAGCAAAAATTTCTTCACGAGCACGCACTCAGTTGGTCTTCATACAGAATGATTCTCTGGCAGCTCACAGATATATTACGGAGATTCTAGACTATCAAGTTTTGCCATTCCTGGCCACTATGGATAAGCATGGCATTAAGATAATTCTAAACCTCACACAGCCAGAGTTTCTCAGAGAATATCTGGACGAGGTGGGAATTAGGAGGTTTGAATGGACAGCACTCAGTCCAGACATGAATCACATCGAACATGTCTGGGATGAGTGAGTTGCTATTGCAGGAATGGAATAACATTGACCAAAATTTGATTGTTAATAACGTTATTAATGATTATTCTTTTTACGCACAACTGCAACAAAATTGTTCCTTTACATCTTAGTTACCAGGGCCGAAAATTGGAGATTTTAAAAAAAATTTACAAAATTTTACCGGCCCGTGGGCCTGTAAAATCATTGAAAAGCCCGCATCAAGATATATCATCTTAAGACTTCCCAAGATGAAAACCCCGTTTCATATCGGTCTTTAGACTTGCTGGGGATCAAACCCAACACAGCTTCATTAGCTTCCATTAATATTTCGGAGGGAATTCGGCGCTTAGTTCCATTCCGATATTAAAATTTTTGTTTACAATAATTTTTTTTTTTTTTCTTAGCAACAAATAACCTAAGTGACGAGCTGTGAATTTAAATCACCGTCGTATTTCTTTCATCGTTTTTAACCATTTTTAATTAAATTTTGTAGGTTTCATGCAGTTGTGCGTAAAACGTTGTACATGCCTCGGGCCGGAGGAAGATTACGCCCTTCGCCTCATAAAGGCCCAAACTTCGGCGGAGGGCGTAATCTTATACCTCCGGCCCTCTATATGTAAATAACTATTAGTTTATGTTATGTTTGTTTTTCATTTTTTTAGTTCCTCATAACAAAATATCGAACTAAATTTTAAACGTAAATTTGTTGCATTTTCATAATAAATCGTAAACAAAAAAATATCCTTTACAATTCAATACTGAATATTTAATTTACCCTACAAAGTTATTGCTTTATTAATTTTTTATATATTTAGCCTTACAAACATAAAATTCCAAGAAAACATAAAATTATTTGCAATTTCTTGCTCGAAAGTGTATATTGTTTTGGAATTCGTTCAGTTCACAGAAAAGAATGTGTAGAAATTACATGTAAGAATAACTCCTTCATGACACGACCGTTAAACATGAATACAGTAATCTTGATAATCCGAAGCATATGGGACCAGACAACCGCCGGATTATTAAAAAGTTCCTGATTATCAGGATTCAACGAAAACAATAACAATTTTACATATTTTATGTACAATTCTATTTCAGAGAGAATAAAATATGTATCTATGTAAGTAAACGTGTACCTACAAAAAATTATGTACACTAGATAACATAAATATGTAACTTAGAACAGATAGTAAGACCATTGTAGAGTGGAGTTAGCTTAGTCAGAATCGTCAATCAAGTTTTCAGAGTTAAACGAATTGTGTTGGCCACACCTTTTTCCAAGAACACTAGATAGTGTTGTTTTTGACTTTATTTCCTCTGTGCGCGAGGTTTATATCCGGCGCGGGGCAGCATAAAGAAAAGACACGTGTTTCCCCAGAGCGCCGGATTACGGAACGTGCCGAATTAACCAACCGCCGGATTATACAGATTTTACTGTATAGGTGTTTCGCAGTGTAGTGTACTTGCCTCTCTACGATTTCTACTCTATCTGGCTGATATAACGTGCTAAATAAATAGTAACCATTGCAGTTAATATGCTGTGACCAGTCAGGAAACCTCAATTAGTAAAAATGAACCAGACGCAAAACTTCTATCTACAATTGTTTAGTGCTAGGTGGTATTCTGAAGTAACAATTTGCTTTTCAACAGCAAAAAAAAAACAATATGTAATCTAATCAGAACAGATATCGTGCAGGAAACCTTAACTTGGGAACAGAAAACTTATAAAATCGAACAAATATTAGAAATAACTGATTTGTACTGTATAATTTCTTGTGTGAGTTACTTCCATTGAAAATCCATCCGTTAAAATTTCCATAATAAAAAATTAAATTATTATTATATTTCAATATGATTACAATATGACATATTTCATCACCTGATGAAGCCACAGTACACTACTACTAACCGTGTACTGTCACTGTTTCATCACAGTGTGATGAAACATATGTAGTGTACTACAAAAAAATTGAAGCGTGATAAGACTGGGTTTTAATTTTTTATTATAGAACTCTTGAAAGTACCTAGGACTGCAAATTGAATAATTTTTAAGTTGGAATTTACATACAGAGAGGGTTTATTTTATAGGCTTTTTATATTATAGGCTTTCTCAATACGAAGATAAGATAAGACCTTACAATTAGTATGGGAAGCCTTCACATCTACTGAAATGCTTTTAAATGCACAAAAAAAAATTATCGGCTCATTTATCGGCTCGATCATGTTATCGTTATTTCTAGGAGAGTTTGGCTATCTTCAAAAACTACAACCCAACTCTCAAGAACAAAAATCAGACTTTTCCACTGCTATGTCTATTCTGTCCCCCTACATGGTTTCGAAACATGGATCTTAAATAAAAACAGAGAAGAACTAGAGGCATTTGAATTGTGACTTTATAGACGGATCTTGAGAATTTCTTGAATCCACAGAGTGACAAACATAGAAGTAATGAGAAGAATAAACACAACGTAGATTATTAAAACTTTAGTCAATATGAAACCTAGAAGACCTAGAAGTCTAGTCTACACACTCAAATTAGATTACTAAAAGTCTAGATTAATCTTTGGAGACCAAGTCTAGTCTATACACTCAGACTAAGGTATTAAAAGTCTAGTCTAGATGAAACAATGAAGACCAGGTCCACTCTATAAACTCAGATTAGATTATTAAAAGTCTAGTCTAGATGAAAGACCTTGAAGACCAAGTCTAAACAATTTGACTAGATTATTAAAAGTCTAATCTAGATGAAAACTTGAAGATCAAGTTTAGTTTACACTCTCACATTACATTATTAAAAGTCTAGTCAGTACACATTCAGAGTAGATTATAAAATGTCTAGTCTAGATGAAACCTTGAAAATCAAGTCTTGTCAACATACCCAGATTAGATGTTGATTAGTGAAAAATGTGAAAGGTGGGAACAACGCTTTCTTGTGCTTGGTCAAGTTTTGAATAGTTCGATAAGTTTCAGTTTAATCATATTTAAAAAAAAGAACGGAAAGGCATGCTTTTCCAAATAATCTCCTATATCTTATCCAGAACACTATACAAACAATGAAGCTAAAGTCAGAGTAGAGGGAAAATTGGGAAGACTGAAAATCTGACGAGAACAGGTATGTTCTTTTGTTAAACGTACCTGTTCTCGTCAGATTTTCAGTCTTCCCAATTTTCCCTCTATTCTGACTTTAGTTAATGTGGTATGGCCGTGAAGGCCTGGAAGAGCTAATCCCAGCAAACCGAGAAATACAACAAAGAGACTTCTTAAGCCCGTTGTTGTTTAATAATGCAATGAATGAGATAATGTATTAAATAAATGGCCGAATAATAAATAACTTGAGATACGCTGACGACACGGTCATCATTGCAAATAGCCGAGCTGAACTACAGAAAATGATAGATAACGTGGTGCAGCATATTGAAAGGACAGGGTTGTTTATAAACATACTGAAGAGAAAAACCATGACCTTCACAAAAAAAAAAAAACTAACAAACGTTTCCATAACCATCGACGAGGAATCCATGCAGCAGGTTGCCAACTTTAAATATCTCGGTGCATTAGTCAAACACCACTGTGACATGACGAAAGAAATAAAGTCGAGAATAGAATGTTTCCAGTGTTTCTGTATGGATACGAAAGCTGGACTCTAAACTATAGATGAGCATGGGACGAATTTCTTGATCCATATTCCATCCCATGGGACGGAACCCTGTCACTGTCCCATCCCATCATATTTTCGTCCCACTGTCCCATCCCACAAAATTAATTTTTCGACTCATCCCATCCAATCCCGGTCACGCGGACCGTCCCATTCATCCCATTTTCCCGTTTAGCAGTCTCTTTTTTCAGTTCAGAATTTCTTAACGATAATTCGTTCAAATTTGATCTGACGATCTGACAGTGAGTAATCCTTTTTCGTCGCAAACCGATCATAAGACTTTTCAGAAACTACATCGTTATTAAAGAAATCTCCTGAGCTGGACATATTATGGAAAATGTGGGTATTGGCACGATAAGCAATTAATTATGCACGAACTAGATTCACTAGATTATCAAAACTCGTCCAACTCCGTCCCATACAAAATTGTCGTACCATCCCATCCCACGCGACGTTCATACCACTCATCCCATCCCATGGGACGATGGGATGGTATGGGTCGATGGGATTCCATGCTCATCTCTACTCAAAACCCCGCAATGGAAAAAAGATCGAAGCCTTTGACATGTACCTGTACCTGCGTATACTGAGAATATCTTGGGTATAAATAGTTACTGACGCTGATGTACTTACCCGTATGAAAAAGTCAAAAGAACTACTTCATATTATGATGAGAAGAAAGGCCGAATACCTGGGGCACATCATGAGAAGGAAGCGTTTCAAGACGAACCCCTTCGAATAATTATTGAGGGGAAAATACAGGGAAAGAGGTCAATTGGCAGACGACAGAACTCATGGCTGAAAGACCTACGCCGTTGGTTCAACTGTACGACCACTGATGTCTTTCGAGCATCCGTGTCAAGAACGAGAATGATCAATTGGATCGCAAACCTACGCAAAGAAACGGCGCGAGAAGAAGAATAATGAATGGGATAATGAAAGACATATAATAAGATATCCAATGGGTTTTAAAAATATAAATATTATGCTATGGTTACTATTCAGATTTGGTTGCGGACAACTAAGATGATCTTGAACGCCTTCTCTGCAAATTACCGCTCTCCTGAGATAAATTTGATTTAAAAATCTACTCTAGATGAAACCTTGAATGGCGAGTCTAGTCTACACACTCAGATTAGATTATTGAAAATCTAGTCTAGATGAAATATTGACCAAGTTCAGTTCATAAATGCATATTTAGATTAAAAGTCTAGCCCAGATTAAGTATTCAGAGTAGATTATCAAAAGTCTAGTCCAGATGAAACCTTGAAATCCAAGTCTTGTCAACACACGCACATTAGATGTTGATAGTTCAAAATGTAAAATAATATTCAATGAAAAATAAAATATCTTTTTGGGTTTCTAAATTTCAGGTTTAATAAGATTTGAAAATTGTTACGAGGATTGCATAAAATCAAACTAAGTCGTGGTGGCACATGCCTGCAATAGACTATAATCCATCAAATTCAAATTGTCTAGCGACTGATCTATTTAGACACAACTCTATAAATATTTATTCATAAACACAATGTATATAGTCCGAATAAACTTTAATCATTAGTCATTATTAGTCACAATGGCATAGTATGAAACGAACTCAAAAAATTCGCGGGCGCGCGTCCAAAAAACCAATGAAAACATTGTTAGCGCTGTTGATTATGACTAACTCACCAATAAATTGTGGAAAAGCGCGAAATTTATTTATATAATTTCGCATTTTAATCATACATACAATTATTTGGACGAACGTCAACCATAATATTTATAATATATCCGTCGAGATGGATATGAAGGAAAGTGCTAACGAAGATTAATCCTAATTATTTGGTATTGAAAATTGTGATCGGGATCCCGACAAAATGAGACGCAGTTTAGAATTCGAAAGACCAATTTTAGTTCTCGAAACTAGAAATATATTGTGATTTTAAGGTTTGGACAAAAATTACTATTATTACGTTTAAACTGTACATTAATTTCTCACTTAATATTACTTAGTCACAACTTTAATTGACAATGAGTTTTATTTGCGAAACGGAATGACTGTTAAGTGTAGTATGTGTTCTAAGCCAAAGTTCTACTGATCCCATGTGACTGTGCGAAAATTAACAATTAAGGGGCAATGACTGATTACATTGCACTTTTTCTTGGAGAATTTTCCAACTGTGAGCATTCGCAGGATTCAACAGTAAGTAAACACAGGGAAATAAATCAGGAATAGAGACCAGAACTACCTTGCAAACAAAATTCCTTGATGAAATATGGAGTAATACCATTGTAAGGAGCAATATACTCTTCATCGAATTGGTATGTAACAAATTAGTTAACATAGAGCAAAGTACTATTTTGTGCCTAAGTGTGTAATTTAGTTTTTAATTTTAAAACTCCATTTTTTTAACAGAAATCCGCATAATTTTATTTTTAATTGTTATTACATTTAGTTGAAAAAATATAATAGAAAATAAATTAAACTTCACTATACATAAAGCTATAAATAATTTACATGGTCCATTGTTACTGTCAATCATTGTCTACTATAAATCAAGTATTAACAAATTATCACAACAATGTATACATTGTTCTTTTCGACTTTTTTAAAACATAAATCATGTTTGAATTGTCCTTTATTTTCATTCCAATGAACACTTATTTGGAGTTTTAAATACTTAAGGGGCAAGACTAGAAAGACAGACAATATTAAACAGAAAAGACTAGACAGACTAGTTGTCTAAGAATGGAATAAATCTTGCTCTTGAATAATCAACGGAGTTTTGTAAACTCTACTCTCGTCTAGCAAATTATTTTAAATGTAAGGATACCAATTAACTTTACAGTTTAATGTGAATTTGAATTGGTCGTTAAAACAATGAATCTTTAATTTTACGATGATGAAACAGAACTTGAAACAATTTGTTTAAAAAATGCATAATTGTTAAAATTGCAAACGAAGACAAACGAACTTTATAAATTGGGTATTTATAAATTGTCTTGGATTTAAGTTTTCTTATTAATTTTCTATAACTTGATTAAACATAGTTTTTTTTTCCTACAATAACTTTTTAAATGATTCGTCGAAGGAGTAATAGTTTAATTTTCGTAAAATTTTCGATCAATTCACGTATAAAAAAAATAATATTTACCCTTTTCAGTCTTCGTTTCTTTATAAATTATCCAACTTCTTCGTGTTTCGTGCGTTGTGAAAACACCAGCGGTCGGACAGTCACACATTTTGTTATTTTTTTAGATTTCAGAAAAAAATATGTAAAAAAAATGTGTATTGGGAATAAATTTTTTTGTGTTAGCACATTTCGCGGAAAAATCTGGACGTCGAAATTACGTAGGGTTAGACATGGCGCGCGGTGTATCCCAGACGGCACGCTGACAGAACTGCGGACGCGCGCACGCCGCTTTGGAAAGTTTAAACGGTTTATAAAAAGCGAACGCCAAAAGACTGCGAGGGATTTTTGTTTGCTTAGCGCGAAGAGGAAAATTGGAAATAAAAAGAGGGATCAACTTCTTCAAACTGCAATGGTTATTTTTGAATTTGGTTGTTTGCAAGAAAAAGTTGATGTCTAAAAGTATAAATTGGGAAAATAAAGAAATAAAATATTATCCATAGCTGGATTTTCATAATTTTGGTTTATTTAGATTTTTTATATTAAAATTAAAAAAAATCGAAAAAAATCGTTAAATCGGTAGGTACAATCAGCAAAATATTGGGCAAACTTAGAAATTAAATTAGAAAAAACATATAAAATTATAAAACCTTTCTTTTAAGAAAATTCAATTCAATATGCTAATAAGTAATAAGATATAAAAACATCCAACACATTTTAGAAATAACATAAATAAATGTTTTAATACTGTCTTAAACTTGTCTGTCATGTCTAACTTATTATGGTAAGCAAATAAATGGCCTCCTTAATATTTAAAAATAACCACAAATTCTCCAAGAACAAGTATATCTTTGTTACAACTACCCTACTGTTACAACTACCCTACAAGAACAAGAGATCTTTTATGTATAGTAACCTAACCTAAGCCTCTACACAGGACCATACGTGGTCTTCAAAGTCTCATCTAGGCTAGATTTGATCTTTAAAGTTTCATCTAGGCTAGATGTTTTGCGTAGACCAGAGTTGTTCAACCTGTTTCGCGGAATCCTGGGGTTCCACTGAAATACATCTGAGGTTCGGTGAGTCGATTCTATAATTCTAATGTTAATCTGCGTTCACAACTAGAGAGTGCTACGCCGTGCCGGTCTTTGGGAGCATACATTACTTATCGCTAAACCCTTCAGAAATATAATACAGAATTCGCTTGTATTTGCCAAATTGGAACCAAGATCGGAAGAACAAGCTTCTTATTCTTATGAACATTTCACCAGCCTTCCGGCAACATTTTATCCGGCGGATTATATTGAAGAAAACAAATCCGGATTAAGAATCCGAAAAAAAAAGAGTGAAGAAATTTATTTGAATTTTGGATTTACTTGGATTGGTGATAAAAATGAGCCAAATGGGTTATGTGTAGTATTTAAGCAAGTAGTGAACAACAGTACTTTAAATCCTGCAAAGTTAAATCGTCATTTTAAAACTAAATATCCAACTTTGAACGGTAAAAGCGAATATTTTAAACGAAAATTATATTGAACTAAAGCAGAAAAAAATGCCTTTGCAAGGTCTGGTATGTACATGATGATAATAAAAATGTTTGTACGTAGCAAAGCAAGGCGTGAATTTGCTGGAAAGATTAATGATACTAGTTGACCTCAATCTAGCCCATCTTGCAGATATATTTTCGTACCTGAACGAAGTTAATCTTTCACTTCTATTACCAAATAGTACAATTTTTAAAGTCCATGGTTAAGTAAACTCGATAAAATCGAAACTCCAGCTTTGGGAGGAATATATCAACAGAAACAATACAGAATGTTTTGCCAATCTCAATCATTTCTTGGAAACAGATAATATTGCAGTCCAGCAGGATTAAAAAAATATTTTTTTGAAACATTTAACCGGATTGCAAAGGCCTTTCTGGAATATTTCCCCCCTAACAGCAATAATGTAAGTTGGGTCGAGAATCCTATTAATGTAGTGTAATGATGTAGATACCTTGCAAAGTAATGAGAGAGTACCGACATAACATTAAAATCTACATTTAAATAGAATGGTAGTAATGTGGTAGTAACCTGCATTTTAGATAGCATTAGCCCATTTTGGATAAAATTAATCTAAGGATATCGGAAAATTTCCAAACGGGCAATAAAAGAATTGAAAAATTCCGTAACAACCTACCTCTTTGAGACATCCTTTCCACATACATCGCTACAAAAACTAAGTATAGAAATCGACTTAATGCCGAAAATGATTTCCTAAGTATGTATGAATATAAATATTTTTTATAGAATACTATCTTATATACTCATAAGTAATTATAAAAAAGGCTGGGACCTTGTTCATAACATAATACGTAATATAACACACCTCCATAAAATCAAATCTGGGTGTGCTACTGAATTAAGGGTTCCATAAAAAAAAAATTTGACAAAACCGTTCCGCGGGATGGCAAAGGTTGAAGAACTCTGGCGTAGACTATACTTGATCTTCAAGGTTTCATCTAGACTAGACTTATTGTTAACCTAATAAAAATGTGTACATTAGACTGTGTCTTTAAGGTTTCATCTATACTTGACTTTTAGTAATCTAATCTGAGTGTGTAGATTAGATTTCATCTCGACTATAAAGCAGGCTTTCAATGCTAAACTGAATAGGCAAATTTTCTTGTGCTACAAAATTTCGAAATAAAATTAATTTATTTATTCAAGAATTCAGGAAAATTTCAGTCAAAATTTCTATAAAAGAGCTGAATTCCTATAAAAAGGTCCATGACGATCATTTGACCGTTTACAGTTCAGTCCCAGTCCCGTCAAAAATGATGTTCTAGAAGTATTTGCGGACGGAACGGTGATCGAACTGATATTTATTGTATAACTACGGAGTGTGCTGTTTTTTCTTGTTTGGAGGAATTACTATTTTATTACGGAGTTATAGCAGAATTGTCGCTACCCATGGGAGGTTTATACTGCTAATTCTGCTACCACTGAGTCATAGCATAGGCCGTATTAGAATGACGGCCACTTTTGGCAACGCCCGCTAGACGAGCGGTAAACCCGAACATTTATCCGGGACTCTGTTTTTGGGGCGCCATTTTGTCTGTAAGTGTGGGAAAAATATTGAAATATTAAATATATATATATATATATATATATATATATATATATATATATATATATATATATATATATATATATATATATATATATATATATATATATATATATATATGTTAAACACTCAATTAATTGAAAATTTTCTAACGATTTTTTCGATCGCTAAAAATTAAAAACAATTGTTTACAATACGTAGTGTATTTATATTGTTTTTGTTTTACAGCAAAAACTATTAAACCAATAATTGACAAATTAACGCAGAATTTGTAGAGGACGCTGTTTGATCTTCTTCGAACTTGCATAAGGTGGAGTGGCGTAAATGCGATATAGTTTTTAAATAGGTGAACTTTGTAGTGTTCCAAAATTATATTCTTATTAACAAGAAATTCAAAAAAAAATTATATAGCATTGCTACTGGGTTGTGAATCGATATTGTACCGTAAAACCAATTAGCAGATTATTATATTTTTTATAGGAATTTTTTTTTTAACTTGGTCGATATATATATATATATATATATATATATATATATATATATATATATATATATATATATATATATATATATATCACATTTGCCCCTCGATTTGGGTCAAATGTGATAATGGAGTATATATTGGTATACGTAATTGCTGCATAAAATAACGGGGCAAAGACATAAAATTTAGACAAAACTGTGCATTTTGGTTTTTTATTTATAAACAAAATTGGAAGTGTAAAAAAGTTACAAACGTTAGAAAGTTAAAAAATTTCTGAACGCAAAAGCAAAATAAAGAACGATTTTTAAAAGATAAATAAATTTGGAAAGATAAAGGGGCAAAAGCGACATAGTGTTACACACTTTCCTGGTCATTGTATAACACATTATAATATTTTCCCCATTTTTTGCCCCATTATAATATTTTCAGGGGCAAATGTGACACAGCCCCAAAAACCTAGAAAATATTTAAATATAAATAAATCCGGATAAATTGAACATATCACCTTATACTTTACAGTTTTTAACCTATCCCTACTAAATATCTTATTCACTCGTTGAGATAAGTTTTATGGCACTAGATGCAAAAAACGATTAACATGCGATCTGAGCGCTTCTTTAATTTGTGTTTGGACATGCGCAGACTTGTTTATTACGTCTAATTATAAAAAAAGATTTCATTATATCATAGTATTACTCTTGCAATGGAAGCAATGCCGTCCGCAAGCTAATCCAGGACATCTGGGAAACAGAGAAATTACCACCCGATTGGAAATCGGCTCTGATCCATCCGCTTCACAAAAAGGGAGATTTTATTGATCTAAACAACTACCGTGGAATTTTCCTCGTCCCGGTAACATACAAGAATCTCTCCAGGGCGTTACAAACACGGGCAGAAAATCAGCTGGATAGTCAACTGGAAGAATACCAAGGAGGTTTCAGGAAAACCCGATGCTATGTTGAACAGATTCTCAATCTTAAAACTGTACTTGTATACTCATAAGATGAGAAACCGTAAGGTAGTCTCAAGTTATAGTTGCGCTTTACCGCAAGGTAAAGTTCACCTTTGTTGAATTTAGACGATTCCATTGATAGAGAAAGGCATAACAAAGTACTACAGGAACTAAAAACCTTGACCAACACCCATTCCAAGGTTAAATTTAGATGCGAGATCTCAGAAAGCTTCGCAATAAAAACTGGAGTGAGACAAGGAGATGAACTTTCCCCACTTCTCTTCAACTATGTCCTTGAAAAAGTTATGAGAGAATGGCGCGAAGAACTGATCAACTTAGGTGTTCGGACCGGTATCTACCTGGGCTGTAAGAACGATGGACTGGTTGTAGATTGCCTGGCCCTTGCAGATGACATGGCACGGATTGTTGATTCTTTTGAGATTGCAACAATGCAGGCAAATTGCCTCAGAACAGGCTGCCAAAGTGTGTCTTCAGGTGTCGCTGGAGAAAACAGAATTTGTCACCAACATCAAAGAAGCAAACAGAGAGATGTACCTAGAGCAACGAAACATCAAGAGGACTGGAAAATTTACGTATCTCGACGAATGGATTGAACCCAACTTATCAGAAAGAGTATTATTATCCATGAGAGTCAACAAGTTAGAACTAGCCTATCGACTGACTAAGAACACCTACTAAAAGAAATTCCTGTCACGCAACCTGAAACTTAAGCACTACACATCAGTCTTACGACCAGAAGCTCTGTATGCCATGGAGTGTCTTTCCTTGAACCGAAGAGGTCTGTTAGAGAAATTGGAAATCAGAGAGGAGAATCCTCAGAAAGATCCTAGGCCCGGTAAAGGAAGATGGGGTATTCCGAAGGCGACATAACTGTGAGCTCTACGAACAATTGAGACGCTCTCTGAGTGTGCAAGGAAAAGAGGGGTAGCTTTCTATGGCCACGTTGCAAGATTGCCTCCAAACCGACTAACCAACCATATGTTCACCTTCTGGCAAAACAAGAAGCGTCGTACCACTTGGTTGTAAGAAACCGAGAAGGATATTAAAGAACTGGAAATAACAGATGTCCAAAACAGACAGTCTGTCCCCGAAGGAAAGCTACCCCCTGGACAGAGCCCAAAAGTTGAACAAGCGTGGTCCAAAGTAGGCCTCGAAAAAAGAAGAAGTATTACTCTTGCTATTACTTCGGTATTGATAACAACATATCCTCATGTATATATTGTTGATGTACTTAAGTATAAATGTGTATATATTCTAAAGGGGCAGCAATTTGTATTTTTGTCTGTAGCTATGTCTGACCGCCAGAGCGCAAGTTGCTTTTGGACCGTTTAGACTGGGAAAAAAATAAATAAAATAAATCTAGAGTAGATTTTTAATCAAAAGTCTAGCCAAAAAAACATTTTGATTCCATCAACCAGGAGGCCATATTGCAGGTATTAGCAGGGTGTACAATTGATCATCAATAGATTTCAACATTATGTGTCGGGATCCACAAGATAAATTTCATATGGAACGAGGAATTCGTCAAGGCGATTATGTATCAATAAAACTCTTCACTAGGCTGCTAAAGTTTAAAAAAACACAATTAAGATCGCCTAAGAGTAATCATAGATGGAGAATATCTCAGTCACCTACGATTCACGGATGATATACTAATCGCGGATTGTCTTGTTAACAAAATGATAGAAGGTTTAGATAATTTTACCAGACAAGTCGGTCTAAACCTAAGTACTATTAGTATACGTGTCATTCTAGATACCTAGGTCACGAGGTTAAGATTAGAAGAGATAACTAAACTCACGAGATAATCAAAATACACCTCACATGGACAGCTTTTGGTAAATTGGGCCATAAATTTAGAAAAAATCCTGTATATCTGAAAAGGAAGGTTTTAACGAGTGCTTAATAAGGTCTTAACCTATGGAGCAGAAACAGTGACATTGACAAACAGGACCGTTTCCAAGTTACAGGTCGCCCAAAAAAGCACGGTATCTTCAAGAGGTAAGGTACCGAATACCGAAATTCGACGCAGAATAGGAGTGGAAGATGTCATAAAAAAAAACCAAAAACTTAAGTAAAACTGAGCGAGCCAAGCTGCGAATCTAATAGACCAAAGATGGACCAACAAACTATTGGGATGACGACCAAAAGCAGGAACCTACAAAATTTTTGTACATTCGGGGAAAATTAATGCCCGCGGCTAAAGATCGCGATAATTGGACTACAATCCACGAGGTGTACGTCCAGCAATGTACTGGACGGAAATATATATAGGCCGAATGATGATGATGAGACTTTTAATAATGTAGTCTGATTATGTATATTGAACTTGGTCTTCACGCTTTCACCTCGCTTTAGAATTCCTAAAGAGTCAGGATTGTAAGAAATACTCTAAATTGGAACTAAACCAATGATTAATAAAAAAGGTGAGTTATAATAGACCTAGAAAACTCATTGATCAGTAATACTACTATAGTACTCGGCAGCAACTATGATTTCTATAAATATGGAATGCTAGAAACTATATTACGTATATAAAGTTGGGTACCCGGTACATTCACCGCCTACGTGTCACCGCGGAATCTCACCATAGGAACTTTCACCGCTGAACAGCTTCACTTCTGCAAAGTTTAACCGCCCAGGTTTCACCGTTCAGCAATTTCACAGCATCCAATTAAAAAAATACATAAACAAAATATAGGAAAATAAATTGATACAAGTGAAACTGCTCAGTGATGCAAGTTCTTACGATGAAGATTCCGCGATGAAACATATGCGGTGAAAGTTCAATGAACAATAAAGCTGCCCTTCCCAGTGTTCAGTGGCACCACAGCTGAAAACCACTGATCTGATTTTGATACAAAAACATAATTATTGCAAAACCGTGTACATTTTGTCACAAAATGAGTAAATTCGCTATAATATAGTAAGACAACATTGTAGCTAAAGTATCGAACATAGCAACAGCATAACTATTATTAACATTGAAAAGTATATCACAGTTGCTTAATTTACAGCGTTGTATATGTAATAATTGCTCAAAATGACTGCCCTTTATGTAAATGCAAGAAGCATCGACAATACTTAATTACTTCCAGGTAATTGAGGAAATTAAGCATTAATTTGTCTAGTTTTGTCTGTCTTGTCTGTCTAGTCAGCCTTGGCGGTCTTGTCTGTCTTGTCTGTCTTGTCTGTCTTGTCTGTCTTGTCTGTCTTGTCTGTCTTGTCTGTCTTGTCTGTCTTGTCTGTCTTGTCTGTGTTGTCTGTCTTGTCTGTCTTGTCTGTCTTGTCTGTCTTGTCTGTCTTGTCTGTCTTGTCTGTCTTGTCTGTCTTGTCTGTCTTGTCTGTCTTGTCTGTCTTGTCTGTCTTGTCTGTCTTGTCTGTCTTGTCTGTCTTGTCTGTCTTGTCTGTCTTGTCTGTCTTGTCTGTCTTGTCTGTCTTGTCTGTCTTGTCTGTCTTGTCTGTCTTGTCTGTCTTGTCTGTCTTGTCTGTCTTGTCTGTCTCGTCTGTCTTGTCTGTATAGTCTTGTCTATTTCGTCTTATTTCATTGAATTTCTACTTATTTGGTTTACATTTATACAATGCAATGGTGGTTTGGTAGTTCATGAGGACCCAATTGTGGAATTGTCACGCAACAGACCGGTATTCCACTATTTGAGACTCTGAGAGAAAATTAAACTGCCTAAAGCCCATAATGGTAGATGGGAGGGTAGTAGAATACAAAGAAGAGATAAAATATCTGGGTGTAGCACTATGAAATAGACACGCTGACGTAATGGTAGATAAATTCAAAGGGGCTCCAATAATGTGCAAATATCTTACAGGAAAAACGTGGGGTTGCAATCCCACAATCCTGCTATGGATGTACAGTGTGATAGTGAGATCTGCGACGCTTACGGGGCAGCTGCGTGGGAAGGCAAAACCAAGCTATGGACCCCATATCAAATACTTCGAATCCATATCACACAGGGTATGCGCTATGTGAAAACTTTGTGTTATGAGTATGAACACCATCCACAAAAGCTTCGATGAAGAGACAAGGAAACAGTGGATAAAAACTTGGAAAGAGCTTCCGGGGCGAAGGAAATCCAATGAACAAAAAAGAAAAAGACAAAAGCTTGATTAATACTAAACTTAGCTATATAAGCTTAGAATTCTAACATGGGTTCTGATGGGACACTGCAGACTTACCGCAAGATCCTAAACTTTGAGGAAGATAATAATTGCTGTGTCTGCACATCAGCAAAGGAAAGCATCTTGGACACCAGGGACTGCAGAGCATTGATCCGTAAGATAAAGATACAACTTATTTTTAGTGATCACTCGACTAGTGATTTGTTATGTGATCTAAAATCAATTTCCGGTACCAAAACAAAAATTTAATTTTTTTGGACTGTGTTAGGTCCCACCCAAATTATGAAACTTTTAAAGGATCAGGATTACATAGGTAGGAATACTAACGATTAGAGAAGGGGTGAGGTTTTTTATGTCTTTGGGACAGCAGAGCTAAGTATCGAACGCCTTTAATAAATGTAATGATTCGGGGGAAACAAAACACAATTAACGAACCTTGAGAAATCCGTAATGCGATAGAGAAAATCATATTTTCGTCCTTCTATATCAAGTTGGGGTTTATGAGGCAATGTGATGAAGGCTTTAAATAGAGTTGGACAATGTTTTGGTTATTTGACACGTAAATTTCATAGGATTAGCCCGAAAAAACTAAAAGTCGTAGTCCTTAGATAAATCAGCTTAAAAATTCACAATTTTCTCGCATCATTGAGCGTGATTGAGTCTACTGCTTGGTGTTTATTTGTTCAAGTAATATAAAATTTTCTTAGCTATCATAGGCGGAAATTGGTGGAAAATATGCTTTTCAACTTTAATGTTCTCCGTTGTAAGCATAAATGCTCACTACCTCCCCACAACCACCAATCGGTTTCCAGAAAACTTAGGGGATTTTATTGAAGAACAACGTAAATATTAAGCTTGGGCATTAAAACTATTAGAGATATATAACAAGGAAGATATAAATAACTTACTTTGTATATTTTGGCAATTACAGCAAATATTAATAATAAATACGTGAGATGTTAGTTAAAAATATGATTATTTTATTCTAAAAGAGGACAATGTAGCGTATTCAAAATATTAGGACTGACAGACCCAATGACTATTCTGGATTCTGAACCCAAAATTTACTTAGAAACTGTTAAAAAATCGACATGTTTAAGTTTATAATTTCACCATTTAAAAGAATAGATGCATTGGAGTTAAGATTAACCTTCTAGATTGTAGATTTGTAGGTGTGTTAGTTGTTGTAACTTGTACTGCGACCTTCATAGATCTATTGTACACTACCCTCCTCCTCTAATAGTTGGTATACTTATGCATTTAGAGCGCCTGCTCTAGTCCTGAATCCTTTAGGAATTTCAGGATCTGGGTGGGATGCAAGAACTGAATCAAGGATCTAATATGTATCTTGCGGAGCAGTGCTCCGCAGTCTTTGAGCAGATGTATGGGGGTATCCTCTGCATCTGTCCCCCTCCTCCAAGCCTAGGGCCTTGCGGTGTTTTCTAAGTCTGCTGTGTACCGTCAGGACTCCCGTCAGAATTCTAAGCTTGTTCCTGTTCAGTTTTAGGCAAGCTTTTGTTTTTTCTGGTTAATTTCCCAGTATTCCTTTGAATTGTCTTAGCCCTGGAAGTTTTTTTCAGGATTTCATTCATTATTCTCTTATTTCATCATCTAAACTTTTGTGGATGGTGTTCATACTCATACCGCAAAAGGGTTCCAGACCTATAAAGGGATTACTGGATCTCTTGTTTGCTAGGTAATCAGCTTCTTCGTTTTCACCTATACCACTGTGTCCTGGTAACCCGTATAGCCGAGATTGTTTAGATTTCCCACACTGTCCCATACCAGGTTGGATCTGGTACTGTTTGGGCTAAAGGCCTTGATGGCTGCTTGGCTATCTGACAGGATAGCAATTCGTTGTTTGCGATTGTTCCTGTCGAGGTTAAATTGTGCACATCTCTCGATTGCATATACTCTGCTTGGAAGATACTTGGGAAGAGTCCTATGAATTCAAAGTATTTGGTACGAGGTCCAAACACTCCTGCTACAGTACCTTCGTTTGTCTTCCAACCATCAGTATACCACTTGATAGCACTTTTCTCTATGTGGTATGCTGAGGATTCGTCGCTCCAATCGGCTTTACTACTACACATTGCTGTGTAGTTTTTCTCGAAATGGTATTTGCATACCATTTCGTCTTTCGGTACTTCCAGCCAGGGGATCTTGGCAGCGAGGCTGTTCCGGTTTCCTTGCATTAGTAACATAAGTAAACTAAGTTATCAAGTAGTCAAATATTTTTTAATTATAAAGGTGATTCGCAAACAGTGGAACATCATCTTTGTTCTAGAACATCTGGATAAGCGAATATAGCATGAGAAAATAAAGACGGACTCAACCATTTGTCTGAAAAGTTTGGTGGTCTATTTACCTTAAACCCTGCCTGTACATCAATTTTGTAATCGTGCTAAGGAAAATTAATTATAGATTAGCAAATTTGATCAAATAATTAAAGTAATGCGTTAATGAATAAGAGTAATAAAATGCGTTAATGCGTTAAGTTAATGAATAAATAAAATTTGATTCAATATAATTCCTAATTAAATATTAATTAAATTGCTGAATAATTGGTAACATAATTTTATATACATTTTTTAATATTTACGATAATTTTATTGACGATAATTTCAACTTTATACATATTATCCACCGTGCATTTAAAATATTCTTACAATTTTTGCTTACAAATTGTTACTGTTTGAAACTGGTTTAAGACTTATTTATGAAATTGTAGCGTTGAATGGAATTGTCGGGTTTTTAATTGGGAGTTATGCGATTTTGAGAGGTCAAATATTTGTAATTCCAGAGCAAAAGCCAAAACTTCAATCATATGTCACCGATGTAATGTTGATATTTCACAAATATCTCTAGAAATTTTCAAAATTTCAACATCAACAGAAAATTATTCATAAAACAAATTTGAATTAATTTAACATAAATATATTATGTATGATATTATAAATGTTGTTTTCATTAATTTATAAATATTGTTTCTTTTTTGAAAACATAATTTTCTAGAATTGATAAAAGCATCCTACGTTATAGGAAGATAATCATATAAATTAAAAACAAACGGAACACAGTCAGAATATATCAATATACTCAACCTTTCCGGAGCTCTATAACAATTATTGAGTCTTTTTAGGACTACCAAAACAAATTTCACATGAGATTTGTTTTGTTGGTCCTAAAAAGACTCTGAATTGGTAAAACCATACAACATTATAGATAATCAGATAATCTTAATAAAGACGGAACAAAGCTTGAATATATAAATATACTCAACCTTCCCGGAGCTCTATAATACAAATGAGTTTTTTTAGGACTACCAAAAACAAATCTCTTGTGAAATGTGTCAGTTATTTTATAGCTATCAGTCCACCTTCGTAGTACTCAACAAAAACCATAAAACAAACCATAAACTAGTAGACAAATTTCACAGAAGATTTGTTTTTGGTAGTCCTAAAAAGACTTATTAGTATTATAGTGCTCCGGAAAGGTTGAGTATATTTATATATTCAAGCTTTGTTCCGTCTTTATTAAGTCTAAATAGACTCAATAATTGTTATAGAGCTCCGGGTAGGCTGAATATATTTATATGTTCAGGCTGTGTTCCGTTTGTTTAAAGTTTACATAATTTTCTGAAAACAATAGTCCAATAGTAATAAGTTTAAACAATAGTAAATGGATTTTCAACATCAATAAGATATACGAGTAAAATCAATAAATGTAGTTCCTTCTTTTACAATAAAATTATAAATTTTAGAATATTTTATAATATAATAATATTTAGAATATATATCATGTTTAATGGTATTAAAGTAAAGATCATCATTAACAACATTCGATTTATCCATGACCACCATTATTACGGATAATATGGATAAAACTTAACCTAACCTATTAAACATGTAAAAATATCATTTTATAAAGAATAACTGCTCAGCATCGATACTAACTGAAGATACGTAAGCGTGGTATGGAAAACTAGTGTATTCGCTTCGAGCGCAATAGCGCCAAAAGTGACACTTTTAAGAACTTCATGACCGAAATACGAGAAAATATATTTCCTTATAACCATCATTTATCAAGTGATTGTAAAATGTGCGAAAATGTGTTCGCCCGACGAGAGGCTTTGCAAACAAATTAATGCTTTTAAGGGAATCAAAGTGCAGAAAGTAGAGAAATGACTTCTTGAAAACGATGTCGCAATCCGTTTTTATTTATCTGCAACGGTTCTCAAGATACGGACTTGTGAAGTCGAAATTCAAGAAAATTTTAATTCGGAATTTCGCTGTAAAGAATTGAATCTTTTCAAACAATTTACACATCGTTTTGCTCGTCTTGTAGTCTAGTTTCAGCGTACCTAAAATAGTTTCGTTGGGGTTTGTAGTTGGGGTTCAGAGAGGTTTGTAAAAAACCGGACGGCGAAAACTAAGAGACGGCTTATAATAGCGAAACACTAATATATTTTTAATTTGTAACTAGACCAAAATTAACTCGAAAATCGTTTTCAACACTTCGATTTCCTTCGAGTAACAAAAAAAAAGAATCAACCAAATTTTCAAATTTTAAATTGGATAATTTTTTTTTCCATCATTTCGATTGAAAAAAAATCCTTTTTGGCAAAAAAATCATGTTTGGCACACAAAAACTGTTCTACAAGACGAACAATTCGATTTGTAAATTGTTGGGAAAGATTAAATTTTTCATTGAGAAATTTCAAAATGAAATTTTATGCTTTTTAAGTTTTACTCAATTTTTGCAGGCTATCGTGACGGAAAGAGATAATCGCAATATAATACCATATTCGTATTCAGACTTCCCGGTTCGATGGTATTTTTTAATTAAAAGCCTAATAGGAATATGATATACGTTTTCCGACTAATTTTGAGATGCTGAATCGATTGGTGCCAAGTAGAAGTCTCTGTGGCAAGCTGTTCAAAAGTTATGACATGGTTAAATCTTCTGAAAATTCAAAAAAATGTATTTCTTGAAAATCATTATTTAAAAGTGAAGTGAATGGAATATTTCAAGTTTGACTGAAAGTGTTTCAGCTACTGGTTGTAACTATATAAATAGCATCTTGCTAGCCGCTTTTGGATTCCGAATAAGCGGAGTAGAATTTGTGGTTTTCATTTTGCTGGCAACAAAAAGTACGAAAATCCAGAAAGGCCAAGTTTTAATCCGTTATCAAAAAGAGATTAGAATGTTCAGTTAACCGGTAAAAAATTTATTGAATAGGAGACGAAGTTATCTTTCCGGCCACGCGTGGCGCTAAGCGCGGTTATGCACGGAGCGAATAGTCCTGATACAGTTTGACTATAGCTGTGTCACTATAGCATGACTATACGCTAGTTTTCTATACCGCGTGTACGTAGCTTTATAAGATTCAATTCATGATGGTAAATAGAAACAGAATAATGTACCAGAACGTTTCGACGAGTGAAATATCGCCAGCTCCAAAAAAAAAATCTGGGACAGAAATAAAGAAATAACATTTCGAACCGAAATGGCAGGAAATGCAAATATTCTACAAATATAAAAAAATATTCTGCTTGCCCGCCTTACATCTTCCTAGTAACGTCGATGAAGAACTTAGAACTAGCGTTCAAAATATTAATCTATACACGTCCATAAACGATTACTTGGACAAACAAACCATATGTAAAACTCGGAAGTCTACAGAGCGGGAATATTTTGTAGCTATATGGAAATAATTTGCAATTAAGCGACGCAAAACTGCTTACTTTGGTCACATAATACAATGACCAAAATTAAGTTAATTAAGTTGATAACTTAATAATAAATAACACCACATCTTGTTTCTTTGTGTCAGGGTTTATTTTATCTATTTATTCATCATGTCCCCATAAAATTTCCCCCGCTTTTGTAGTGTGGGTGATAATATAGATTTTGTTTTACATTTTTTGGCTAGCAAATGCGAAAATAACTCGGAAACTAGGTGAAATTTTGAAAAATCTATCGATTAAATCCTGATAGATAATTATTTTAATTATTTGAAGATAATTAAATTTTTTATAAGAAACCTTGTTATTTAGAGGTTTTATAATCATCAGACCATTTTTTTTGTTTTACATATTTCTTGTCTCAAAGATTTGAAAATAAATCGAAAACTAAACGAAATTTTGAAAAAAATTTCAAATAAACTTGTAGAAAATGAAATTTTCTATAATAAACCTTGTTATCTACCAAAGTTTAGTGTCTACTTGATAGTAATTAACGTTTAAAAAAAGCTTCTTATATTATATGTTCATCGTTTCAAACAGGGTTACAAAAGAAAATTTATGAAATTATTATTTAATGAATGAAAAACCAGGCATGTACAAACTCAGATGATATTGCGGGGCCACATTTTCTATTTTATACAAAGTTGGGGGCCGCATGTTTTTCTATTCAGAAAATTAATAAAATACGATTGTATTGTATTTATTTTAATCATGTTATTTTTTACACTGAAACTATAAATATTCTATATTTAAAAAAAAAACTGAAATGAAAGTTATAGTAAACAAAATCACAGTTTAATACTATTCTTGGAAGATATTTGACATCGTTTGTTGGAAAGCAAGTCATCAATATTCGGTTGAATATCTTTGGTTGAATAAGTGTTGCAATTTTTAAAATTGATTGTTGATTGGTTAATTGACCTTTCTGAATGTTTGTTATTTTTCATTAAAGAAAATAGTCAAAAATGTGCTTCCGAACATCCGTATATGTTCGCCAGTATACGCGTAACAAACAATAACATTTTAGGAAACCGATCTACAGATAAATATGTATACAATTCTGGAATTCTAACTTCCATAAATTCAAATCAGCAAAGAATTACATTGAATATCAATTAATTCTATTTGTAAGTTTTCATCAACAATTTCAATATCGATAGATAGAGGTGAAGCAAACAGACAAAATTCACAGCTTTTCAAATTTTCTATTTCTTAAAACAAATGATTTTCAGGAAATACATTTTCTCGTATTTTCCGTGGATTTCACAATGTTATAACTTTTGAATGGCTTATCACAGAGACTTCTAGTTGGCGCCAATCGATTCAGCATCTCAAAATTAGTCGGAAATGGTATATTATATTCCTAGAAGACCTTTAATTAAAAAATACCATCGAACAGGGAAGTCAAGATTGCGGAAACGATGAAATGCAAGAAAATCTATTTTGCAAAAATCGTTATTTTTTGTGTTATAGCAAAATGTAAAAACGTTTCTGAAAGCATTTTTGCTACAGATTTCAAATATGAAAATTATATTTGGCTAGCTTTAAATTAAAAATTTAATCTTTCCGAACAATTTACTCATACATTTGTTCGTCTTGTCGAGTAGTTTCTGTGTGCCGAAAATGATTTCGTTGTTGTTTACCGTTTTACAGAAAATTGAAAAAACCAAAAAAGTACATTTTTTCAACCGAAATGATGAAATTGAAATGAAATTTTTAACGAATTTTTAGAAAATGTTGTCTATTTTTCTTTTGGTTACCTGATGGAAATCGAACTGCTGAAAATGATTTCCGAGTATATTTCGCTCTAAAATTGCAAATAAGCAAAATATAGCCTATAACTTGGGAATTTTGACCATTTGAACCGAATAAACTGGAAAATCGTGTTTAGATAAAATTTTCTGAAAGCCCTGAAATTTTCTGAAAAAATCGTCAAAAAAATCCACCGTTTCGATCAGAGAAAAAGTTGCATTTTCGGTTCTCTACGATCCTCTAGGAAACAACAAATCTGAGAGAAATCATTTTCGGCACAGTGAAACTAGACTACAAGAATAGAAAGTCGATGTGTGAATTTAAATTGTTATGTTTGATGTTAAATTTTTACTGCGAAATTTTGAATTTAAATTTTCCAGAGTTTCGAATTCACAAGTCCGTATCCCGAGAACGGTTGCAGATAATTACAAACTGATTGCGGCATCGTTTTCAAATAAATAAAAATATTAATTAGTTTGACAGTTCTCTCCTAGGGCGACCAAATTTCGCGAAAATTCGCTCGATTTTGCAATTTTATCAAGTTATGTTTCACGAACGGAAGCTGTTAGCAAAATGCAATTTATATACTGGAAACGAGCAGGGAAAACACTTTCAGACACACTTTAAAATTTTCCATTCACTGATAAATAATGATTTGATTGTAAATATATTTTCTCGTATTTCGTTCATGCAGTTCTTAAAAGTGTCACCTTTAGAGATAAATTTTCTTTTTCTATTTAGAAACTGATTAAAGCGGAATATAGCTTAAATATATAAATATATTCAACCTTTCCGTAGCTCCATAATATTATTTAGTTTTGTAAGATTACAAAACAAATCTCATGTTGAAACACAACAGATATTTGTATTTATTAGTCTTCAGTCCACTTTTGTGGCACTAAACAAGAACCAGATAAATAATATAGTTTTTAAGTTCACATCTTTCTATTTAACCCATGTGAATAACCAAACATAAAACAAATTGTCGATGATTAAGCTCACGTGCTCGAATATAATTTTGGACTTGGTGGTGAATAATACCATGAAAATGTTTACCACGTGTTTGCATACTTCTTTTAATCCCTCAAAAACTCCTTTAGTAATACCGGTCATGGTAGGTGCACCATCAGTTGCAGGTACACCAACTTTTCCAATGGTAAGTTATGCTTCTTCAAAACTTCCATAAGCGCAACAAAAATATCAGCTCCAGTAGTTGTATTATGCATAGGAATGACATCCACAAGTTCTTCACTTAATTTTAAATAAACATCGCATCCGCGAATAAAAACTTCCAGCTGAGCGATATATCGAATATCTGTACTTTCATCAATTGCAACAGAGTAGGCTTGAAATGTTGATATTATTTAGTTATGCTGATTCATGCTGATCAAAATTTCGGCTATTTAATCAACTGTTTGCTACAGTATTTCGACTTATTTGTGCCTGACATAATACTTCCGCCGTTTATCAAAAATATTTTGAATTGTACCGGCGGGCCGCAATCTCTGTATTGTCGGGCCGCATGCGGCCCGCGGGCCGCGTGTTCGACATGCCTGCATTAACCCGACACAAAGAAGGAAAGTAGTAATTGAAGGAAAGATCATGCCAATAGTAAAGACGGTATCTAGTACACATAAAATATCCGTCAAATTTTTATGGTTTTCAAGATCTAAGGTACGACAACAGGCCCAGAATTTGACATCCTGTAGAAGAAGAAATTATGTTCACAATATTACTTATTACATAAGTCTAGTTTTCTTCTTCTTCTCACGCCGTCTCCGTCCGAAGGTTGATTGACAAATTGAGCATTATCGTTCTTGACACGGATGCTGGGAAGACGCCAGTGGTCGTACAGTTGAACCAACAGCGTAGGTCTTTCAACCATGGGTTGTGTCGTCTGCCAATCGACCTCTTTCCCTGTATTTCCCGCCAATAATTAATCGTAGGAGTTCGTAACGCTTTCCTCTTATGATGTGCCCCAGGTATTCTGCCCTTCTTCTTCATAGTATAAAGTATGAAGTAGTTCTTTTGACTTTTTCATACGGGTAAGTAAGTACGTCAGCGTTAGCCACTCTTTTGTACTCAAGATATTCTCAGTATGCGCCCGTACAGGTACATTTCAAAGGCTTCGATCTTTTTTTCCATAGCAGAAACATAGCATTTTTTTCCATTCACAAACACCGGAAACACGTAGCATCTCAACATGCGGACCCTCATTTCCAGACTAAGATTAGGTCTAATAAAGAAATTTCGCATGGTTATAAATGTTCTGCGATGATGTTCTATTCTCGACTTTATTTCTTGTCATGTCATGTCACAGTGCTTATTGACTAAAGCGCCAAGATATTTAAAGTTGGCAACCTGCTCGATGGATTCTCTGTTGATGGTTATGGAAACGTTTGTTGTGTGTACTGTGAAGATCATGGTTTTTGTCTTCAGTACGTTTATAGGCAACCCTGCACTTTCACCATGCTGCACCAGGTTATCTATCATTTTCTGTAGTTCAGTTTGGGTATTTGCAATGATGACCGTCGGCGTATTTTAATTATTTATTTTACTTGTTCCAATTTCAAAGATATTTTTGTTTCATAATTAAATTATTTATTAATATAATAACTACAAGAGGATCCAACATTGATATTTCAGGTACCTCAAAAATCACTTCACCTTTGTCGCTTGTAGTAACTTCAGTACTATTGATTATGTTGCAAGTCGTCGTCAAAGAGTTTGTGTGCATTACCTCTGATCATCATCATCATCAGTAGTACTACAGCCCAGGGTAAACCTCGACTTTGTCCATCGTCTGTCTTCGCCAGTTTAACGACATTAATTGCTCTGTCGCTCTGTCGTCCTCATCTACTCCACCTCCCCATCTCAACCTAAGCTCTCCTCCACGTTTTAGTCCTACTGGTTGGGGTAGGATCAAGGTTTTTGTCCTCAGTGCGTTTATAAATAACCCTGCTCTTTCACTATGTTGTACCAGGTTATCTATCATTTTCTGTAGTTCAGTTTGGGTATTTGCAATGATGACAATGTCGTCGGCGTATTTTAGTTATTTAGAGTCTACTTGTTGCAATTTCAAAACACATTTCAAATATATTTTTGTTTAAATTTTTTGTTCACCTTTGTCGATTGTACTATCATCAGTACTATTTATTATGTTGTAAGTCGTCGTCAAAGAGTTAGTGTGCATTACCTCTGATCCTCAGCATAATCAGTAGTAATACAGCCCAGGGTAAGCCACGACTTCTCTGTCCATTGTCTGCCTTCGCCAGGCGGCGACATTCGGCGGCATAATTCCTCTGTCGTCCTCATCTACTCCACCTCCCCATCTCAACGTAAACCTCCCTCCTCGTTTTGTTCCAACTGGTTGGAGTAGAAAAATTCTTATTAGTGAGTACTGATCTTTGGATGCTACTATGTTTTTGCCATCGGCAACCTGCGATATTTATTATATAATCCAAAAAAGTTTTCTCGAATTTCGGGAGGGCGTTTTCCTCTTGATTACTTATAGTCCAGGCTGCTGACCCATAAATCAACATAAGGACAATAGTGAACAATATAATGAGATTTTAGTTTTGCATGATAGCTTACGGCTTTTGATTTGTTTATTGAGTCCGTAATAACATTTATTTGCGAGTAGTATATTATTTATTACTTATTTTCAAATGTGTTGATATTGAGATGTCCCTACTCACTGAGAACCCCAAACACACAAAACCACCAACAACTGGACACTCGTATATTTAGCTTATTTTTACAGTATTATCTTAACTCGCCTATGTCTTGATGTTACCCGGATTATTTTTTTTATTTTGGTATTCACAATTCCACCTATATAAGGATGCATTTGTGTCACTGATAAGGGCAGCGGAGAGCCCTCATCAGTGATACAAATGCCTCCTTGTGTATTTGTAGAGTGCAAGTTACAATGTCCACAACATCCGCGTGAGGTACTACCAGCAACGATTTATTTAGTATTGTTCCTCTGTTGTCAAGGCCTGAGTTTCTTATGACTTTTTCAACTGCAATATTGAACAGGAGATACGCCATCGCGTTCCCCTGTCTCAACCCTTTGTTGGATTAACATGTGTTGGATATATTGATTCATTCTGAATTTTGATTTTACAGGTAGCATTGGACATGTAAATTTTCTCATTTTGAAATTGAATTCTTACATTGCCTCATTAGGTCACATTAGGTCTTAAGATACTATCGTAGACAGCTTCGAAGTCGATAAATGCGTGATGTCTATGCGTCTATGTTGTATTGCAATATAAGGCAGCTCTGGTAAGGAGTTGAACCATCCTCTAACCCTTTGCACGCCAAACGATTTTTAATATCACCTATTAAAACTACCTTGCGTTGTCGCCATAGCGGCGACAACGGAGTGCAAAGGGCTAATATTCACCCAGTATTGTTTCAGCATTCTGCGTAACAATTTGGTCTACATAAAAAGCAATTATTGTTTTTTATCACACCAGATAAAGGCACTGAAAAAAGTGTCTGAAGCAGCGTTGCTGACGGGGATAAAGATAAGTTATGTTTTGGAAAAAATAATGGGTTTGATACCCTAAAAAATTAACAACATGCTGGGCGGAAGATTAGAAGACAACTTACACGTGCCACACTTACTTGCAGAATTGTGCAAATTTAACTGTGTTCCAGTGACATTATGTGATGTTTCAAGATCATTCAGCCAGTACAAAGCATTATTTCGACCAAACAGAAAGTGTTTTTGAAAATTTGAAAAAGTATGTGATTATGTTCTGCAATAATTTCAATAATGTTATTGAAACGGAAGGCGAACAAAATTGTTCTTATTTATTTTTCACATTAAACTGTGTTTTCATTAAACTATACTTTAAAGTTATTGTTATTTTAACTCATATTTTCATATTTTAGATTTTTTGGTCCATATTATATGTACATATTTTTTAATTTTTAATGTATATTTATCCAAACCCTTGTTATAGGATAGCTCCTAGTTTTTTTACAGCTGATGTTTTAATTCCATTCTAGAGAAACTTATCAGCTTGTTATTATTTTATAATGTCTTGTAATTCTTGTCTTATTTTTGATATAATATCTATGAATTTTCAAGGGATTACAACAAATTTTATTTTGACCCAATTTCATTCTTCGAATTACAGGTATTTTAAAGTTAAATTTGTCTTTGTTTCTAGTAAATCTTAATGAACAATTTAAAGAAGAAAAAAATGACAGTTTTAAAAAATATGAGAATAAGACTTATTCTTAGTCCGGTCCAATCGCATTTCAAATAAACAAAATGTAAATTACAATAGAATATTCCTCCTTTTCAATTACCGGTGCGAATAGTAAACGAAACCGTAAAACAGCGTGTTTTCCCAGTAAAATAAGATTTAATAATTTCCTAATTAATTCTTAAAAAAAATTCTGGTTGAAATCCTTGAAAAATATCCAGCATGTAACTTTTTCGTCTTATTTTGAATTAGTTTTAACATTTCGTGCCGATTTTAGTAAACAAAAAAGAGTTGAAACATATGAAATACGACCCTGGCTGCAGAGAAATATCAAAAGTGTAACACCACACATCTAAACAAACCGCTCTAAAATTACCCTCATGAGTCACTCAGGCTAAAATCGTTCTCTATAGACTATGACTTAAGATGTTGGGAGAGCGCGTGCGCCCCCAACGACTAAATAATCGCGGATCAGAGTGACCGCGCGTCTGCGAGGCCGATTTTATAAACGGAAACTAGGAAGTAAACAGAATAATATTGGGGAGACTAAACTGGAATTTAATGGATTAGTAAATTAGATTTTCAGTTTTCTTTCTCCATTTCATTGGCCGGAGTTCAGAAAATTAATGATTTTAACGAAAATAAATTATAACTCAAACTTCGGACGAATTCTAGGAAACAAAACGGAAAACTATATCAATTTTGTATTCTAGATTTCTTCAAACTAAGTTGATATAATATATAAAATAAAAATAATTTATTATAAAATTGAAACATTAATAAATGTCGGAAATTATTTGGGAAATTCCAGAGAACAATCTCGTAGACATTGCACAATGTTCAATAACAGCTTATTCAAAACCATCCGTGCCGTGTCAGTTATAATGGGCAAATATCACGGAAGCAGACTGATGTTCAAAACACGGCACTGTGCCGTACGAGTGTAGATCATTAGGAGACCATTAAAACAAAAAAATAATGACTATAAAAAATATGACTATCGGCACAATTTCATGGAATTGAGGGGATAAACCAATGCATACGAAGTAGACTAGACAAGAAAGATTAGGCAAAAATGGACAAGAATTGAAAAGATTGGAAAAAACTAGAGAAAAGACAAAGGACTCGAATGGAAACAACTAGACAAAATCAACTCAACAAAACAGGACAAGCTAGGACTAAACAAGACCAGACAAGACTAGACAAGACTAAACAAGACTAGACAAGACTAGACAAGACTAAACAAGACTAGACAAGACTAGACAAGACTAGACAAGACTAGACAAGACTAGACAAGACTAGACAAGACTAGACAAGACTAGACAAGACTAGACAAGATTAGACAACACTAGACAACACTAGACAAGACTAGACAATACTACAGAAGACTAGACAAGACTGGACAGGATTGGACAAGACTGGATAAGACTGGACAAGATTGGACAATACTGAACATGACTGGAAAAGACTGGACAAAACTGAACAAGACTGGACAAGACTGTACAAAACTGGGCAAGACTGGATATGACTAGATAAGACTATACAAGACTATATAATACTAGACAACTAGCGTTTAATAGAAAGAGTTGTTATAAGGCTACATACGAATATTCTGTTTGTCTTAAGTAATCTTATTCAATCTACTCGTATCTAATCTACGCAATTGTTAAAACTAGATTAGTTAATTAACAAGACAAGACAATAGTGGACAATATTTGACAGGATTAGAAAATGTAATAGTCGATTTTTTATGAGATAAGAACACACTAACTAGACTAAAACAGACAAGACAGTACTAGAGTTTCTAATCTGCCTAGTCTTATCTGTCCAGTTCTGTCTCTCTAATCTTGTCTGTCTTATCTTGTCTGCCTTGTATCATCATGTCTTCTTGTATCATCATCATGTTTAGGCTTGTCTGTCCAGATCGTCTTTTTTGTGGGACGTAGCAAGCAAGCACCTTTGAGTTAACTTGGACAAGAGAACCCTCTGTTTTTTTTGTTGAGTTATCTTTGACCAATCTGGTCTGTACAGACTTATCTGTCCAGTCTTGTATGTCTACTCTAGTCCGGTTTTGGATCTCTGGTTATTTGTGTCCAATCATGTCATTATAGTCTTCTTTTTCTTATAATGTCCGTCTTGTGTGTCCAGTCCAGTCAGAAAATGCTTTGATCGAGTTCAGTCTTGTCTGTCTAGTCTATTCAGTCCTCTCTGTTTAGTCGTGTTAGTCTAGGCTTGTCTGTCCAATCTTGTCTATCCAGTCCTGTCTGTCCATTCTTGTCTGTTCAGTCTTGTCTGTCCAGTCTTATCTTACCAGTCTTGTCTGTCTTAGCAGCAGCAAGAAAAGCATGCGAAACTCCCACGCCTGGAAGAAACAAAAACCACAGGAGAAAAAACGTATACTGGTGGAATGAGACCATCGCAACCAAAAGGAAAACCTGCATAGCCACAAGAAGAAGGTATCTTCGCTGTGCTCGGAAGACAGGACACGCTGAAAGCCTAGAGGAAATAAAACAGCTATACCACAAAGCTAAAAAGGAACTACGTAGGGAAATAAAACTCAAAAAAATGCATTGAGAAAAGCTCTGCAAAAACATCGATGAAGACACTTGGGGCGATGCTTACAAAATAGTAACGAGGAATCCGCGCATCCGGCAAACAAACCAAAAACTATAAATACCATCCTCGAGATAGCCAAGGAATTATTCCCTACTCACCCTAAACCAAGCTGGGAGCAACCGAAAGTCACAGAAATTCCGCTATTTACCGAGGAAGAATTAATCGCGGCAAGCAAGCGCCTAAAAAACAAAAGAGCGCCTGGTCCAGATGGTCTGTCCCCCGAAGCCGTCAAACTATTGGTAAAAACCTCCCCAGAACTAGTACTGAATGTCTTAAATGAAAACCTACTAACTGGCACGTTTCCAAGTAGATGGAAACCAGCGAAGCTAGTTCTCATTAAAAAAAGGGAACAAGCCAATAGGCGAACCTTCTTCCTATCGCAATTAATGTGTACTAGACGTAGCCGGTAAACTACTAGAACAACTGCTCATAAGTCGGCTTAAAAAAGAATTTAAGAATGGATTAAACCTCTCGGAGAACCAGTTCGGCTTCCGGGAAGGCAATTCAACTATAGACGCCATAAAACAGGTCATAAATATCGCCAAAAAGGCCAAAAGAACTAGGAAAATATGTGCCCTAGTTACGATTGATATTCGCAACGCTTTCAACTCCGCTGTTTGGCAAGACATCTTGGAAGAACTAACAAGAAGAAATATATCTCCGTACCTACTGCGAATGGTTCGCAGCTACTTCCAGGGCCGCAGTGTAATACTTCAAGCCGAACAAGACACGCTACCCTACAACGTCACTAGTGGTGTACGCCAGGGCTCTGTATTAGGACCGACACTGTGGAACGTACTTTACGATGGAGTACTTCGGCTGAAGCTACCTGAAGGGACTAAGCTAACAGGCTTCGCTAATGATCTTGCACTAACAATCGTCGGCAAAACAGAAAAGGGTATCATGCTAAGGGCCAATCAAGCAATCAAACAAATTGTCTGCTGGATGGAGCCAAAATCACTGCACATAGCTCCTGAAAAAACTGAAGCAGTTCTGTTGACGGGATACCGAAAACTTGCACACATCTCCTTTCAAGTACTGGATTCAGAAATCATACCTAAAGCAAACATCAAATATCTAGGAATTATAATCGACAAGTGTTTGTCTTTTAAGGAGCACTTTAATATGGCAGCAGAGCGAGCAACAAAAACCACGTCTGCCCTCGAAAAACTTATGCCCAATGTTGGAGGGCCTAGGAGCAGCAAACGCAGGTTACTCAGCGCAGTTGCCCAGTCTGCGATGTTGTACGGTGTCCCTATCTGGGCGGAAGCCACTAATAGAAACAATATTAAAAAACTAGCAGCTTATCAGAGAAAACTGGCTCTGCGTGTATATAGTGCCTATCGGACAGTGTCCAGAAATGCAGCGTTAGTTATCTCAGGCATTCCGCCAATAGACTTACAAATCAGGCTAAGGAAATACCTAAATTATGCTTCCAAAGACGACATAACAAGAAACAAGGCAAACGATAACCTTTTAAGGGAATGGCAGGAAGCGTGGAATATGACACCAAAAGGCGAGTGGACAAGGATACTCATCCCCAATATAGACACTTGGTATGGACGAAAACATGGAGAAATAAACTACCACCTAACCCAAATACTCACGGGCCATGGGTGCTTTAAGGAATTCCTTTACATCAGATTCAATATAGCAATAGACAACCTTAATCCAAGGAATACAATTGAAAAAATGCTACAATCACAAGAAGACTGGGACACTATAAACGGAATGATCAACAAGGATATAGCAATAGACAACCTTAATCCAAGGAATAAAATTGAAAAAATGCTACAATCACAAGAAGACTGGGACACTATAAACGGAATGATCAACAAGATCCTATCCAAAACAGAAGCTGATGAACGTCTCTGGAAAAAGAGGAAAACAACCTAAACAGCCACTAATCCCAGCTACCATGTACTGCGATAGAAGACACAAACACATTTAACATATTTTATTGTAAATTAAATTTATTGTATTTAAATAATATGACAACTGACACCCTGAATGTAAATGCTACACGCGATCCCAGGGTGCTCAGGGTTAAAATAAAAGAGAAAAAAAAAGTCTTGTCTGTCTAGTTTTGTTTGTTTAGTCTTTTCTGCCTAGTATTGTCTAGTTTAATCTTCGACTCTCGCGTAGTGTAATCTAGGCTTGTTTAAACTATTTAGAAATAAAAACCAATATTTGTTGAGGAAATAAAAAAGTATAATTTCTTAGTCACATATCCATAAACACGTGTTAAAAGGATGACATGGAAGAAAAAGTTTATCAAAATAGAAACAGTCACGCCAAAATTTAAAATCTCTCTCGCCACGCCCAGACTGTATATTTACTTTCCTCTTATAAAATAATAATTATTTTCTGTGATCTTTTTTTGGAGACGATGAGTCTGTCTTGAGCATTAAATTATTTTTTCGAGTGCATCAGTAGGAGGTTAGTCACAGCACCCAAAACATTTTTGGTTTGCGGTCGAGCAAAAGCGAGATAAAAGCGAAACAAACTTTTTTTTAATATATGTCAAGTTCGTCGGATATTTTTAAAACTAATTTCGTTACCAAACATAAAACTAAATACCACACAAAAGCAACATAGTTAACTATAGAAAAATTACTTAAAACTATAAGGGTCTAAAGGTAAACTAAAATTATAAGGGCCTTTGTGTGTGATAAAATTTAGTAAACACGGTGAGAAAAAAAATCGATTTTTCTATTTAGCACAAAGTCTTCAAAGAGTTGGATGTTAATTGTAAATATCCTCTATATTATATCCAGAGAAAGAATATTAAATTTCAACCATCTGGCAATAATGTTGTAAAAGTTATTTATAAATCATTACACAGGAAATTTACATTTCTGGCCCTTACACAATACATCAATGGACAAAAACAACTACGTACTTAATTTTAATGAAGAGAAAATGAGGAATTTCATTTGTACTGTCTGGCAGTTTCAGCACGCTGAAACTATACCTATAGATTTATTTTTACAAACATTATATAACAAACAATACCGGCCATATAATAATGTATGATGTTCAAAATTTAACATACCTGTATAAGACTAATACCTGTAACAATACTCTGATCTGAGGCAACATACAAGACTAGACGGACAAGATTGGACAGACAAAACTAGATAGACAAGCTATCAAAATAATTCTCAATCTGTCATTACGTAAGTTTTCTCTTGACTTTTTTTTCCGCCTCAAAACTTACCAAAAAATGTACAAGAATTTGATACCGCGCGTCAAGGCTGAAGAAGAGGAAGATACAGTCGACCCGCAACAAACTCTACGTAATCAGTGCAAGGAGAACAAGCACTGCTCGAACTTGGTGGAGAAATACGAGAAGTGCAACGACCGGGTCAACAGCCAAACCCAAACGACTGAAACCTGCGTCGAGGAGCTAATGGATATGATGCATGCCGTCGACCACTGCGTCTTCGAGAAACTCTTCGATGAACTCAAGTGAATTTCTCTGTCGCATGGGGGTTATGTTATGTCGCATGGGGGCTTTCCGAAAGCAAAGATTTCAGAAGTAAACCTAGATACAAAACGTAATTCATTAATGGAGAAATAAAGAGAAAATTGTTTGAAATGGTTTCACTAGACAGACAAGACTAGACAGATAATAGTAGACAAACAAAACTAGGCAGAGAAGACTAGACAGACAAGACTATACATACAAGACTAGATAGACGAGACTATACAGACAACAACACATACAGACTAGACAGAAAATACTAGAGAGATAAAACTAAACAGACAAGAATCGTCTATTTAGTTGGACTAAATAAAGACACAAACAGGACTCGTTTATTTAGTTGTCCTACAGACAAGACTAGACAGACAAGACGAAAGACAAGACTACACAAGCAAGACAGGCAGACAAAACTAGTGAGATAAGACTAGGCAGACAACACCAGACAGACATGTCTTCTTTTTTTTTGGGGACGAAGTAAGCACCACACGGTTAACTTAACAAGTGGGAGGACCCTCTGAAATATCACAAGCATCTTGGGACCGCTTTTCGCAAACTTTCAAGATGTTGCTGCGTTGTGTCGCCCTTACATCCCCCACCCCCTTCCAGTTGCAATAGGGGTTCAGGTACTTTTCATCCTTTCTTTCCCTTTCCGCTCGTCTGGCATTTTTATTGTCATGATGTGTTGGATCATCATTGATGTATCTGCCCATAAGTCCTGCGACGAGATCATTTGTTTAACCATTGTTGATCTAGTATTTGTTCGGTTTTATTTTTCCATTTATCCCTTTCGTGTATCTGTCACACTATGCGGTATGCGCCGCGCTGTCTGTGAGTCCACAGTAAATACAAAGGTAATCTGTGGCTCTACAGATGCTATGGAGAAAGTTCCTGAAACAGGCACGTCCGTTTGAAACTAGGGGGACGTAAAAATGTGTATGTTTTCCCTGTTTTCTTGTTGCCCAACGCTCCACATCAGGGATTAGCAATCTGGTACAGTGGTCCTTAGCGGATAGACGCTACTGGGTTTTACAGGCGTAGTACATTCGGACCTGCGCTAGTTCCCTTTTGTCGGCCTGTGCGCCAACGCTGTTTGATCTGCCATTGTAGACTTCTGCCCTCTCTTCTACCATAAGTTCTATGGGTGCTATTCCGGCTAACACTAGGGCTGCATCCAGGGGTGGGCTGCCAAATTTTGAACAACCGACTCGCTATTATTTCGAACAAGAAAAAAAAACGGTATATGAGTGCATTGTCTTCATTTATTTTTGTACAGTATAATTCAGCTTCTGAACTGCTAATAGCAATTGTGCTTGCTATTTTTTAGCCCTTAAACTTGAATTAGGTAACTGAACATTTTTCAGTTGTATGTTTGCGTCTATAAAGTCACGAAAATCATTAACATCTACTTGAAACTTTAAAATTTCATATAATTTTCTAACCATTTCTTCACCTTCTAGCCATGGTAACATAATTTTATCTAATGACCAGGTAGAAGGATATAAAAACTCGAAGAGCTGCACACATTTTTCATAATTATAAGTGCTATCGTTCTCATTCTTATCCTCATTATGCCACACGATTATGCCACACGATTATATTTGAACACATTCCAGTTAAATTTGTGGCTACTCCAGATTTTCTTCCTAATATTGTCGATGCACCATCTGAACAGAATTCTGAGATTTCTTTGTAAATAATTTTGATCAAATCCATTTTACGTACGCACATGATGTGTGTAATGTGTTGCGCACATGATATGTTTGCGAGTGTTTGGCACATCGGCGCTTTGTGCATATTTTGCATAAACATACTATCATCATGATCATACTATCAAAATGGCTTCTTTTTTTGTTTTAGGGGTAATATAACAAGCGGCTCGCCGAGTTTCAAATATTTTAACAACCGGCTCGCGCTGGAGCCGGACCGAGCCGGCTCCAGCCCACCCCTGGCTGCATCCTTAGAGACAGTCCGATAAGCACTGCATACTCTTAGCGGCATTTTGTCCTAATCACCTGGTTTCTCAAGGCATTTGCACAAATTGGGGCTGCATAGAGCATTGTGAAGTGAACCACCGAGCAAAGAACTTCGCTTACTACTGCGGGGTCTTCCAACGTAGATAATTAGTTTATCTAACGCTACTGCATCAATGAACATAAGTAAATAACAAATCTTGTTAGTTACATGGAAATATAACATTGTTTAGTCTTATTCGCATAGCCTTATCAGTCAAGACTTGATTGTGTAATACACTGTTTCCCAAAGGCTGTTCAATGGGAGCTAGCAACCTCGGGTGCAATTAGGAAGCCCTTGTACGGAGGAATTTACTAATTGGAAATTAGAAAATAAGTTTCAAAAATATGAAACGGCGTTGGGTAAATTCAATATTGTCAAATTTATGGTCTAATCAATATAGAATAATCTAGTATTAACTATTTATTACTGAGTAGACTTACCTGGTTAGTCGTCGATCTAATCTGCCCTCTTTATTTTTATCGTCCTAGATTATTTAGTTTGAGGTGGCCAACCGTACTCCTTTCGGGAGTTTTGTACTGCTTTTTAATACGATATTTTGATACAGTGGAAGCTTTTAAAAATTTTATTGGTGCGAATAAAATAATAGGTCTTTATTTAGAATAAATTATGAAGGAAAAGGCTGGTTGTGGCCGTTACTACTTGCTAATACAGATAGACACCTCCCCTCCCAGCCAAAACTCTCGATATAAATTCAACCTTATCATTTTGTAATCCAATTGAAAACGACCTTCATCAGTTGAAACTCGAGTCGTGTAAATTGATATAACTTCAAAAGTTAAAAAATATCTTTTCAAAAATTTGTTGAAAAAAGTGTATAGTGTATTTTTAAATTCAGAGTAAGTATAGATTGCCACGTGGTAAAGGTCCCAAACAGACCAAACTAAAACGTAAAAAATGGATGAAAAAATATCTTTCCCAAGATATCTAGTTCAATTCAGAGTATCTTCGTTCCAATATAATACCCAACTATATTAATATTAAAACTCGCGCTTCGGCTGCAAAATCAGCCCAAATCACATGGACTAGTTCCGGCATTCAAAATCTTCATCGATTATTCAACATTAACTTAAGACACTACATTCAGAATTTTCCTTTAAATTACATTCAGTAAAATTCACCATCTTTGATGATTTTGTTCGTGATAATGTTAATAAAGTTAACCATATTGAATATTTAAAATTAAAAAAAGTAATTGTACGTTTTCATAAAGAATACATTCAGTACCCCAAAAAGTAAGTTAAAAACCTAATCTATTGTCTAAATTCACTAATTTCTCGAAACCTACTGTTGTAATAAAAACCAGGACTGGACATCTGTGTCATTAGCGCACATTCCAAAACGTGGCCTTTGTCCCACGTTTTGGAGAATTGCAATTGTTTTATAGTTTGTCCAGAAACTAAGGGTTTTTATTACCACGCTAAAATCTACCTCCCCCAAACATATTAGAAAACGTGCGAAGGCCTATAAAAACCTTCTTATAGAGATTAACCAGAGGACCAGACATTTTCAGGTATTTAGAGAATTTAAGTCTCGATTGTGGGAGGAGCCAAGAAAATTAAATCTCCCCCTTATTTGAATTAGAGGGATGATTTAACCCCTCTTGCAGATATATTATACTAGGAATGGTATAAATACCATTCCCCAGTTGTCAGTAACAAGTAAGAAGTAAGAGAAAAGAGAGTAGAGTGGTAAGCTATAAGTTCTTAAGTCTTAAGTTATTTCGTTGTATTATTGTATAATTAAATTATTAAAACCACCTCAATTATTATTTGACAAACTACGTGCCTTGCGAATCCCGGTGAACATTACATTACAAGATCCCGAGATATTTAGATATATCTCAGAGTCCGAAGAATTGTTGGCCAGCAGTCTTTCCCTCTCAACATTGAAGTCGGCGTTGGTTCACACCATAACCCCCTTCACAACATTGGTGGCAGTCTCACAACACTACGTTCAGTCCCATAGAACAATCTTTCCTTTCTCAAAGCTCCAACTACACCCCATTTACCAATAACAAAAGAAGAAATAAGACAGACACCTCCCCCCTCCACCAAAGCTCTTGGTATAAATTCAATCTCATCTATTTGTAATACACTTGCAATAAACTTCAGTCGAAACTCGAGTTGTGATAAGTGTCTAAATTTATGCAACTTCACAAGTTATATAATATTTTCACAAAAATTAGTGCTAAAAATATTGTGAATTTTTCAATTCAGAGTAAAATATGGAGGGTTCAAAAATACGAAAAAAAAATCATTTAAATGAAATCCTGAGAAAAGAGTTTCTATTTATTAAAGAAAACCAAAAAATGATGATTCAATGATTAAAAGTACAATTTTAAAAGGGGAATTTTCTATTACGGTTGGTGGACGATCTGCAACAGCAAAGCATATATAACATAAACCAAATGAAGGGTGCAAGCAAGGAACAGGGAATGTCACATTTTTTTTGCTTTTTTGTTTTGCACTAGTAACAAATCTATGTCTATGGTAATTGCATATCAAATTACTAGTTTTTACAAATACCCAACAAATGTCGCTATTAATACGTTTTTATATATGCCCAAAGCGAAAAGAATTGGGAATGTCCATGACATACTGGTAAAAAAGGAGGATATTCCAAAAATTGACAATTTTGAACTGGTGATTTTGAAATTAAGAGTTCTTTGACTTTGCTTCCTTTATTTACATTGTTTGTTTGCGCTGCAATTTTAATTTAAAATTTGTAAACAATGTTTTCTGACTCAGTTTTTTGACAAATTTGAAATTTTCTGACAATGTTTTTGCCATTTCATTGGTATGAACTGCTTAAAAGTTTAAGGACAAAACCGTCACCTTTCAACGTTTTTTAAATTGCTCCAGGAGAAGTCGTAAGAGAATAGTCGAAATTTCGCACAGGAAAATTTATGAAGAAATGTAAGATCCCAATTCAAAAGCAAACGGAAGTAACGGTTTCCAAAGAACATGGTCCTTTGTTATAGAGAAAATTACTTGGGAGTTTGGGAGAAAACAAAAATTCTAAGTAATTGTTGTAATCCTGTCACTAACATTGAGTCCGAACTTTCAGATTTTGCATCTAAAAAGTTGAAATTTTTGACCCAAAAGTGAAGTAAAATACAGAGATTTGATGAGTTTGATGCCATTTTGTGCAAGAGAACACCATTATTTTATGAAACACTAAAATATGATTCTAAAACCAAAGATGCTGATGGCTAAATATGACATTCCTTGTTTTTGTTTGTGACACCAAGGACATTCCTTGTTTTGTACTTTTTGTAAGATGGTTGTCAATAACTGAAAACTGTTATTTTAACATAAATATGTAGCTTAATAATAAGACATTGTTATTTCTAAGTAAAAGTTACTGCATACTTTGATCTCAATAAAAAGATTATAACTTCTAAACTTTAAATTGCTTTTTTCTCAGAATCTGTTCATAAGGACATTCCCTGTTCTTTGCCTGTACCCTTCAACAAATAGATACTAATAAACATAAAAAAATCTCTCGATGCACCGGCATCAACGTCCAAACTAACCACATTTTTTGAATCTCCATTTTGTATCAAGTGAAAAAACATTAGCAATTATGGAGGGTACTTTGCTTTTCATACTATTGTCTATAACCAGTGTTTCAGAAGCATCAGACTGCAGTACCAAATTATTTAAGAAATTTTAAAATTCCAAATTCTCATGTGCAAGAACTAGTCAATGCGAGTCAATAATAATTGGAGTTTTAAAAAATATTGCGACCAAGAATTAATACAAGATTTTAAATTAATAAAAATTGTTTAATCATTTGTAACCATTTTATCAGACACATTGTACCACAAAGAAAGCAAAATTATACCCAATATTAGTAAGATATTTCAATATTAAAAGTAGAATTTGTAATGAAATTTTAAATTTATAATCGATTGAAGGATAGAAGATTGAATCGAAGAATTCTGCTATTCATGACAATTTTCTGTTCCAAGAAATACGAAGGGTAAATTTATGTTTAAACGACGACAGACTGACGAAATGGGTAGATGAAAAAGTCAGTGTGGACAGAAGGTGGATAGAAATCTTGTCTCACTTTAAAGTAGAACTATTCTTCACGATAATATAAAATTAGTGATTGAAGATGATAGTGGAGAGGGTGTTTTCCATTACTATTGATTACTGGAGGAGTGTATGTTAACAGTAAAGTTAATCTTGCGGGATGATAGTTATTTTGACATCTGTGCGCTATTGGAAGAAGATGCAGAGAGCATTATGCCAAAGATCCATACAACGAAAAAATATGATTTTAAGTTTTTAGAATTTTAAAAAAATATTTTTTGTGATATTAGGGTAGAATCAGCATTCCCTTTTTTTTATTATAAAAAAAATATTTAGCTGTTAGTTTCATCTACAGTATTTTTATATATTTTTTAATAAATTATTCATTAAATAAATTCATTAATTAAATAATATTCATTAAATAAATTGCTTGCCCGCTCTGGAACTTTGGTGTTTCTTAGTGCACATCTAAATAATTACAATATATGATATATGTGTAGGGTTCCAAATCAATATAAACAACAATCTTTCTCCTCAATTTATCCCACATCAAGGTCTTCCCCAAGGTTCTCCTCTCTCTCCCCACTACTCTATAACCTATACTGCTACGACATATATAATTATCACTCTGACGAAAAACTCCAAATCAACCTCTTACAGCCTACAATATGCCGACGACACCGCTCTCATCTCCCATAACAAGAACCTCAAAAAAAGCGTTTACGAGCTCCAAGCCCTTACTGACAAAACGATATCATGGCTCAATCGTTAGAGACTCTCCGTCAATCCATCTAAACACCATCTCCCCACATACACTTAGGTACCATTGACTCCCACTCCTCAAACAAATTCTTAGGCATGATCTTCAACAACAAAATGAAATTCACCAACGACGAAAAACCGAAACAACGAAAGACAAAGACGATAGCAAGAAGTAGGGTTTTCTACCCGGGTACCCGGATCCGGTTTTATACCTATATTATTTATACTTATATTTTTTATACTTATATTTTTTTATAATTTTTACTACCCGGGTACTATTTCATTGTCAGATCCGGGTACCCGGTACCTACTTCATAAAAATTCATCAAAATTCTCGAAAAATTATTACTAAGTAGCGCCTTAAAAATAATATTAGCAAATTTGCACTACAAACAACTAAAATAACTCCAAAGAAGGCGTTGAGTTTTTCGCAAAAATGCAGTAAACTTGAGGTTAGGTTTGGTTATTTCGCCATGTTTTATTTTTATTTCGTTGTAGTTTCATTAAAATATTGTTCGGTGAACGGTGAGTAATTGAATTTAATATTATTGATACAAAATAAAAAGTTGTATCAAGTGGATAACCTATAAAATTTTACTAAAAGATGGTTTACTTTTCGTATGCAAAATAGATAAACCTGTTTCTGGAATACATATTATATACATATACGTATTTAAAAAAAGATACAGAATAAGGAATCATTACAATATTCAAAATGCCCAAAAATATTATCCTATAAAGGCTCTTCAACAAGTGTTTTTTTTTTAAACATTTAGATAACGTACACAAAATAAAGATTGAAAACAAAACTTTACGTGCGAAAAAGAAGTGCCTTCGACATCGTCTTCTCAATCTGAATCTGAACGAAGTTCAAACCTAGTTCCAAAAAGACCGCAAATAACAAATGTTTATCCTATTTGTACTAAAATTTCGGAAATTGTTGCACGCCTGGTTGCACAAGACGGTATTTCCATTCGGGCCGTCACTCGTAGTAAATTCATCCGAGAAGCTTTTCATCATAAACAGCTAACTCTACAGGACAATGGAACTAGCTCCTAATTAGTTAATGGGAACAAGACTGTTTAACTGTGTGACTGATTGTACTATAAGTTAAGGAGACCTATTGACATACTTCACTCTTTCGTAATAAAATATAATATTATGAGAAATTGTCTCTTTTTCTGCAAAAATTGCAAATACCCGGGTACCCGGGTATACCGGGTATATGAAAAAATAATACCCGATACCTGGGTATTAAAAAAAGTCGGGTACGCGAAAACCCTAGCAAGAAGTAAATATTTCCGTGGCCAAACCCATGGAAGTATTTCCATCAAAACGACCGCTAGAATCTATAAAGCCATCTGCCGTCCCCTCCTTGACTATGGACACATATTACTTTCAAACGCTAACGACAGAACACTAAATATAGTGGCACTTCATTACGACTGATCTCCAAGTTAAGACACCCAGACAACATCCTTCATAATCCTCATAACGATCTTCTATATACTCTCCCAAGTTCCAAAACTCCTAGACAGGCATCAACAACTACGGAGAAAATTCAAAGACAGTAAAAACCACTGGACCATAGTGGACCCACTATGCAAAAAACGATACATAAAAACCACTTCACGCAGACCCCAAACTAAGGCGCTTTACGAAACAATCTACAACGACTAAACTCATCATCTCATTTCATTTCATTCCCATTATTTTCCTCTCTATTGATATCATTAATATACACATACGTATTTTTTTCGTTTTAAATCAAATTGTATTTCCGGGCAAAAGGACCTTGTGGTCGATACCCCTTTGTATAAAGTATACAATAAATATATTCTGTCTCTCTGTATAGGGTTGCTGTACAGGTCTTTTACAATTATTTCTTGTTCTCTTCTCTTTTTTAACATATACTCGAATTGTTCTCTTCTTTCTAATATTATCAGGGACAGTAGATTATAAAATTATTTGTTTGAAATTTAATTTTAATCATGTATTGCATATGTTTATGGAATGGTACAGAGCTATTTTGATTTGATTTGAAGGGTTCTGTCGAATGATCAGTTCCATCATTTAGCTAACAGAGCAGAACTACTAACCAAAATATAAATTAACTAAATAGCGAATATATTGAAATTTTGATTAAATAGAGAAAAGCAACCCTTTTAAACCACGTTAGTTTAACACATTTATTTAAAAGTTCTCTGCAATGTGTAATGTTCTAATGTTAACACGTGTCATGAAAAATGTTATCGAAAGAGCCCATATTTGCATCAATTGGAATGAAGGTCATTTAGTCTTACTATATGTTTTTCATTTAGATAAAAGTTATACCAAGACATATAGAATGATAACATTTTAGCTAGCTTGTATAAGATACATAATTCTGAGCGGAGAAACAAAAGGGGACCCAAAGTTACACCAAGTCATATAGAATGATAACAGTTTAGCTACCTTGCAAAATATACATTATTCTGAGCGGAGAAACAAAAGGGGGCCCAAAGGTATACCTAGGCATATAAAATGAAGAACATTTTAGCTAACTTGTATAAGATACATAATTCTGAGCGGAGAAATAAAAGGGAGACGATTTTAAGTTTGTACTTAAAATGTTCTATTTTTTGTTTATAAAATGTTCTCTATTTTCGCGATCAACAACTGACTAGAATGATAACATTTTAGCTAGCTTGTATAAGATACATAATTCTGAGCGGAGAAACAAAAGGGGACCCAAAGTTACACCAAGTCATATAGAATGATAACAGTTTAGCTACCTTGCAAAATATACATTATTCTGAGCGGAGAAACAAAAGGGGGCCCAAAGGTATACCTAGGCATATAAAATGAAGAACATTTTAGCTAACTTGTATAAGATACATAATTCTGAGCGGAGAAATAAAAGGGAGACGATTTTAAGTTTGTACTTAAAATGTTCTATTTTTTGTTTATAAAATGTTCTCTATTTTCGCGATCAACAACTGACAACACTATATTTATATTTGTGGGAAATAAATACTAATCCTAATTACAAAGTTTATGATTAAATTCTAATATGGGATAATCGAGTGAAGACCACTCAATATTTTTTTGTTTTATCGCAATTCCAATCACCATATCCAATGGAATTCCATCCGTACTTACTGCTTTTTCACTAAAAATATGTGGCCATCACCTGAATTTAGTTAATATGGAAATTGAAATGTGCTTGAATATGTAGCGTCTATTAAAACTATTAGTATTTAAGGAGCAAGTGATTACGTTGAGTTTATTGAATATTTTTGCTCGATCCCTTATTGTGTCTAGTGCGACACGTCGAGAACGCAAAAAAGCGTTTTGTCACCGTAAACAGCGGTCCTATATATCTCTAGTAAATAGGATAAGTGTGCAATACATTTAATATTATTTACTTAAAATTCTATTTTCAGCCATAATAGGTGCACTTTAGTATTTATTTTCGAGCTCGGCCGTTGCCTCATGACTCACTTCGCATCCTCGACATTTTAAAAGAAACTCGCAACAGAAATTAGACAAATTAGATAATACTGAAAAATCTATGATTTCACAATAAAAACAAATCATACTTAGACTAGTATCTCTAAGTATGATCTGTTTATATATTTTTATATATATATATATATTTACATATATATATATATATATATATATACACATATATATATATATATATATATATATATATATATATATATATATATATATATATATATATATATATATACGTTTAGATAGCATTTTACATATAAATTAACTTCCATAACTCGAAATATTCGTTTTCATTTAAAAATTTTTTGTTTTGCTTTATTCGAGTTATTGGTGATCATAAAATATGAAAAATAAAATATTTTGTAATCTGCCCGAGGATTACACTATCGACACTTTTGACGGTTTATGGTAGGCAATATACGGTATAGATATCATATATTTTGGAAAATACGCGGCGGTTAAAAAATTGGAGTTATAGAGATTATTTTGTATGTAAAATTTTACCATTGTACAAATTTTTACTACGAGTTATGAAAAAATTGGAGTTAAGGAAAATTCGAATTATGGAAGTTAATTTATATGTAAAATTATATCTAAACATATGAATTTGTAAAAAAAATCGAGTTATAGAAAAATTGGAGTTACAGAAGCTCGACTATATATATATATATATATATATATATATATATATATCATCAAAAAAGATAAACTTGTCTTCATTGACGCACTAGAGATCTAATTTATTATATTATAACTAGATTATCTTCGTCTACCATATATTGTCTAAATCAATATTATCTATTTTGTATGATCTATTATTCTAGTATTTTTTTGTAGTGCAGTTACATATGTCAAAATTCAAATTCAGGTTATATTGTTATGTCCGGTATATTTGCATCCGCTAAGCATTTAGTTGTATACTGCGACCGAGTGCGAACTGATTTGTTTACTTTGCTGTGTTGGTTTTCTGTGCACGGTCGCTGAAACAATCTGTAAGTACTTTCTTATATATTTAATATTTATGTATTAACACGAATTGGCCATCTAAGGACCGCGTTATAAATTCAATATCAAATTTTGTTTTTTCTTCTCTCCCTTCTCTAAGGCTGTTCTCTTCCTGCTGCCATTTTCGCCCGATGTTCAGCTGTTAGTTTCCTGTTTGTCTTAGTTTTTGAAGCCTTCTGAAAAACCTAAAATTCATTTATTGCCTTTCTGTACTTATCCCAGTTCATTGACAAGACACAACACACAACAGACAAGATGTTCATTGACATGAACAATCTAGATCACGGATTTTGTACAGTTTTAGTCTTTATCAAATAACTCCATTTAATAATACAAAGTAATAAAGTAAATTAATCTTCGGATGTGCTTACGACATCATAAGTTGCAGGGTGATATTCGTTATACAAACACGTAACATAAATTACAACGACATCTACTACATCGAATGAATGCATTTTTCACTCAGAAATTGTCAGAGTTTGTATGGAAAAACAAATCTCCTCAACATTCTCAAAAATATCTCTTTCTTCCATGCTTGCATGCAAACTTGCATGCAAACCACGCGTAACGCAACATTCTCATAAATGTCGGTGCTGATAATTGGTGATGTACTATAGAACGTATTTTGAAAGCATCTAAACTAACTAGCAAAATAACATTGGAAATTCAATCAAAATGCATGCAAATACACGTATTTATTCATTATATTACCTTCGAATTGTTATTTATAAGATAAAATATGACCAGCGTTGAAAAAAAAAACGATGAGTGAGACTCGATCCACCCATCCAGCAATTACCAAGCTTGAACTTAACCACTCGGCTATCGCCATCTTATACATGTTGACGCAACGCAAATGTAAATGTTCGACGCGCTTAACTTCGAAGAGAGAAAATTGGAATTTTCTCGAAAATGCCTAAATAGCACGCCTTACTACATGCACATTATGTCGTCCTAATGGACTACTAAAAGTGTACAAAGTTTGAAGAAAATCTGTGATCCAGACGTCGGAAGTTCCCATTGTGAGTCAATTTCTGTAAGTTTAAGTTCTGTGAGGTCTTTCTTTATTTCTTCCAACCAAGAGTGGGGTGTTTTCCTTTGTTACTTAGGTTTTTTAAGATTTTTTACATTAATCTGCTATTATCCATTCTCACCGGATAACTGAAGATCATCAGCCTTCTCTTTCTCATTTCTTTTGTGTCGGTTTAATAAATTGGTAGATCTTTCCATTACTCATCTTTACCCATTTTTCGGCATTTTTTTGTGTCCACCAAGAATCTTTCTCAGAATTACTCTTTCCTTCTTCTCGAACTCCTCTACTAGTCCTTTGTTCTTGAGGTAGAGTGTTTATGCTGCATATTGTACTTCTCTTCTTGTAACAGTGCTGTAGTGTAATAACTTTGCATTGTGATAAACATTTTGGGTTATACAACTTCTGTGTTAAAATGTGTGCCCTCCTAAATTTAAAAAATCAATTTTCTTCAAGCAGTTTCGTATGGCAGTGCTTGCGGACCTAATTGCGGCATTTCCGGATCCAAATAATATGGATCCCAGTAATAATGGATCCCAGTATGTGGTTCCAACAAGATGGTACACCACCACATTATGGTCTTAATGTTCCAAGGTTTCTGGATAACCAGTTTGAAGGAAGGTGGATTGGAAAACGTGGACCAATGGAGTGGCCACCTAGGTCACCTGATCTTACCCCCCTTATTTTTTTTCTGTGGGGACAAGTCGGGTCTACGTTAAACGACCAGACAATTTAGAGGACTTAATGGAACGAATTAGGCATGAAATGACTCGTATAACTCCGCAGATGATCGAAAACTCTGTAAATCAGGTCTACCATCGTCTTGGCCTATGTCAGATAGTGAACGGGACACAGTTTGAACAATTCCTGTTAGAAATAGTTTTGATTTAATGGACTGTTTAGTTAAATTTAAAGTTATTACTAAAATTAAGTTTATTTCAATTTAAATTCAGTTTTTCGCCAATCGCAAGACTATTTACTTGAGATTATCAAAATGTGCCTATATTATTCAAACTTTTTATGATTCCTGATTTATCTATGATTCCTGATTTCCTAATTTCTCAAGAATATTTTGATCAAATTGTTTCTACAATACATTGTTTCCGTAATAATAACAAATATGTTTAACAAAGGCTGTTGATGAAAAGACAAAAGATGTGTAACAGATACGACGTATATTCGTTAATCCGGAATCTTCCTTCCTTCAAAGTATATTAAAATTATTACTAATTCGTTTAGCCCTCTAAGTAGCGCGTAGAACCACTATTTAGCACTGGTCATCTTGTTCTTTTTATCTTCCCAAAACTTCCTCATCCTTTCGCTCTGGGCCTGTGTTCTTTCTTGCGTCCATGCGTTCTTTAGTTTCAAACTCTTAGCTGTTGGATTCTTTCATGTGAAGTTATGTGAATTTATTTCCTGCCTGCATTTAGTTCGTGTAGTTGCCAATGGGTCTATATTGATTACTGAGAGGTCATGCTGGGTGTCTACCAGCCAGCGTACTTTGGACTGTCGGGTTCCATTGATGATGTGTAAGATTTTCTTGGTCAATCGAGAGTCATCTATTCGTACTATATGACCGTAGAATTTCAGACGCCTTTTCCGTGCAACTGAAGAGAATCGTTCTGTCGGGGAATACAGTTCTTGTCAGCTTTTACGCATCCAGATACCATCTTATACCTTGGGTCCAAATATTTTTCTCAGTATCTGCCGTTCTACTTTCTCAATATCATTGATGTAGATGGTTAATGATGAAGTCTCAATTGCAGAGTGCTTCTGCAAGTATTTTGCAGTATTGCATAGAGTGCTTCTCCTTTGGTAGAAAGTTATTTCTTGTTGTACATATTCCAGGTGATTGCATAGGCTTCGCGTAACTTTTCTGCACGTGTTTCGTTAGCCATTCTTTCCTTACCAGTATTTCCAATTATTTCAGCTAGGTACTTGAAGTGCTTAACTTGTATGATGTTGCCATATTTGGTTGCAAGATGTGTCATATTTGAGTTCTTGGAGTCTATGTATTGCGTTTTCTCGTAAGAGATTTGAAGGCCGGGCCTGATGGCGATTTCATGAAGTTCCTCGATGGCGTGTTTGGCTTCTTCAGTAGTCCGGGTGATTATTGCAAGGTCGTCAGCAAAAGCGAGGCACTTTATGTTTATTCGTTTGTCCTTTGTTTCCATATATACTCCAGGTACTTCTTTCTCCCATATTTTGATTATCTTATCTAGTACCAGGTTGAAGAGGAGTGGGGACAGTCCATCACCCTGTCTTACTCCAGTACTGATTTGAAAAGGCTCGGAGATTTCACCCATGAATTTCACTTTAGATATTGTGCCTGACAAAGTCAGTTCGATTAACATGGTTGTTTTACTATCCACACCGTATTCATGAAGTATATTAAACAGAGTTATGCGGTCAATCGAGTCATAGGCTTTCTTGAAGTCTAGGAAAGTGATAACTGTGCGGTTGGGCTGGCGATGTTGCAGTATCATCTTCAGGTTCCAGATTTGTTCCGCGCATAATCGGTGCGATCGGAAACCTGCCTGATATTCACCGTTCAGATGTTCTGTCTGTTCCTCCAGTTTTGTGAGGAGGGCACGTGAGAGAACTTTGTAGGCGATTGATAGAAGGGAAATGCCTCGGTAATTGTTTGGATCAGCCTTGTCGCCCTTTTTGTGCAGTGGGTGGATCAAAGCATGTTTCCAGTCCGCTGGTAAGATGCCGCTCTTCCATGTATTTACAATGATAGCTTGCAGTCTATTAATCAAGAGTTCAACTCCGATCTTGAGAATTTCAGCGATTAAGCCGTCTTCTCCTGATGCTTTGTTGCAAAGTATATTAAAAAATATTATTTCAATTATAAATAGACGGAGAGATAAACAGAATAAAAATAAGGTTATATAAAAAACGTTTTAAAAACCAAAGATTGTAGATTGTAGATATGGTGGTGACGACTTGTACTGCGACCTTTATAGATCTATTGTACCCCACCCTCCTCCTCCAAGTGTTGGTGTACTTACCCATTTAGAGCGCCTCCTCTAATCCTGATTCCTTTAGGAATCTCAGGATCTGGGTGGGATTCAAGGCCTGCAGCTCCTCTGTGTTCAAGCAGTGAGCCCCAAGGTACATCTGTCTCTTGCGGAGTAATGCTCCGCAGTCTTTGAACAGATGTAAGGGGGTTTCCTCTGCTGAGCCACAGAATCTGCATCCATCATCCTCCTCTAGGCCTAGGGCCTTGAGATGTTTCCTAAGTCTGCAGTGTCCCGTCAGGGCTCCTGTCAGAATTCTGAGCTTGTTCCTGCTTAGTTTCAGGCAAGCTTTTGTTCTCTTCTGGTTAAAAGATCCCAGCATCACTTTGGATTGCCTTAGCCCTGGAAGTTCATTCCAGGTTTTCATCCATTTTCCTCTTTTTTCTTCATCTAAACTTTTGCGGATGCGGATTTATTATCCCTGCCAAGCTTGTTCAGCTTCCCCACACAGTCCCATACCAGTTTGGATCTGATGGTGTATGAGCTAATGTACCTCTGCGTGTACCTCTGCTTGGAAGATACTTGGGGATGTTCCCATGGATTCAAAGTATCTGGTACGAGGTCCAAACACTCCTGCACCAGTGCCTTGCTTTGTCTTCGAACCATCTGTATACCACTTGATGGCATTTTGCTCTATGTGGTATGATGAGGATTCGTCGCTCCAGTCGGCTTTACTACTACACATTGCTGTGTAGTTTTTCTCGAAGTGGTATTTGCATACCATTTCGTCTTTTGGTACTTCCAGCCAGGGGATCTTGGCAGCGAGGCTGTTTCGGTCTCTGCTCCCGATTATTTTACCTCTGCCCATTCCTTCCTTGCTGAATCTTATTTTATCTGAAACTATTTTTTGTTGACTATAGATATAAACGTGGAGCGTCCACATTAAGCGTCGAAGATAACGTCAATATAGTTTAGCGCTCCATCCACACTTATTTATAGTCAACACGGAAAACATGTTTTCTCCTTTTTAGTGCATTTTAATAAAAAACGTGGTTTTTAAAAAGTTTTTTTTAATATATATTATTTTTCGCTTTTTAGTCTTATGTGTGTGAAACTATGCAACCAATTTTAACCATTGTTTGATCAGCTGGCCTCTATTTTTCTAACTGCAATTTCTTCTTTTATAAATAATGTTTATAAACAATACATTTACCCCTCCCCTAAAAAACTCTAAAAAAACACTCCCCTACAGTGTGGAAACTTTAACTGGAATAAAATTTATAGCTTCGACATGAAAAAAATTCCGAAACAAGTTACGAATTGTTTTTTCTTGCTCTCATTTCTATGTATATGCTGTCTGATTATCTGCTCCCGGAAGTGCGCAGCCACCTTCTACCTTTTTTTTAATGGAAAGTTATGGTAAATATGACAAGTGACACCTCGTTTGAAAGATCATCACACTATTTATTTCGAGAATATTTTCAAAGTGTATGTGATAAAAAAAAAGAAAACCAATTTTATAACTAGAATACTATTTAATGCAACAAATGTTCAAAATGGGCACCGTTTCTTTCTTGGCAAAGTGCAAATCGAAGATAACATGCATCTCTACTGTTTTGCAACATTTCTCGTGTGACTTGCCGTATTTCATGCCTAATACGTTGCTTAAGGTACTCAATGTCGTTCGGTTTTGTTACATAGATCTTACTCTTGAGATATCTCCACAAAAAAAGTTAAGGGGACTAAGATCCGGAGATCTTAGCCGGCCATTCCATGTGACCTCTGCTTCCAATCCATCTATTGGGAAAAACTTCGTCTAAGTGTTTGTTCACGTTGGAAAACGCGGGCGCGGTGGCGGGTGCGGGCGCGGTAGACGTGGCGAGTTCGTGTTCACATAGGCCGCCAAGCGTTTGCGCGGGTGTGACCTGTTGTCAGGTTAGGTTAGGTTAGGTTAGTATACTAACCTAAGTTTAAGTTTTGGTTAGAATACTAAGCTGAACAGCACTAATAAACTCTTCTGTATTGAAAGACATGATGAAAACATGCTATCGTTTCTAGCGATAAGTTCGTACTGGTTGAACTTACAGACGTCGCGAGTGAATCGCGCGTTCCGCCGCTAGTTCAACGTGAACACACACACAAACATCTCACGCGTTTCTTCGTTAGCTTGCCCGCTACTTAGACCGCACGTGCGTTTCGTACGTGAACACTTCGATATTACGCCATATGTTTGATATTTCGTGACCGTGCCCCCCACCGCGCCCGCGAGTCAACGTGAATGATCACTAAATATCTACAAACAATCGCACAACCTATTGGGGTGGAGCTACGTCCTGTTGATACCATATTTCGTATATACCATTCGTTCATAAGGTAAATCGGGATCTAACGGATTTGGAAATAAAGTGACTAACGCTGGCATGAGGTCGTCTTGAAGAAACGTAAGATGTTTCTCCATCAACATTACCATCGAAGAATACTGGTCTTACAATCTGACGACCTATTATTCCAGCCCATACATTGACTTTTTGCGGGAACTGAGTATTAGTTTCTCGCATCCAATGAGGTTTATGGTCAGCCCAATACCGACAAATTTGAAGATTAACGTCACCATGTAAGGTAAAAGTACTTTCGTCGGAAAAAAAAAATGATGCTAATGACATCTGGTTATTGTCGAGCAGGTTCGGCGGTCCGGGTCATCCTCCAATAATTCTTGCGAGAGTGCCTGCATCTCGTAATGATGCAACTTGGCTGATCTAAAAAATTTCAGGACAGTAGTATGACTAATCTCGTTGTCACTGGCCAGTTCCAGGGATTTCGCTGTCTGGGCATAACCCAAATTGTTGTATTGTGTCTCAATTTTGCTTATGGTACCATGGCTAATGGGTGGTACATCCGGATGCTGTTCTCGAAACAACTGAACAACCTCAAGCTGACTTCGTCTTCTGTTACCATAACCGATCATCATCAGAAACCCGATACGGAGATTTTCGGTTAAATACACAATTTTAGAAACTAATTTAACAACTTGACGAGCGTATATGACTGTTTTCGTAACTATTATTATCACTAGTAACTAAGCAACATGGTTCCAAAGCATCAAAACACATACAACTTTATGCCGAAACGTGTTCAACGTAAAAGTGGCTTTCTTTTTTTTATCACGTGGGCTTTGAAAATATTCAAGAAATAAATAGTAGTGTTGTATTCCTTGCGAAGAGATCTTTCAAAGGATGTGTCACTTGACATACCTTTGCATTTGAAAAAAAGGTCGGAGGTGGCTTGGCACTTCTGGGAACAGATAAACAAACAGCATATACATAGAAATGGGGGCAAGAAAAGCAATACGCAAACGTGTTTCGGGATTCTTTACAAAAAACGCCAATATCGAAGTTATGAATTTTATTCCAGTTAAAGTTTCCACACTATAATAACATTTAATATATACTTACCCTACATTTAACATGAAATAATTAAAGTAAAAGTGAGTGTCTAAAGTATTAAAAATATTGCATTTCTGGGCTATGTTATACAGTTCTGTCCTATGTTTAAAGTTTCAAGTTTTTTCAAAAAGTTTAAAAATTTCCCCGGGCGAAAGAAACCAAGAAAGCGAGCTAATAAAAACATGTTAATAAGAGAATATAGATAAGTTTATTTCTTTTAATCCATTAATTCGATGAAATATTTTGGTGAAATCAATTCAGAAAAATATTCAGTTTGGAATAAAATATTCAGTTTGGAATAAAACGAATGTGATTGAATTGATGTGTTCCTAAACTATTCTAAAATTAATAACATACAAAATACTCACCTATTTATCCATAACTACACTAATAAGCAAGAAAAAACAGGTAATATTAATATTATGACATGAGAAGCAACCTAATTCAATTCATTCAAACCAATTAAATTCAAAATATATTTCTTATTTTCAATATTGCTATTATTATTTTTAATATGAATAGGTCACATATTCAAATGAATAAACCATATTTGACAATAAAAGAAAAACATAATTTTAGACAAACTTTTAACCTAAAAACACGCAATATTAAGCATAAATTTATATTTTGTTTTATAGCAAGAATTTATATTGAATTTATATGTGGTAACTTCTGGATTAGTGACTCCAAACTTTTTTGCTCGCCTAATATAAATGAAACTCTCACTGTAAGTCAGTATATGAAATCAGTCATCTCTTCTATCAATTTCTAATCTACAAGATGTTTATGACCATTTAATTTAAAAGTATCGACTTGCGAATCTAATCTAGTGTAGTGGTCTCCAAACTTGTTTGGTCGCAACCTGAACTACACTGATTTGCCTTCAACTTCTCTTTTTTCTTCGACAATCTTCTACGAGAGCCAGATAATGTCGGCCCAGTCAATTTCTCGTCTATTTTGGGTATTATTTGATTGTGTAATTTAATAATGTAATGTTTGTTCATCCCAATGTACCCCAAGTATCAACTCGCGTACCCCACTTTGGAGACCACTTCTCTAGATGATAATATAAACCACTTGCAAGCTAAATTAGCCATATCATAATAATTAAATAAATTCTTAAACATTATTAAGTAAACTATACGCAATAAAAAGCAACAGTAAATTTAATTTTGTTTCCAAAAATATTATTAGAATAAGTATTTGAGTATTTCTTGTGTACTGGAATGTCTTCTATATATGCTACGTATTGTCTAGTTTACTTACAGTTTATAGGAGCCATTCTGTCTAATCCTGGCATAGTCATCAATTCCATGCCCTCATGATTGTATCTGCCTGACTGCCAACCCTTTAAATAAATAAAACAATATTATTGAAACTAAATAGAATTGGATACAATACAACATCTTTTAAACAAACTTGTTTATTAAAAGTATGTATATTGAAGCTTAGTTTAATTGTTTTCATATATTTAAACAACAGTTGAACATAATAATATTTAGTATTTCCCGTGGGTGGTTGTAGCCCCAAATGCGGCAGTTCTGTTTAGACAAACAACTTAAGCCCTAGAGAAAAAAGTCGGTTGATCGCACAAAAGGGCGGTAGATAGCACGATCTTGCCGCCCACCCAGAATCCGCACCAAACAGTCAGTTTCTCCGGTTACAAGTGAGCCTCCAGTATCTCCCGTGGGTGGTGGTAGCCCCAAATGCGGCAGTTCTGTTTATTTACGTATATATATATATATATATATATATATATATATATATATATATATATATAAATATATATATATATATATATATATATATATTATATATGCGCTTCGTCGCTGAAGATGGTTTTTCCGCCAAAACAAGGTTCCGTCTCCAGCTGTTCCAAAGCCTAGTCTGCAAACGTGCGAACGGAGCCGTCGTCTCGTGCCTTCAATTCTACATGGATTTTTTTTCAGAAATTCTACGTCATATGAGGGGTGCCAAACCATAACGTTTTAAGTGCCAAAAAAATAAGTTTTCAGTAGACACAAAAAACTTGTAATTGTTAAATAAAAAACGAATGAATTATTACAGTTTTTAGTAATAAACTGGCATTCAATACACTTAATTAACATATGAATGTTTAATCTTCCGAAACACAGAAATAATTTAAATATTTAAAAAAAAAATAATGAAAACGACAACACGTTTTAAGTGCCATTATTTATGCAAGTCATAACGTTGTAAGCGTGTTTTTGCTTGCACTTACTAAAACTTAACTTAAACCTTTAAGATTACTTATTTAATAAGGTTTTCATAAAACAATTTATTTTCTCCTGCTAAATACGGCAACATGGCACTAATGTCTTTTTTTTTCTCGGCAGATAAAGGTACAAGTATTTCCTTCATCTCGATTTCCAAGCTCTCAAAATTCGCCATAGTAATTCCAGGTTTAAGCACTGATGTTGCGATCCATGGATCGTATTCGTTGTAACTTTTCTTTGTATAAATTACACCAAAATTTTTAAATGTGACTCGAATCATAGTAGCCGAAGATATCTGCAGCTTTTTAGTATTAACCTTTTAGTATTTTACTTTTTAGTATTAACGTTTTAGTATCCACTACTAAGAATGGATTTTTCTTTCCAGCATTCGCAACAAGCTCAATGAGGTCTTTTGGAATAAGTTGCTTTGAATGCTTTTTTGCTTTTTCTATAATAGCAAAATCACGATCACACGCGAGAAAGGTATGTATGTCCCTTCACGGGAAATTTATGAGTAACTTCCGTGAAAAACCCTTTCGCAATCAAAACGAGGTACATAACAAGTACAGCCTGGTTCTTGTTTTGCCCACCACAATTATCTGACCAAAGAATTAATTTTTGTTTACTTGTAGTGTGTCCTATTTCACTAGCTGTGAAAAACTTGTAGAGACAAGAAGCTATTTCGTCCCTTTGAAAGGATCCCCTATGCCCGACAGTTTCATTCCAGAGAAACATGATACCCTTTCCTTCTTCGACTATAGTACATCTGTGTATGGGTTAATGTTGGAAGGTACATCTGTTGCTGGAGATCAAATTGTACCACTCGAATATCTGAATCACGGCTTCTGGATTTTATTCCATCTTTACTCATTTGTTCTCTTGCCATGTCAACTTGTTTGTGATGAATATCCAATATTTGCTTAGAGAGGGTTTTTACTTCTTCAGTTGGGGCAGTATCTATTTTGACTTTAAAAGAGTCACACGTCGGGCATGTGTCAACACGCGGAGGCTTGAAAGAAAGATTAAACTCAGTCAAAAATACTTCATTAAACCCCTGCCGAGATACAGGTGGCTCAGTAGATCCATCACTGTGTTTTTCCAAAAAACCTTTGTACAACTTGACCACACTAAGCTCTGTTGGGAGGTATTTCCTATTGGGTGCGTCGTTTCGACTATAATGGCTTTCTTGAGCTGGTATTGACGATATGTACTCCATAATCTTGTTTTTCCATTGAGACTCCCGTCTTTGCCTTTTTCCACCTCGTTTATCTTTTACAGATTCGTCATTGCTGTCAATTTTCTCGGACAAAAGCTGCACACTTCGTTGAATGACACCAAAAGTTGCACAGAAGGTTTTTTTACAAACCTGAACTTCAGGCATGCCTCTGATTATAAGAACGTATTTTAATGTGCGTTGTCGCCTGCTCTTGGTTGCATCATCATAAATGCCATGTCTCCTTCGGTTTATTAAGCAAATTCGGATCAGATTTTTTAGGAAAATCTGCTGTTCATTATAGTTGCCCAGATTCCAGAAGTCACGAAATAGCTTCTTACGGCAATCTAAAGTCAAACAAGTACAAGAAAACTTGCATTTACAGGATACCTAGAACGAAGTAAATATTGTTCACTGCATAATAGTCATCCATATAAACTTGAGTAGTGTAGCAGGTACCAACAAAACACCGAGATAATGTAAATACCTATTATACTCTCGTAATATTATTATGGCTTGATATTGTCATCAAACATACCTTCTGTGGCTCCCTTTTTTCGCGTACATCTTGATTTTTCGTATTCACATACTTAAAACCGCTGGTTTTTATTAACTTTTCTTTCTCTTAACGAGTTTTTTCCATTTAGTTTTATTTAAAACACGTTTTTTCGATAATCCCGACACTGACGTAACTCCTTCAGCGGCCATATTGAATAAACTGACATAAAAAGACAATTGCAGCTCACAGGGCACTTACAACGTTATGACTTTCTGTTTCGTAATATTGATAGTGGGATTGGTCACTGAGCCTGTACTTCAAGAGTGCAAATAAACACCGGGACATACAACGCATTGCTGCAATAAAACGTATTTGAGTTCGTGTGGCACTTACAACGTTTTGGTTTGGCACCCCTTATATATTCTATGACATATCAAGAGAATGACACCCGACTGACCAAAAAAATCTTGGAGTACACCGAAAGCATAAAGAACATGAAGTGGATCGCCGAAGTTAGAGAGGACTTGAAAGACGCTGGAATAATAGTCCCAGACATACAAGACAGATGCATATTCAGAAAAAAAGTATATGAATGGAAAGTGAGTCGAGAGGCCAAGAAATTGAAGACTTATATAACCTGATCTGAAGAAATGAAGAAAGCGCACAGTGAAAAGATGAAAGAGTGGCGCCTTAGGAATTCTCAGATCAAGTAGACGCCCTTACGTATTATATATATATATATATATATATATATATATATATATATATATATATATATATATATATATATATATATATGTAAAGAAAACATGACACTCATATACTGATGTCTTTAGTTTTCTTAAGTTTGAATCAGCCGCTCCATGGAAAGACCGACAATTCATGAAACGGACTAAACGTCAGTTGACACAATAAATAATTAAATGTGTACAATTTATAAATTTGTAAAACTAGTTAATACTTGAATTTTAAATGTTGTTTTTTCTTATTTTTATAGAGAAACGCAATTTCGTTTTTAATTCTAAGAAGCTTTTGACTATAGAAAACTATAAAACAACATTTTTTTTCGGATATTTCAAGAGAAATGGAAAAGCTCAGGTTTGAATTCATAAACAAGGCATTGGCCACTGAGGGAAAATCTAATGTCATTACTATAACCTCAATTGAGAAAGAAGACAAAGAGATTTTCAATATGCCACCTGAATTCGAAAACATTGCACATCATGAAAATTTAAAGAATACAGCTGCTTTTAAAAAACGAAAAGCAACTCTAACAAAAAGGGGTACTTTAAGAAGGGTTTGGATTACTTTGAACACAGATACTTTGAAAGAATACAAAGATGAAGATGGAAATATGCACGATATGCCATATCCACCATCCTTTCCATGGATACTTATTAGAAGAACAAGAAAAATATCTCCAAACAAAAATAAATGAGCAACCAAAATCAAAAGTCCTTAACCAAAAAGAGATCAAAAAATGTGTCCTTGAAACATTTAATGGTGCAAATAATAATGTATTACAATGGATGGAAACCTTTGAAAGTGAATGTACACAGTTCAATATAACCCAAGATATAGATCAAATTGGAAATTTAAGACTGTTTTTAAAAGTCTCATGTACCAACTGGCACAGTTCAATGCTTATAACATATACATTGGACTCTGATTGGGGAAAATGGAAGAAAATATTCTATGATACCTATGCAAATAAAGGTTGGACTCAAATAAAGGAAAGAAATAGAGTATGCTCTAAAAAAAGAAAAACTTTTTTCACAAATCAGTGGACAAGCTCATGTTGATTGATTTAATTGCTGTGGGACTTCCAGATTACATATTTGATAGAATAGACCGAAGCAAATTGAAAGAGACAGAAGATATTTTTAATGAAATAAGAGGTCTAGAACACCTAGTGAAAACATAAAGTTGGGATAAGAAAGAAAAGATGTACCCAGAAAACAAAATTAAAAAAAGAGAAAAACAAAAACCATGCAGAATATGTGAAAAGGAGAAGAAAGGTGTACATTACCATGCTGAAGAAAATTGTTGGTTTAAAAATAAGCAATACGAAAATCGAAAAGATTTGGTTAGAACTGTTAATAATTCAGAATTAGAACTAGAATTGAATGAAGAAAATCCAAAAAACTAATAATACCACCATTAACAAAAATTAAATTGCTGTTGAATGACACCTTAGAAGTTTCTGGAATCTATGACTCTGGATCAAATGTGTCTTTAATTAATGCAAAATTATTGAAAATAAAAAAATAAAAAACAGGTTATCTACAAATAGCAAATTTGAGGACGATTAAAGGTGTAAAGAAAACAAATGGTATAGTAACACTGAAGATAAAAATCTACAATATTGAAAAAACGATGGATATATTTGTTGTGGATAATGAAAATTTTAATTACGATTTTCTTATTGGTTTGGATTGAATCAAGAATTTTAAACTAATTCAAAATGAAGATCTAAGGAACACACGATACATCACACCTAAAGAAAATAAAAATGTCAGCATATCTGATGTACGAAAACATGAAAAGGTTTTGGACTCTAAGGTAGTGAAGCAAGGAAACATTGAACAAATTAAATTTCAATGAGCATATAAATGCTAATGATTTTGAAATTTCAATAAATCATTTAGATCTGGTTCAACAATCAGAAATAGATAAGTTGATTGACAAATACAAACCAGTATTTGCTAACTCTGCCTGCAGTGGTTGCTGGGTGGACTGAGTAGCCCAGTGATTGCTGTTGCCGGTCCCAAGCCCGGATAAAAGAGGAGGGTTGGGCGTGGGGCCAACAACCCCACCCCGTAATAGAAAACACCGTTATGAAAAATCAAGGAAATGAAGCCGGACGGAACTCAAGACGACGAAATATCAAACGGAACAAGGACAATGATCTACGAATAGACACGTGCAACGTGTTAACCCTATACAGAGCAGGAGCGCTAAAAACCCTCCTCGATATCCTAGACACATACAGGACAGACATTACAGCTATCCAAGAGATGAGATGGGCAGGGAACGGCATAATAAAAAAAAAGAAAAGAAAACACGATATATACTATAACTGCCACAAAAATGAACCTAAGTTTGGGACAGGGTTTATTGTTAGCAAAAGGGTAAAACATCTAATAATAGGATTCACACCAGTAAGCATGAGAATATGCTGTATACGTGTTAGGGCAAAGTTCTTCAATATAAGCATTATAACGACGCACGCGCCAACAGAAGGGAAAGCAGAAGACGAAAAAGACCGATTCTACGACGAATTAGAAAAAAACCTATAATAAATGCCCAAATAATTACATCAAGATAATAATAGGAGACATGAACGCAAAGATAGGTAAAGAGCCCGCCCTATACCCTCAAATAGAAAAGTATAGCCTGCACAATTATACTAGTGAAAACGGGCTAAGATTAGTCAACTTCGCAGCCTCCAAAAACATGGTAATAGGCAGCACCAAGTTCGTACATAAAGACATACATAAGGCAACATGGAAGCACAAAGATGGCAGATGGCAAGATACGTTTAATCAGATCGACCACCTACTCATTGATGGGCGGCATGAGTCAAACCTTATGAACGTGAGAACATATAGAGGAGCAAATATTGATTCTGATCACTATCTAGTAGAAACTAAAATCAGGGCAAGAATATCGGACGTAAAAAAAGTACGAGGTGAGCGACAGAAAAAGTATAATACGGAAAAGCTGAAGATACAGGAAGAAGCAACTAAATGCAGAGAGAGCATCAATAAACGAATTCAAGAGGTACAACCCACAGCAGAGACCGAAGGTAACCAACAGTGGGAAGTATGTAAAAGGATAATAAAAGCGTCGGCAGAGGAAGTGATAGGAGAAGAGCAAACACGCACAAGGAACTGGTTTGATAAAGAATGCCAGGAGGCCACAAAAAGAAGAATGAAGTATATCTAAAAATGCAAAGCAAGTACAGAACAAGAGCGATGATAGAAGAATATAGAGAAAGGCGTAGAGAAGAGAAAAAGATACATAAATAAAAAAATAATAAACACGAAAACGAGCAGAGTAAGGAACTCGAAAAACTACGGAACCAAAATGAGAGCAGAAAGTTCTATAGGAAAATAAATAATACCAGGAAAGAGTTCAAACCAAGAATATCAATATGCAAAGCCAAAAATGAACAAATCATAAATGAGAAAAACAAGCTATTGGACAGATGGGCAGAATACTTCAAACAACATCTTAATGGGCCTGAGGAAAATAACCCAGAAGATGAAGAAAACAACAATAATCCTATAACAGATGAGAACCAACCACCTCCCACATTGGAAGAAGTTAAAAAAGCAATAATGAAAATGAACAATAATAAAGCACCTGGGTCTGACAATATACGAAGCGAACTCATCAAGCATGGCGTAGCAGAACTAGAACAGGTTATACACAAACTAATAACAAACATATGGAAGCTAGAAATAATACCGGAAGAATGGAACATAGGCCTGATATGCCCTCTGCATAAAAAAGGTGATCAACTAAATTGCACAAATTACAGAGGTATAACACTCTTAAACAGAGGCTACTAAATCTTATCAAACATTATCCATAGCAGAATAGTAAGTTATGTCGAACAGATAATTGGAAAGTACCAATGTGGATTCCGTAGTGGAAGATCGACAACCAATCAAATCTTCATACTTAGACAAATCTTAGAAAAGACAACTGAATTTATGGTGGATACATACCACACATTCGTGGATTTCAAAGCTGCATACGACAGCATAAATAGAAAGGCGCTATATGACGTGATGCAAGAACTTGAAATACCACCCAAGCTTATAAATCTCACGAGACTCACAATGAAAGAAGTGATATGTGCAGTCAAGATACAAAACGAAACATCCAGGCAATTTAAAACACGAAAAGGAGTGAGACAAGGGGACGCTCTTGCGTGCCTACTGTTTAATATAGTACTCGAAAAAGCAATAAGAGATTCAAAAATTGAAACGTCTGGATCAATTTTCACAAAATCAGTTCAAATACTGGCATACGCGGACGACATCAATATAATAAGTGAACAAAACGGAATAACATAGAGGCCTTTAACAACCTAGAAAGAGGAGCTCGAAAAATAGGTCTAGAAATAAATGAACAAAATACAAAAGCAATGGTCGTAACGCGTGATAGAGGCGGGAGAAATAGAATAGGTCAAAACATAACAGTAGGCGACTATAATATAGAAACAGTACGGGAGTTCATATACCTAGGCTCCCAAACAAATAATGAAAGAAAAAACGAAGAAGAAATAAAGCGAAGAATAATCGCAGCTAATAGATGTTACTATGGAGTCGAAAAACAACTGAGGTCGCCGAACCTGACAAGAAAATCAAACTGTATAATATACAAGACATTAATAAGGCCAGTATTAACATACGCTTCAGAAACGTGGGCCCTAAGCAAAGCAGACGAGAACCTCCTGGGAGTCTTTAAAAGGAAAATATTGAGAAAAATATTTGGCCCCGTCCAAGAAAACCAGACATGTCGACATAGTAGGAAATGACAAACTAGGAAGACTAAGATGGACAGGATATGTAATGAGGATGAATGACGAAAGACCCACAAAACGAGCACTTAGATCAGAACCTGCTGGAAATAGAGGAAGAGGTAGACCAAAATTGCGATGGATAGATGGGGTAGAAAAAGACCTGAGAAGCATAGGGGTAACTAACTAGAAGAATAAAGCCCAAGACAGAGACGGATGGCGGAAGATCCTTGAGGAGGCCAGGACCCACCCAGGGTTGTAGTGCCAACGATGATGATGATTTGCTAAAGACGATGTTGGTACTGTAAAAGATTATGAAGTTCATATTGACTTAATGGTAGATAAATTCTGTTACAAACGTCCATACAGATGCACAATTAAAGATCGACAAGAAATATAAAATCAAATAGCAAAGCTTTTAAACAAAAATATGATTGAAGAATCATACAGCCTTTTGCAGCTCCAGTAACTTTAGCATATAAAAAAGAAGAGAAACAAAAATCTATGCTATGTATAGATTATAGAGAATTAAAATGAAATTTAATGATTCAGCTGTAGGCACTAGGTGAAAACTAGCTAAACATAAAAAACCTAACCTAATCATACCTGCTATAAAGAATATCAACAAATTTTACATATCGCAGATAAAAGCCCGAAATAGTATATTTTGCAGCTAGAGATGAAAGTGGGGTTTTTTGGTGGGGTGTGAGTTTGCTCACGAGCGCTAGCGAGTTAGCAATCACACCGAACCAAAAAAACACTCCTCTTGAGTAGTAAATGCAATTTTTTCTACTGATTTCGGTTGTAGAATCCATAATTCGACTAATAAATGCAATTCGAAGCGAACTGTCAATACAAATTTAATTGTTGGTTTGGTCGTTTCCATGGTAACATATTGCATTCTCATAGAAGGCGATACTTTCAAGTCAAATGTCCTAATTTTATTTCGGTTTTTTAAAGAGTTTCAGGCTCGTTTTACGTTTGTACATACATTATTTCATTGAAATTGATGTAATTAGTAGGAAAGCCCATGCAAATTTGGTTAGTTTAGTGTTTTAATCGATTAAAATCATAAATTTAAAATGCTCATTTTCGTCTCTAGATGTGAAAATATTTTCATCTCTAGAATGAAAATAAGTCACTTTCATGTAGGGCAGGGGTTCCCAAAGTGCGGCCCGCGAAGCCCATGAATTCGGCCCGCGATATCGATACGATATATTATTTTTTTATTAAAAAATAAATAAGTAAATAGTAAAATAAATATTACAAATAAGAAACAATAAAATATTTTGAAATTAAAAAAAAATCATACAGAGCGTTAACCATAAGCGTTTCTATTAATAAAATATTGTTTAGTTTATATTTAAAAAAATATTTTAGTATGTCTAGTCTAGTTATTACACATTTGTATAGAAATATAATATCGCAGTCGCAAATAGATACAGAACTGTTACTGTTAATCATTTAAGACATGCAATTGAAATTGATAGAATTACAGGAAAATATCGAAAGAACAATTCCTTAATTGATTTTTATAAAGCATTCATGCGTGAATTATCCAAAAATACGAAAACATGCTCAACAAATGTTTCCATTATTTGGGAGCATATATATTTCCAAAAAATTTTCAATTATGAGCATAAATAAGTAGAAATTAAGATCAAAATTGAGTGATAATCATTTACAAGCAGTATTAATACATTCGATGGACATACAAGGGGTTTTTTAGCAATTTTTTTTGTTTTAATAAATATATAATTTAAGATTTATATTTATATTAAATTTAGTATACTTAGTAAATATACTTATACTTAGTAAATATATATATATATATATATATATATATATATATATATATATATATATATATATATATATATATATGTTGTATTTGAGGTTTTCATATATATATATATATATATATATATATATTTAAAACAAAAAAAATCGTGGTAATTGTTTTGATTTTATTCAGTTTATTTTTTTTTGGCCCGCCAAGAAATTCGGTATATTAAATTGGCCCGCCTAAGAAAAACTTTGGGAACCCCTGATGTAGGGTAAGTCGTGGAAAAAATGCCATTTTCACATATATCAGTAGAAAAATGGATTTCCTAGAAACTTATGAAATTCAAAAAGCCATTATGAAAGGCACAAACATCTTAAACGACCAGGTAGATCCATTGATCCATTCCAACGTCTGCCAAATCTTAATTAGGAATTTCCTAAAATAATCCCTTCTCCCTCACAGATGATAAAAAAGTGTATATAAACATTAACATCTTTATATTGTACATAATCTTCTAAAGAAGGCCTAAGAAGCTGAAATTGATAAAGTGTTAAATGAATATATTTGTGAAACTTATACCTAGTGTTTATTATTAATTAAATAAAATTGTTGTTCCCCAATCTCAACCTTTTCCATTAATTGAGGATTTAAAGACTAGGAACTTAAATAATTTTCTACTTTAGACATAAATTCAGCATTCTGGTCGATTCCTTTGAAATTACAAGACAGACAAAAAACTGCATTTGTAACTCAAGAAGGTCATTTTCAAAGGACTTGCCTCCCATTTGGTTTGAAGACAGCCCCAGCTATTTTTCAAAGGATATTGAGCAACATCATAAGAAAACACAAACTCTCGGACTATGTAGTTAATTATATAGATGACATCCTGATTTTTTCAAAAACTTTTGTGGAACATATATCTTATCTATCAAAACTACTGGAGGCAATACTAATTTT